>BCLH01000299.1:69624-107997 GCA_001602315.1 Zoysia pacifica
GATGGCCGGCAGGTCGAGCGCCAAGGCCGGCGGCGAGGTCCGGGGCGAAGCGTAAAGCCTCGAGAGCCCGAAGCCCCAGAGCGTGGAGGCCTGGAGTGAGGAGGCGGCGGCTAAGAAGGCGGACTCGTCCCCCGCGCCTGATGCTGGAGAGGCCGAGGGCAAGTTGTCGGAGCTCGTCGGGACGTCGGGCTCCGAGGATCCGAGCAGCGATGTCGAGGCCGTCGGTGGGGCGCAAGAGCAGACGGCGTCGACCGCCACCTGGATAATCCCCGGGAGAGGACCTCTTCCGCTCGAAGGGACGACCGACAGATTTGGCTACCTCATGGATCGAGTGGGCGGCGCTCGGCCCGTTAACATGAGGCTGGCCGCTGGCGTCCGTCAGTTATTGCTGGTCGCCGAGTAGGTCGGCGCCATTTTCGACGAGGCGCACTTTGTGGAGTGCCGGGTAAGTCTCTGAATTGGGTATCCTTTGTTTCTAACTTCTGTGATCTTCGGGCTGACGGTCTTTTTACAGGATAACCTTTACGCGGCCCTGGGTTGGCCCCCGCGCGGATTCGCCGCCCAGTCCGAGGTCGACACCTTACGGGTGGAGCTGGCGAAGGCGCGGGCCGAATGGGGGGAGACGGCGGCCGACCTGCAGTCGCAGCTGCTCGTTACTCGGGAGTCGACCTGCGTCGCCCTCGAAGAGGCGAACAAGGCTCGCGCGGAGGCAGCGACGTCCGACACCCGGGCCACTTGGGTCGCGGCGGCCCTCGAGCAGGCCAACGACACGGTCGTCGGTAAGTTGTGTCGCGTTCGTTCGACCTTAGGGTCAGATTTTAACTCGCGGTGTTGCAGAGCTTTGTCGTCAAGCCGCTGAGCACGACACCAAGATGCGGCGCCTCAGGCTCCTTCACCAGCACGCCGAGAGAGCCCGTTTGACCTTGGAGCAGACGCTCCGCATCACCAAGGAGGAGCGTGACCGTGCCTTCGAGCAGGTTGACCTCAAGTCGGAGCGGGTAATGCTGCAGTTCGAGGTCGAGCGGGCGGCGACGGAGCTCGAGCAGACGCGCGAGGAGGCCGCTAGAGTCTAGGAGGAGCCTTCGGCGGCCCAAGTTTGGAACGAGCGGCTCCGGAAGAGCCTCTACCGAGCGGAGCAGGCCGCCGAAAAGGAGCGAGACGGTAAGGGCGGACCTCTTTTTGGCGTAGTTCTGTCTCTGATTTGTTTTACTGACGGTCTAGAGGGCAGGATTGGCGGGCGAGGTTTAGACCCTAAGGTCGGCGGGTTTGAACCTCCTAAAGAAGTTATACTTCGACGTGCCGGAGGATTTCATCCCCACAGGGGTCCTCGCGCACACCCTGCATCAACTCCTGAGGGTTGTCTCTGACGTCGTCATGAGAGTGTTGGAGGACGGGTCCGCGACAGCCCTGACCCTGGTCCGCTCTCATTATCCGGACACGTACTTCGACAGAGTCGTCAAGAGCTTCGCGTTCGACTATTTGAACGAGCAGCTGGACGCGATCTCGGTGGAGACACAGGAGCCGGGGGTGAAGGTCGTCGCTGACTTCAAGACGGAGGACTTTTTGCCCGAGCGATTCGGCTTATTCCCCTATGTATAAATCTTAAGTTTGTAAGAAACGTCGTTGTAATAAAAGATATTGATTGCGAAGCTATTTTTGTGCTACTGAATTCGAGTTTCCGACCTCTCTTCACTTGTTGCGACTGTTTTTCGCGCTCCGCTGGGCATCAATCAAACGAACGGGTCGAGTATAGCTCATAGGGCCGGGTGTCGGGTTTGATACAGCCGTAGAGTGTCATCGGCTCTCGATCGTATATAGTATAGCTGCGAGGAGGCTTCATACGAAAAACGCGTGCGAAGTTTATCGTGTTTGGGGATCACCCACGAGGTCAGCGCGGGTCAGGGATCCGACCCCGAAGATAAAAAAGGGATCCGACCCCAGACAAAATAAAACACGGATTCGAGTTTTCGACCCTTTTTCGTTGTTTGCGGCTGCTTTCTAGCGTCCCGTTGGGCGTCAATCACACGAACGGGTCGAGTATAGCTCGTAGGGTCGGGTGTCAGGCTCGATACAACTGTAGAGCGTCATCCGCTCCCGATCGTGGATAGTGTAGCCGCGAGGAGACTTCGAACGAAAAGCGTGCGAAGGTTATCGCTCTGGGGTCGCCCACGAACTCGGCGTGGGTCGAGGATCCGACCACGAAGAAACGAAAATGAAGCGGAAAAATGGAGATGACGTAAAGGGTTAACGGGGAGCGACGCCCCGGCATAAAAAATCGAAAAGCGATGAGTGAGGTCGGACGTTTCGACGCTCGAGAGGGCGGAGGTAAGTAACCCTCGGGTGCGGGGTGTGGCCGAGACGGCCACGGCTCGCAACCCAGAAACGATGAATGAGAGTAAAGTTGTAAGAACTTGACTGTTTTTATTAAGTGTAGAACCTTCGGAGGTTCTCGATGTTCCTCGAGTTCTCGGTCATCTTCGGTTGCTAGCTTGTAAGCACTAGGCCTCAAGACGCGCTTGATTACAAAGGGTCCCTCCCAAGAGGGCGACAGTTTGTGCTGCTCGGCTTTCGTTTGCACCCTTCTCAGCACTAAATCTCATTCGTTCAGCGCCCGACCTCTGACGCGCCGAGCGTGCAGTCGTCGTAGCCTCTGTTGGTACTTGGCGGAGCGTAGGAGAGTGACTTCGCGCGCCTCTTCAGCTGGTCGAGACTGTCTTGCAGCGCGTTCTTTGACCTTGTCGTAGGCTCAAAATCGCGGAGAGTCGTTGTTGAGGTCGGTCGGCAGCATCGCTTCTGCTCCGAATGTCATGAAGAACGGTGTGAACCCGATGGTTCTGTTGGGGGTCGTTCGCAGACCCTAGAGGACTGACGGGAGTTCGCTCACCCATTGTCCGGCTGCCTGCCAAACGGAGTCGTAGATCCGCGGCTTCAGCCTTTGCAGAATCATTCCGTTGGCCCGCTCGACCTGCCCATTCGTCCTTGGGTGTGTCACAGAGGCGAAGTCCAAACGAATGTGGTACTCATCGCAGAACTCTCGTAACTGTCGGTCGATGAACTGTGCCCCATTGTCAGTAATGATGGCGTTCGGAACCCCAAACAGACAAATGATGTTGCGAATGAAACCCACCGCTCGGGCTTAAGTGATCTTGGCACCGGCTCGGCCTCGATCCACTTGGTGAACTTGTCCACGGCGACAAGAAGATGGGTGAAGCCGTCGGGCGCCTTTTTGAATGGTTCGAGGATGTCGAGTCCCCAGACAGTGAAGGGCCAGCGATCAGAATCGTCTGGAGCTCTTGGGCCGGCAGGTGCGTCTGCCGTACGTAGAACTGGCAACTTTAGCAGGCTCGGACGAGTTTTTCGGCGTCGGTCACTGCCGTCGGCCAGTAGAAACCTTGGCGGAAGGCCTTGTCGACGAGGGTTCTGGTTCCGGCGTGGTGACCGCAGATGCCCGAGTGGATATCGTCTAGCAGGTGCATGCCCTCCTCCTGAGGGATGCAACGCTGCAGTATCCCACTCGTGTTTTGTTTGTAGAGCACGTCGTTCGAAATGACGTAGGCTTTGGCCTACCGCGCGCCCTTCCTGGCTTCGTTGACGTCAGCCGGAAGTGTGCCGTCTTGGAGGTGAGCGAAGATATCGCGGAACCAGTCGGGGCGAGGGCCATGACCTTTGCCCCTGGGCCTAAGATCGGCTCACTGCTCGTGCCCTCGGTGGGCGGACCCTCGACGATCCTGACGGAGGGTTTGGTGAGGACTTTGAGGAAGACGTCGTCGGGGACCGGTTCACGCTTCGAACCCAACTTGCGAGGGCGGCGGCGGCCTCGTTGTCTCGGTGCAGAATGTGATGGAGTTCGTGCCCATCAAACTTTTGTCTTCGAGTTTGCGAACCTTTTGACAGTAGGCCTCCATCTTCGGATCTCGGCAGCTGGAGGTCTTCATGACCTGACTGACGATTAACTCGGAATCGCCCTTACGTAGAGCCGCTGAACACCGAGGGTGACGGCCATTCGCAGACCGTGGAGTAGAGCCTCGTACTCGGCCGCGTTGTTAGAGGCGCGAAATTGCAGCTGCAGCACGTTGCGAAACTTGTCCCTCTTCGAGGAGATCAGGACGACCTCAGCCCCCGTGCCCTTCAGCATGCAGTACCTATCGAAGTACATCGTCTAATACTCGACTCTGTCGGGGGTCGGCGGTTCCTGAGCCTCGGTCCACTCGGTGACGAAGTCGACCATGGTCTGGGACTTGATGGCTTGCCGAGGGACGAAGGCGACGTCGAGCCTCATGAGTTCCATGGCCCATGTGGCTATGCGTCTGACCGTGTCCTTGCCACCGATGATCTCTCCGAGTGAGAAGCCGGTGACCACGTGGACGGAGTGGCTCGTGAAGTAGTGTCGCAGCTTGCGGCTCGTGATGAGAACGGCGTAGATCAGCTTCTCCACCTGGGTGTACCGAGTCTTGGCGTCGACCAACACCTCGCTGACGAAGTAGATAGGCCGCTGAACAGACAGGGCCCGACCCTCCTCGTTTCGCTCGACGACGAGGACCGTGCTGATGACTTTCGAGGTCGACGTGATATAGAGGAGAAGGGTCTCCCCAAGGTCGGGGATGTAAAGATCGGCGGCGATGAGAGCAGGGTCTTGAGCCGATCGAAGGCTTCTAGGCCTCGGTGGTTCAGGTGAACCGTTTTGCTTTTTGTAGCAACCGGTAGAAAGGCTTTGCTTTTTCGTCGAGCCTTGAAATAAAGCGGCTGAGGGCCACCAGGCATCCGGTCAGCCTCTGGACGCCCTTGACATTGCTGATGGGCCCGAGGTTGAAGATTGCGGAGATCTTCTCGGGGTTCGCTTCAATCCCCCGCTCGAAGATGACGAAGCCAAGCAGTTTGCTTGAGGGTACTGTCGGTGTTCTGACCATCAGCACAGTACAAAAATACGATCATATAGGCGGTATGCTTTCGTATTCGATATGGCCTAGTCTACATAAGACTCAATGGGATTTTTAACTAGTTCGGACCATCTCGAGCGGTGTAATACCTTACGTCCAAAGAGTGGATTATCTCGATGATAATAGTACAAGGGTTGGATTCTCTCTTCGCAAGAGGATCTGGAATGGGTCGAAAATGCTTGGAGCACGAGTGAGAGGGGTTGCTCGCAAGGAGGGATGCGAGAACCTTGGGCTTCGGTGGTGTTTGTTGTTTAGCTCGTTGGTTTGTTGTCTATTGGTCCGTCTCTTGCTATCGCTCCTTGGGCCCTCCTTATATAGGGCGGCTCGGGGTTACAAATGGTGAGTCCTACGCGAACTTACCGTCTCACCGACAGATGGGCCCTTTCGCTGTCGTCGCCATCATTTGCTTTGCCCAGCCGCGGGCGTGACCTGTTGCATCGCATGTAGCGGCGGGCACTGTAGCGTCTATCCGGCAATGCTGTGTCAGCCACAGTGCTGTCGGGTCTTGTTCGTCGACTGCTGTGGCTTCTGCTGGAGTGTCGTTGTGGTGAATCACGTCCCGTTCCGTCAGGACAGATGGCCGCTGGAGTAAATACGCCATTACGCCGTACCTTCCTTCCTAGGGGTCGATCCCTAGGGGTCGGTTCTCGGATGTCGGCGTCCTCGTAACTTGATGCGGCTTTTGTAGGTCGCCTTGGGGGTCGGACCGCACACCCGAACGCTACTGTCCGACCTCTAACTCGTGGCCTTACATGTACGAGTGCGGGCCGTGAAGTACTCGGGGTACATGATCTCGACAGGTACTCCGAAAAAGCTCTTTTTGGGGTTCAGTTTGATCCGATAGCGCCGAAGGTTCGCGAACGTTTCCTCCAGATCTTGGACGAGGTCGGAGGTCCGCTGAGTCTTGATGACGATGTCATCAACGTAGACCTCTAGATTACGACCTAGCTGGTCGTGGAAACACTTCTGCGTGCAGCGCTAGTATGTGGCGCCGGCGTTCTTGAGCCCGAATGGCATCGTGACGTAGCAGAAGGACGTGGCTGGTCGGTCGGACTCGCGCATGGAAATCTAGTAATATCTAGAGTACGCGTCGAGAAAACTCAGGGTTTTGCACCCGGCGGTCGAGTTCACCACTTGATCGATGCGCGGGAGAGGGAAGGAGTCTTTTGGGCAAGCCTTGTTGAGACTCGTGTAATCAACACACATCCTCCATTGCTCGGTCTTCTTTTTCACCATTACAGAGTTGGTTAACCACTCGGGGTGGTTGACTTCTTGAATAAACATAGCATCTAAGAGCTTCGTCAATTCTTCCCCAATGGCCCGACGCTTCTCGTCGTTGAAATGTCGTTGTTGTTGCTTGATGGGTCGAGAGCTCGCGATGATATCAAGCGAGTGCTCGACGACTTCTCTCGGGATGCCAGGCATGTCCGAAGGTGCCCAAGCGAAGACGTCCCGATTCCGAATGAAGAAGTCGACGAGCGCGCTTTTCTATTCGTGGGAGAGCGCTGTCCCGACCCTGGCCTTCTTGGAAGAGTTGACGGGGTCGAGAACCACCTTCTTGGAGTCGTCGGCGGGCTTGAAAGAGGTCGAAGGCGAAGCTTTGGAGTCGAGCGCCGGGGCCGACCCCTTGGCCCTGCGGATCTCGTCCAGCTGGGCCGCACCTGAGCGGGCGGTGGTCAGCTCGAAGCTTTCCTGTTCGCACGCTAGAGCGTGTTGGAAGCGCGATAAGACCGTGATGGCGCCCTTCGGCCTGGGCATCTTCAGCTTCAGGTAGAAGTAGTTGGGGATGGCCATAAACTTCGCGTAGCATGGCCGGCTCAGGATGGCGTGGTAGGCGCCGGAGAAGTCGACCCCCTCGAAGGTGAGCGACTCAGTCTGAAAATTGCTTCGGTCACTGAATGTGACTGGGAGCGTGATCTGCCCGAGGGGCGTTGGTGTTGCGTAGCCCTCGGGGACAGCTCCGTGAAACGGAGCGTGGCTCGGGTGGAGGTCGACCTCCGTCAGCTTCATCATCTGTAAGGCGTCAGCGTAGAGGATGTTGAGGGCGCTCTCTTCATCCATGAACACCTTTGATAGGCGTACAGAGCCGACGATGGGGTCGAGCACCAGCGGGAGGTGCCCGAGTTGCAGAACTTGGTCTAGGTGGTCGGCTCGGTCGAAGGTGATCGGGGCCTCGGACCACTTGAGATAGCGGGGGACAGCAGGATCGACCGCGTTGATCTCCCTCCAGGTCCTCTTATATAGGGCGGCTCGAGGTTACAGATGGTGGGTCCTACGTGATCCTGTCGCCTTCGTTGACAGGTGGGCCCTTTCACTGTCGTCGCCATCATTCGCTTTGCCCAGGCGCGACCGTGACCCGTCGCGTCGCACACAGCGGCGGGCTCTGTAGCGCCTGTTCGGCACTGCTGTGTCAGCCACAGTGCCGTCGGGTCTTGTCCATCAACTGCTGTGGCTTCTGCTGGAGTGCCGCCGTGGTGAATCTCGTCCTGTCAGGGCAGTTGGCACTTGGCCGCTGGCGTAAATATGCCATTATGCCGTACCTACTTTCCAGGGGTCGATCTCTAGGGGTCGGTTCTTGGAGGTCGGCGCCTTTGTGACTTGATGCGGCATTTGCAGATCGTGGCCTGGGAGGCCGGGCCGCACGCTCGAACGCCGCCGTCCGACTCCTAACTCGGAGTTCTGCTTGTACGAGTGCGGACCGTCAGGTACTCGAGGTACATGATCCCGACAGGGGTTTAGCGGAAACATGCGAGAATCCTTCTGCTGGCCCACGGGGAACGTGAGCTGGTTGTTTTAGATGGGCCACACGATGAAGTTGGGCCGTCGAGCAACGTAGGTACCCGAGGTGTATGACTCCGACAGACACGATGCTACTTTAAAACTTAGTATGAACTGTGTTTTCGGCTAAAGAACAATTGGTTATGGTTTCAGGTACGTACTAGCTAATTCAAAACATTATCCTAAGTGTCCTATTCAGTGCCTCAATGAAGCAAAAGAGAAAGAAATAGAAGAGAATTGACCTAGGTGATAGTACATAGAGATTGCTCATGAGCATTTGTTTAACTATTCAATCTACACAGCAAATGTGCGGGTTCCTTTCCATTCGTGGTATGACAACTGTTTTCTTTTTCTTTTTCTTTTTCTTTTTTGCCTTGGCCTAGAACGTTCTTGCTTTCTTTTTGGCTTTTCAAACAGTTAGGTAGTTTCGGTGGACCAATTCAGAACAATTTGTGCAAATATAAAAATAAATGTCATGATTAAAATATTTCTAATAATAAAACAATTTATAATAAAATAAACAATAGTTTCATAATTTTTTTAATAAAATGAATGGTCAAACGTGAATTTTAAAACCAAAAAAAGATACAAGGACTCCCTCCGGCCATAAATGTATGCACGTTTTTTTTAATATAGTCTCTTCACAGTCATGATAAGTGCTGCATTTTTCACCGATTGAATATAGTTTTTGTACATTATGGTTTGGAATTGTGCATTATGGCTTTGGAAATTTGGTATTGAGTTGAAAAACTATATATGCTTAACTAACCATTTTTTTAACATGCCCTGAGAAAAGGTATGGCTGAGTAAACTGTTATCCTGTTTCTTTGGTACTTGATTTCATTTTCATTTCAGATAATTTATTTTCTAGAATGATAATTATAAAATTCAGACGTTTTATACACCGACAACTTCATGCCGGCTAAATTAGAGAGATTTGGATTTTGATTGGGGTTCTCATTTGATATCTATTTAGTTACTCCCTCTGTTCTTAAAATAATGTCATCGTTGATTTTTATAATCAATTTTAACCATTTGTTTTATTTAAAAAATTTGTTCGAATGTGTAAAATTTTAAGTTGTGATTCAAATAACTCTAATGATAAATCAAATTATATCAAAATAGAAGAAATTTGTCAATTTTTTTAATAAGAAAAATGGTCAGAATTTAAAAGTGAATGACGATAATAGAGAGTAAATTATATACAAACCTCAGGAGAATATATCATACTATGCTCGCTTAACTCTTTCACCAAAGGAATGCTATTCCAGTCACCACAATCATTACTCTTCGTGATTATATTATACGCACCTTCGAAAAATATGGAAACAAAAGTCTCAACAAGCAACAGTATCGCTACATAATCATGCATTATATTCTGCGACATTATGGTTGTGATTGGTTGCCCGGCCCACCGGTGAGCCAGGTCCAGTGGGTGCAGCCTCGTGTAGTTTGGTTGGTTGAAGTCGCCTCAAGGTCTGGCTGGATTGATGCAACTTCGCTTCCGCTGCCTGGCCGAAAGAAACGCGGGTGTTGGTCTTCCCAACCGAGCCTGGCTTGCTTGATGTAACTGAGGCTCACGTGAATGCAGTCCAAAGAATAAAAGTGTGCAAACTAGTACGTCGTTCATTCAACCAATCACAAGCACAAATCAGCCTGGCCCAGTTAAAAAAATGAAAAACCAAACATGACTGCCTGTACACACACAGGCTGGCCACGCATAGCCTGGCTCCGCTTGGCAACCTGGTCCGAGGTGGTCAGGGCTACCAATCACGCCCTTATGTGTGGATACATACCAAGTCAACGGTATCATAGGCGCTAATAATTATTGAGTACCGCTTTCATTTCAAAATAAGTGATATTTTTTTACTTTAGAATCAACATTTGATTCTTCATTTTATTAAAAAAAATATGAAAATATAAAAACAAACAAATCATATTTAAAGTATTTATAATAATAAATCATTTCACAAATAATAAGTAATATTTTCGCAACTTTTTTAAATAAGATGATCAAACGTAGATGTTTAAAAATCTAGAATGATACTTATTTTCGAACGGATGAAGTATTCAATGTATGCCATGCTACAATGACGGATTTAAAAAAAAAAGTAATCGGGAACCTACTCTCACAGCGAGCCCTTATCATAACTAGGTGTGTACAACTGATTTTCAGCGCAATCAGCTCTACCATACACACGTACTCCTAGCTGTCATGAATAACGCATAACATTATTGCGTCGTAGAGTATCATAACAAACGTTAAATATAATCACATCGGAGTTGTGTCGCCTCAATTAATGTTCTTCACATAATCATGCACAACAACACAAGTAGCAACACCAAATGCTTACTTTTAATCTCTCTGGTTTTCAAATTCAAATATTGACAACCGTGACTTCTAACATCATACATCTTTGATTATTCTTCTTATTAAAAAAATGTTTAATATTTTAAAATTGGAGTGGGTACTTATATTATCTTAAAATAGGTGTAGACTGCTGTGAAATATGGTTATAGGAGACAGATAAAAATGCATTAGAAATATAGAAAATTATAATAGGAGTTAAGAATGACAGTTAAATTGAGACAACTAGAAGAAGCTAAAATAACTGATAAAATAGGATGGATAGAGGTAGTACCAAGCTACTGAATTAGCATCAAACGTTCTTAATAGTACTGGAAGGAGAAAATGGATACAAGAAAAATATATATGATCCGCTGTCTTGTGGTCCTTTCTGATTTCCTTATCAATCTGCGACGATTGTACCTGCTCTCGCTGATGAAAAAATGCTGTTTTCGTACGACATGATACTAAGCTCAGGGGAGGAAGAGGCCACCATGACCCTCTCGGTTCATGTGTGCGAAGAAGACAGCGATCCCATCTCGAGCGTTGGCACCCATGCTTGAGTGCATACATGCTTAAACACGTCCACATGTCCCATCTATCCACGTGAGAGGATGAAAAATATCCGTAAAGTACTATACTCACTCTGTTTTTTAATTCATGTCGCCGTTAATTTTTAAATTCAACTTTTATCATTCATCTTATTTAAAAAATTTGCTCAAACATGTAAAATTTTAAGTTTAAATTCAAATAACTCTAATAATAAATTAAATTATATCAAAATATATGAAATTTATCAAATTTTTTTAAATAAGATAAATGATCAAAATTGAATTTAAAATTTAATGGTGACATCAATTAAAAAAACGGAGGGAGTGTATGCCCAAGCTCGCCAGTCGACATCGCCTGACATTCAGGTCGGTGCCGGCTGCAGCATGCGACATCTAGATGTGGCCGCTCAAGAAACCAACGATCAGCAAGCTACACAGCGTTACATCAACAGTTAGACGTCCTTGTTGAGCTCGTAACAGCAACCTTAATTAACCTATCAGTAATTGCTAATCAGCTATCACCAGTGACGATCTCTATAGCTAGCTTACCGGTTTACCTAATTAGGTCGTCAGAGGTCACGTCCATTTTGCAATGTAAAACACTTGTATTCTTGCATGAAATTAAAAATACCCGTCCCTTTCGCAAGAGGTAGTTAATCAAATGTGCTACTCCAAGCAAATTGGACTTTGATACAAGTATGGGTCCGAGCAATACAAGTCTGCACCCGGCCTTCTTCTTCGTTTATTTAACAAAAAAAAATATCCCAGCTGTAAATCAAGTTTGTGGCTAGCAGTGCATGGACGGCAATGCGGCAATTAACCTGGTCTTTTAATTAGACAATGTGTCGCTTTCGTAATCATCGCATAGGTTGTTTAGGTAATCTAGGATCACACGTGGCCATGTAGATCACATATACTCCCTTCATTTTTTTTAATTGTTGTCGTCGTTGATTTTTAACTTTAACTTTGATATTCGTCTTATTCAAATTTTTTTAATAAATATTATATATTTTGTTATAATTTTATTTATCATGATAATTATTTGAATCATAACTTCAAATTTTACATATTTAAACTAATTTTTTGAATAAAACAAATAGTTAAAGTTGATGTTGAAAGTCAACGACGACATAGAATATATTTATTTTGATTCGTTCATGAAGAAGTGAAAGCTGAGTTTGACGTACAGCCATTTCATTCGAGATGAATAAATTCAGCACTGTATTAGGCTGCATCGCGCTCGGAGAGGGCCACCCCAATTAAGCAAGCAGTGAGTGGACTGTGGACCGATAGAAACTTCATCTGCTTCGCATATGAGACGCCACGTCCCTTCGTGCGCACTATAAAAACTTATGAACACAATTAGATGTAGCAACCTCTAAAAAAGGTTACAAAAGGAACTTAGTATGCATCTGTGCATAAAGCTTTGCATAATAGATAATATAGGTTTCCATGTTTATCAAGATAATTCACGGGTACAAAATGAGTCTATGGTGTATTTTTAATTTGGTCAGAATAATAATGGTCCCTGGCCGATTACTAGAGGCATATTTGTAAAACGGTAAAATTGTAAAGGCATAATTCCTATTAATCCTAAAATAATTCACTGCTACAAAATGAGGCTACAGTGTCACTTCAATTTTTTATACAGTGTCAGCCAAACAGAAAGGTGTACCGAGCTTGGATGACCTCCCAGCGTTACAGCCCAACCAAGGCTTCTGTTACCGTTTGCACTCTGAAAATTGGTCGGCACCGGTTCGATTGTTTTTTTTAAAAGAAAAAAACTACTACAGTAAATTGTAAAAACCAAACAAATGCGCAAATCAAATTTTAGAGCGATAACTGCTTGGTTCTTTTAGTTTACCTACCATTTGAATTTTTGAATTCGAAATCAAATCAGTTTGACTGGTTTTTCACCAAATTTTCTGGTTTACCACTTGGATTTTCCAGTTTATCGACCGATTTGATCGATTTTTGGATTTTCAAATTCTTTCAAATTTTGAATTTTTTCTAAAATTTTAAACCGAAAATCAATCGTCCAGTGTTTCGCCAAAAACCTTGAAAATAGGTCCAATTTTCATGGTTTTGAAAACCTGGGCCCACCACTGTTGTGCCGATAATTGTGCCGAGCAAAGATGACCTCAGCCAACACATCGACACTGGTTACTTACCATCAAACACTAGTGTCGGTCACCAATGATGTCATCAATAGCAGACACTACTGTCGTTTATGGTTGATGTAACTTCTGACCAACACTAACATTTACTCCTTCCGTTCTTTAATTGATGTTGTCGTTGACTTTTACAATCAATTTTGACCATTCGTCTTTTTCAAAAAATTTGCTCAAATTTGTAAAATTTTAAGTTGTGATTCAAATAACTCAAAAGATAAATCAAATTATATCAAAATATATGAAATGTATCATTTTTTTGAATAAAATGAATGATCAAAGTTAAATTTAAAAGTCAACAGTGACATCAATTAAAGAACGGAGGGAGTAAGTAACAATTTTGATTAGTGATGATGTGTGAAGGATGATACAATTGTTTCAATTGAAGTGTCTGTCGGTTGGTGGTGATGCAATTTCAAACGATTCTAAAATTTCGTGCATAAATACTCGTCGTTGATGTGTCCGTGGTTTCCTATCTTCCATCAGATCGTGATAACTCTCAATTTGATAGAGATGCGACTCAATCGATCCGGTATCAAATCAACACAATTTAAACTCTGAAATTGCAACACCACTTCTTCTATGGTTATCAACCATGCATTGCTCAGTTGATCTCACCAAGAAGCCTAATCTTTGCCTGCAAATCGAAGAATACAAGAAAAAAAAGAAAGAATGCAACAAAAATACAAATCTAAATTAATGTCACAAATTGGAATCTCACAAACCATCTGAATGGTGAAACTGTCTGAAAACAGAATAATCTAAGCAAAACCTAAATTCTAATGGTGCGATGGCTACAGATTATAAAGGGTGGAGGGACGTACAAGAATCCTTTATGGACCTAATAAGATACAAGACCGAATGACTTAAGATGATGGCACAACACCCTAACAGATTATGGACATCATATTGTTTCAGTGATTCCTAGAGATCAAAAAAGAAGTTCGTGACATAATTAGATCTGTTGGAAAGCTTTATCTCTTTAACTTTTCATTCATATCTAAAACATCCCAAACAGACTCCATATGTGAGCTAGGCATCTATTTTAACAAAGACTGCTCCTAGAATCCAACTAGGACTCGAACTCGAATTGAATGTCCTTCGTGGTCATGTGCATCTCCAACTCATTCTCCATGCTTCCTTTGATCCACTCTAATATTTCTAATCATGATAAAGTCATTAGATAGCAATATATTCTCAAAGAAAAGTAAACAATGAGCTCACCTCTAAGTTCAACAGTTGTGCATGAGCTTTTGTGATTGGACTATCAATAGTAACTGGAGCAGTGTTATATGTATTTAAAAGAGTGATGTCCTTATCAATCATTTCCTCCCATTGGGGCACTCTACTCAATTGTGTTTTGGACAATGTGTCCGTACGGAGGCAGAAAAACTTGGAAAGCGTGGTGGGAAGGTTTTGTTTTCCTTTTTCCAATGATATTGTTATAGGAGGTAAAGACATATTATCATTTCAAGTTCTATAGTTTTATGATATGCTGTTAATGCATTTCATCACTACTAAAATTAATCGTTTTCCCTAGGAACGAAAACCCTAGGGAAAGCATAAAAAACCCTAAGAAAATATTTTGCCTACGGAACTCCCCTAGGGTATGCTTTCTAGGGAAAATATCGATGAAAAATGAACCATGCCCTACGAATGCACAGTGAAACTCGTAGGGGAAACTTCTTTCCCTCCGAATTCGATTCCTAGGGAAATTTGGTGGGCCCGATTAAAAAAAACAAAAAGACGGACAGCCAGCCCGCGCCACTCCCGAGGCTGTCGTCCTCTCGCTCAGGCCGCCGTACCCGCTGCTGCCTGCCCTGCCGCGCTGCTCGCCACCGTCTGCCACTGCGGCTGCGCTGCCTGCCGTCGCCGCACGCCTCCGTGGACTGCCGCGCCGCTGCGGCATGCTGCTGCCGCTTCTCGTTGCCGCGCCATCGAAGCCTCTGTTGCCGTCGCCGCTCGTGCTGCGACGCCGCATGCCCCGCACTCCGTGGACCGCCGCGCCGCCCCGCTCCTCCGTGGACTGCCGCGCCGCCCAGCTCATTGCACGCCGTCGCCGCGGCTGGCTCCTGCAGCTCCTCGTCGCCGCGCCGCCGAAGCCTCTGTTGCCAACGCCGCCATCGCCCTTGCCGACGTCCTGGTCACTGCCCGCCTCGCCTCACCTCGCGCTGCCCTTCCGTCGCCGGGCGCCGCTCTGCCGGCTGCCTTGCGCCGCCATCCAAGCAGCCCGCGCCGGTCCGCCCCCTGCTGCCGTCCCGACCGTCATCGCTGCACCGCTCCGCCATGCCTGCCGTCGCCGCCGTGCTGTCATCGCTGCCCTGCTCCGGCTCGCCTGCAGTCGCCCCGCCATGGCGAATGCTGCCATCGAACAAGGGGGAGAGAGAGAAACATCGAGAGAAAGGAATGGGATCAGAGTAACAGAGAAAGGTGCGTGACTGGTTAAAAAAAGAGGAAAGAGAGTGATGAGAGAGAAGATAGGAGGTGTTTGAATTGTCTGGCGGGATTGATTCCCTAGAAAACAAAAGATCTCCTAGGGAAAGATTTTAGTTCCCTAGGAACTCAACTAAAGTCCTAGAGAAAGAAACATTTCCCTAAGAAATTTAACGGCACTAGGGAAATGTTTGGATTTCTCTTGAGTTCACTAAAAACCCTAGGGAAATATGTCGATTCCAGTAGTGCATAGTAGATTAAGTCGGGGAGATAGATCTTCATGTTTGAGCTAAACCTAGCTTTATATGGGAGGATTTAATTATTGTAATTGTATGGATTTTGTAGCTCCAACTTATGTTGTTTATCTCCATGTTTTATATTAATTTTTTACATAATAAAATCCATATCTAGTTTAATTTTTTTCTCTTTATTTACTTTTTCTATTAGTGACGATGGAGGATAGATCTTGCATGTACGACGGCACAGGCAGAAATCCATTTCTCCATTTCAAACAAGTTCCTGCATTTTATCGAAACCACCAACACCCATGCTTTATGTATGAATACAAATAGAATATAGTGTCCGTATAAGAAATGTAAGAATGGTGTAATATTTGACACGCCTAAAATAATTTACGAGCACTTCTTGGGCAATTGTTTAGTTAAGAACTACTTACGACCAAACATGGAGAAACATAAGCGAATACAAAAAGCAATGTAGAACAAGTGAGGGTTGGAGAGAACAAAGAGAGGGCGAGGATAGAAGATGACACCGGGTGTAAGGGGGATTGAATAGGCCACTAACACTACTAATGCACTTCAAACTCTTCTTAGATTCAAGCTAGCTAACAAGCAACTCATAGCAAGATGGCAACTAAGCAAGATAAAAAACAAGCTAGGTAGACCTCAAGATACAATTAGATAGCAAAGATGATCTATGAAAGAACAATCTATCAAGCTAGCAAGCGAGACATGCGAGCATGATAGCCAACAAGATGAATCACAAAGCAACCTATAACATTACTCGTAATACTGTATATGTAGAAACTAAGGAGTAGAGAGAAAAGAATGCTCAACCATTTTTTCTGATGTCTTGAAAGGATAGTGTCTTCTGCTAATCCTCATTGGACCACTCCCGTTAGAGTACTGGTCCCTCTCACTATTTTCAGAATGGTGCTCTCTAAGGTACGCTTCACTTTCAGAGTGAAGTTATTGGCGATCTCGACTGTAGCAAACAATACCCACTCGCAAGAGTAATCCTTCAAAGCTCAGATGCTCACTCTTGGTTTCCCTTTCGAGCGAGGAATCCGAAATGACATACAAACTTGATATCGTCTTCTACAATCTCCTCAGAAGCTCGAACACCAAAGCCTAACCGGTCTAGACTACCATAGACCAAGAGTAACGAGTCTAAGACACTCCTCTCTACTTCACAACCTCTAGGAATGTATAGATGATCTCTGCTACTCTTCACAAGTACTCAAAATCTCTTAAGATGCTTCTTTGTGCTCTTCTTAGTGACCTTTGGCTTTCACAAGTGTTCCTCTAACTCTTTTGGCCGCATGTCACTTTCACAATAGCTCCCTAATGATTTGTATAGGCTCCAAGCCCTGAAAAGGCTGTTGGGAGCAGTTGCCAAAAAGGTGACTGCTTTTTGCAATCACCGGACTGGGATCAACAGACTATTCGGTTACTCCTGATCTTCATCAGACAGAAAACACCCTCTCTGGAGTCCACTCCATTTGACGCCGGACTATTTGGTGCATATATTCGCCGGACTGTTTGGTAACCTTCTCTTATGGACAAGCAGAAACACCTCTTATGGACTTCATCTTTCTGGATACCAGACTGTCCGATCTCTGACAACACCGGATTGTCTAGTGACACTTTGCATGTGGCTCCAAAAAATATCTCTTCAAGACTCTGAACTCTAGCACTCGTCAGACTGTCTAGTGACACTTTCGAACTGTCAGGTGACTTTCTCTTATCTACCTCTAGAAAACTCTCTCCGAAACTTCTACCTTCAACCATCACCGAACTATCCGGTGACCTTGTCGAACTGTCTGGTGACTCCTCCTCTTGCTGGAACTCGACATCTTCAAGCCTACTTCAATCACTCAAGTGGCTCAAAAAGCCTAAAGCATTCATACCCCCTAACACTTGTAAAATAAGACGAGAGACCCGACCCCTCTCAGAAGTTGTTTGGTTGTGTCATATTACAACGTAAATAGCTAACAATTATTGCTTTATGTTTGTTTGAACTACTATGTAATTGGATCACAATGTAATATGTTTCTATGCTTCGTATGCATGATATAGCTTGAACACCACGTTAACTAATCCCATTACAAATTTCTCCCCTCCTCGACTCGACTCAACTCCGTGCGTCGAAATCGATGGCGGTGGCTTTGGCAGAGAGCAATGGGGCACCAGGGCAGTGGCGTGTTAGTGAGTTGTGGCGCTCCTCCCCTCGACTTTTCGCATCGCAAGCAAAGCGGCAGTGGTCAAACAACAGCTATGGCGGTGGGTGTGAAAGCGGCTGCATAGAGGCGCTGAAGCGGCGAGCGGGGAACCACGGCGGTGGCTTCGAGGCGCCGACCGACGAGCAGGGAGCGGCTTGGCAAGTGGCGGCAGTTTCAGGGCGCGGCAGTGATGACGGCTTCGAGTCGTGGCAGCAGCATGGGAGGCATTGTCCATCAAGGAGGTGGAGGTGGCGCCGCTATAGGCCATGGAGGTTCATCTCTAACCCCTGGAAGCTGCTCCGCTGCTGGCCGTCTGAACTCCGAGGTCATCCCAGTCCCAGCCTGTTGCTCACACTCAGCCCCGTTGACCGAATACTTAAGCATCTAGCTGGCAGTGGTATAAAATACCATTACTGTAACCATCTACCTTTGCTGTGAAAGTAGTCCTCTAGACTCTCTAGCCATTCTCCTGAGCCTCTCACATGTCCGCCCCAAGTGCACCTATTACCTCGATAGAGACAATAGCAATGTATTTTCTTGTATCCTATGAAGGCCACCATTGCCTTGTAAATACAATTTTCTCTTTAATGTCATTGGTGACTTTAGAACCGCTATGTATGTTATCTGTTGAAAGGTTACAAATATATCATTTCATTTTAAAGATGAGAAAACCTATCAATGCATCCTGCAACTTGGGGTTTAAGCCATCCCTCCCGCAATGGGTCAAAGCCTTTTTGTCATTCCCAAGGTTGGAACTGCCTGGCTGCATGCATTTTACCGGTGGCTAGATCTAATAGGTGGATTTAGGATCTCAATTTGAAATTGTAAGACTAATGGTGATATCATCTCTAAAAGTGTTGAGCATCCATACCCATTGTGGAATTAATTATCTTTCCAATTACATATGTCTTGAGCTTCCAAATACTTCCAGTATATAAAGTTTTGCCTCACTGTCTTCTAAAATTGTTCCTATGAACATCATATTCGTTAACTGATACTATGATGGAGTTATAAATCATCACATCTAGTTCTACACTAAATAGACAACACCCTTAGGCCTTGTTTGAAATGGAGGAAAAATTCCTGTTTCTGTGTTTTTTCCGTGAAATTAAACTGATTCATGTGAAATTTCTGCATTCGAAACTGGGCCTTATCCTATCTAGATACTTATCTCTCGGAACCGACAAATGCTATGGTAGAGTATCGGTGTGAAATGAAAATTTTGAGTTAGCAATTTGAGTATCCCTAGAAACCTGAGGCAAAAAATATGAGTATCCTAGAAGCCTGAAGCAAAAATAGTAGTGTTCACCAATATAAGTATCCATAGAAGACACAATACCATCCAGCAATCTGAGTATCCCAAGAAGCTTGAGGCAAAAATAGTAGCAAAGCCAAAGGGCGCCACAACTCCTAATTAATGGACTCTTTGTCAGCATACGAGCTCCATGTCGATTTCATTTTTTGTTGTCGTAAGATGACAGAGGAGTAAATCGACCACGGTGCATCCCGTTGCACTGGATCGAATCTATCCCTCCTACATGGAGTCAAAGCCTTTCCACCGTTTAGCGAGTGGATCTATGCGACAGCACACACTCATCCGGTGGGTAGATGTGGTAGACAGATGCATGATTTCATTTTGAAATAGTAAGATTTATAATGATATCTTAAACTCTAGAAATATTAAACATCCATACCTATTGTCGTACCACTTTTATGATAGCTTTAATTTCAATCAATAATGAGGTCAAAATCACCAAATTACGAGATTAAGTTTCCAATTGCATGTGTTGAGCTTCTAAATACCTCCAATCTGCAAAGCGTGCCTAACAATCTTCTCAAAATTTTCCTGTTGACATTAGATTTTTCAAGTAATATTGTTCTGACTTACCCAAATAAGATTATATACCTTGTATTGGTGTACAAAGACAATTAGATTTTTATTGTAAAAGCAGTCACTTAGACTATCTAGCCATCCTTCTGAGTCTCTCATATGTTTGCTCAATTCTTAATGTTTGTGCCGCCTCCATAGAAACAACACTATTGTGTTTTCTTGTATCCTATGAAGACCACCATTATCATGTAAATGTAATTGCATATTCAATGGTCGTTGGTCACTTTTAAACTATAACATGCATTATCTTTATTAGAAGGTTATGAATATATCCTTCGTTTCATGTTAAATATGAAAATATTTTTTATCTCATTCTGAATACTTCTACCATCCATCAACATATGTAACCCCAAAACCCCAAGGTAAAAATAGTTATGAGTGTATTTGAGTGGTAGCGCACACTCACGATGCGCTGATCTATCAGATAGATAAAGTATCTCATTTACAAAAATGACCGAACTTTAATTAATTATCTAATCAATTTGAACTTCCAAATACCTCCCGCTCTTCTAAGTGTTGCATTACCATCTTCTAAAAAATTTACTGTTAATATTATATTCTTAAACTGATACTATATATCTAAAAAGATTACATAGTTGATTGAGTGCTTGCTTGGCACCTCTAGGTCCATAGTATAGACAATACCTTCATCCCATCTGGATACCTGTCTTTCAAAACTGACAAATGGTACAACATAGTATCTGTGTCAAATGAAAATTTTGAGGTAGCAACTCTCTTTTACTACTTAGACCAAATAAATTATTATGGTTATTTGGGTATTCTAGTATTCTTTCCACTAAAGTGGCTCCAATAAACTTACCTTGTCTTGACAGACCAATTGAGATTATGTGTAATGCATTGGTGTACAATGACAATTGAACTTTATTGTGAAAGCAGTGTCTTATACTCTTTAGCCATCCTTTCGAGTCCCTCATATATATGCATAGTCCTTGTTTACCCCTATTCCCTCCATAAAAACAACACTAATGTATCTTGTAATATATGAATACCATCATTACCTTATAAATGTAATTGCCTCAATAGTCACTGATCACTTTGGAACCATAACGTGTGTTATCTCCTTTGGAAACTTATAAATATATCATTTATTTTATATTAGAGATAAAAATATTTTTGTCCCATTCTTAATACTTCTACCATCCACCAATATGTGTACTAGAAGCCCAACGCAAAAATAGTATTTGGCGTGCGGGTAGATTTAGCCGAGGGATAAAGGATCTTGTTTCTAAATGGTTGGAGTAGTGGTGCAAGATTTATCTCTAGAAGTGTTAAGCATCCATGCCCATTATAGTATTGATTGTCGTACCACCTTTAGAGGAATAGTATTTTCAAAAAACTACCAAACTCGGAGATTAATTTTCCAAATACATATGTATATTAAGCTTTCAAATACCTCCAGTCTTCTGAGTTTTGTCTTACCATGTTCTCAAAAGTTTCCTATTAACATCGGATTCTTCAGCCAATAATGTACGCCTCAAACGATTGCCTAGTTGAGTGAGTGCTAACTTGACACCTCCAGTTCTGTAGTAAATAAACAACACTCTTATCGGTGTGAAATAGAATAGCTAACTCAGCACGTCCCATTTGGATGCCTGTCTTCAGAACCGACAACTTCTATGACAGTGTATCAGTACAAAACGAAAATTTTGAGTTAGGAATTCTCTTTTCCTGGCTCAGATCATATAAATTAGTGTGGTTATAAGTAGCTTAGTATCCTTTCCACGTATGTGGCTCTGATAAGCTTACCTTGCCGTGACCTACCCAAATAAGATTATATGTCTTGCATGGTGCACAATAATCATCATCCTTTTATTGTAAAAGCAGCCCTCTAGACTCTTTGGCCATCCTCCTGAGTCTCTCTCATTTCTTCCCAATTCTTGCTGCCCTTGTTGCCTCAATAGAAACAACACTTACGTGTTTTGTCCTACCACAGAGGGCCACCATTTCCTTTCTAATGGAATGGCACCTCTTCAATAGTATTTGATAACTTTGGAACCACAATGCGTGTTATCTTCGTTGGAAGAGTTCTGAATATATCCTTCATTTCATGTTAGAGACGAGAAAATTTCGTCCCATTCTAAATTCATTTTTCTCGACCAATATGAGTATCCGTACTGATGTGCACGTGTTTCTCGATCTTTTATTAGGTCGTAGTAACTTTAGTAACTTTCGATTTGGTAGAGATGCGACACACAATCAATCCGGCCTCAAATCAACACAATTCGAACCATGCAATCACAGCACCACTTCTCCTTTGATTATCAACCGTGCACACATGATTGACCTCGCCAAGAAGGCCCCAGCCTGCGAATCGAAGAACACAAGTAAGAATAAGGAAGAACACAACTCAATTGCAAAATCTAAATTAAACTCACGAAGTTAGAATCTAACAAACTGTCAAACAGCGAAACTGTTTATAACAGATAAAAACTAATCAAAAACCTATCTCTAATGATGCAGCTACTATTTATATAGAGCTTAGGACGTCTTTAGGGGGGCAAACCCTAATACTAATGGGCCTAAAAAAGATACACGACCCAAGAGCCAAAAGATGGTGTCACAACACTCTAATAGATTCTAGACATCATATTATTTCAGTAATTCCTAAAGATCTAGAAAGTATTTTCACACTATATTAGATCCGTTGAAAATCTTATCTCATTAGCTTTTCATCCATATCTAAAACATCTAAAATAGAGCTTGTATGGGACCAGGGCATACATTTTAGTGCAGGCTGCTTCTAGAGTCCGACTCAGACTCGAATCTGAGTTGAATTGGATCTCCTTAGGGGTTGAACGTGTCTTGCTGATCTTGAGCATCTCCAAGTCTTTCTTTATACTTCTCTTGACCCTCTCCAATATTTCTAATCATGATAAAGTCATTAGATAGCAATCTACTCTCAATAGAAGGAAGACATGTGTTTAGAAATGAGCTCACCTTTAATCTCAACTGTCATGCATGAGTTTCATCAATAATAATATGAGGTGTCTTGTGTGTATCTAAAGGAGTGATGTCCTCATCACCTAGGAGCCCGAGGCAAAAATTGTAGCGAAGCCAAATGATATTGCTACCACTAATAAAGTATTTCTCAACGACTAGCTCCTTGTTACCTTCATCATTTGTTATATTTTGATGAGGGAGAAGGGGGCAAAACGGCCACGGTGCATCCTGCTGCATGGGATCGAAGATTTTTTGTCATTCCACGAATGGATCTTATTTTGAAATGTTATGACTAATGGTGATAACTTCATTTCTAGAACTGTTGAGAATCCATGCCCGTTCTAGAATTGATTATCGTACAACCTTTCAAGGGGTTGTAAATTTTACAAATAATGAGATCAAAACCACCAAACTCTGATATTAAGTTTCTAATTACATCTATCTTGAGCTTCCAAACACCTCCAATCTGCTATGTTTTGACCCACCATCTTCTCAAAATTTTCATGTTACCATCAGAATGTTAACAATTTTAATAAGGTTGGCATTCCAGAGAGGAGTTTTTTGTTAAGAAATGGACACGGACAATCCAGTGAGGACATCGGATAGTCCGGTGACTATGAAGGCTGCAGGTTCCAGAGAAGGTTGCAAATGACTAGATCATCGAATGAGTTGGTCACCGGACAGTCCGGTGACTAGAAGAAGATGGAGCCCAGAGAGAGTATTCTTGGAACCCAAGATGAAGGTGACCACCGGACAGTATCGTCGGACAGTCTGAGAAGTGGTCGGCCCAAGAGAAGTGGTCCAATGACTAGAAGAATTGAGAGATTATCTTGTGAGAGCCAAGGGCAACCAAGAAGAGCACATGTGGAGATTGAATGATATTTAGTGCTAAAAGGAGAGTAATTAGAGCATCCATGCATTTCTAGAGCTTGTGAGGCAAGAGAGGAGTGATAAAACTTGTTACTCTTGGTCTATGACATCCTAGACCAGTTAGGAGTCGGTGATTGAGCTTCCGTGGCGTTTGTGGAAGACGTCACCAGTTTGCGAGTGGTTTCAGGGCCTCCGCTTGAAATGGACACCAAGAGTGAGTGCCCGAGCCTTGAAGGCTTGCTCTTGCTAGTGGGCATTGTTCGCTACAGCCGAGATCGCCGGTGACTTCACTTTGGGAGTGAAGCGTGCCCTAGATAGCACCGTTCCAGAAATGGAGAGAGAGGGACCGGTACTCCGACAGGAGTGGTCCAACAGGAGTAGAGGAAGGCGCCATCCTTTCGAGACCTCGAAAAAAAATCTTGAGCCTCCCTTCTCTCTTTACGACTTGTTGTTTACCTTTCCCTCTTTTATTCATACAAGTAGTATTGATAAGTTGCTCTTAGTTTACTCATGGTGACTCTCATGGCGGTGTGTCTTGTTTGATTGCTTTAAATCATAACTAGCATGTTTAGGGGTTTCTTGATGCCTTGTTTTGCTTCTAGCTAGTTTACCTTGTTTGCTATCCTTTGTCTAGCAAGCTTCTAGCCCCGTCTTTGGTTTATCTCTCTATACTAAGTTGTTGTTCTTGTTTATCTTTAGCCTAGCTCTAGTGTTCTTTGTTGATAGCCTCTAGCATATTTGGCTGTTCCTTGACTGTTATCTTTTCACTAGTTTACTAAGAATTGAGTGCTAGCTCTCTAGTTGGTAGTGTGTGGTAGAAAAGTTAGAATAGTGAGTGTCCGATTCAACCCCCTTCAAGGTCACTTGATCCTTACTTCTAGCTTCACCAGTGACTCATGTACATCCCACTTTGTGTACAAAGGTGCACCTAAGTTTACCCACGAATCTCGTAGTTCACAAAAAGTAAACTACACAATTTGGTTTTAAAATATTGACACCTAACTTCTAGCATCAGCTTTGAGCATTTATTTTTTTAAAAGTACAATAAATTAGTGATATTTGAAATATGACTAATAATTCTACACATTTGAATAATTTTTTTGAATATATAATGAATGGCCAAAGTTCATGTTAGATGTAATATGCTAATATTTTAAAATTAGAGTAATTTTTTAAAAGTGGGGAGGGGAGACCAGTTTTAAAATATTGATACCGTTGACTTTTAACATCAACTTAGACCATCTGTCTTATTCAAAAAATTTATTCAAGTATGAAAAATTTTGCTGTTATTTACTTTATTATTAGTGGTATTTAAAGCATGATTATTAATTTTAAACATGTGAACAAATTTTTTGAATAAAATGAATGGTTAAAGTTGATGTAAAAAGTCAACAGTGTCAATAATTTAATACCGGAGAGAGTAATTAGGTTTAGCTAGTGTAACATCCCGTAAATTTCGAATTATAAAGCAGCGAATTTCCCAATTCTGTTCGGATTAAATCATTTGTCCTAATTTTTGTTCTGTTCAAATATCATTTGTTCCGAATTTCTTTCCGTCTAATTCAAAATCTGTTTATCTAAATTGTTTCGGTGCCGAAATAATTTAGTCCGCGTATTTTACGTTGGGGCTAAAATTATTTTCTGAAATCTCCTAATTAATTTTTTTATCCCTAAATATCTTTTCTAAATTGATTCTTTTTTCAGCCTTGTTTATCTCTCAATTTTAATTATTTTTTCGGATTAATCCCTAATTCCCTCCTATAAAAACCCTCTCTCATCCTAATCCCCTTTCCCCTCTTCATTTGTCCAAAACAAATCCCTAACCGTCGTCTCCGCCTCAATCCTCGCACCGCGTCTGCTCGTTCTCGATCTGCTCGTCGTCTTGTCTCGATCTCCGCGTGAAGCCCTCGCGCCTGCTCCGACACCATCAGCCAAGTTGTCTGCGTCACCGTCAACCTAGACTCCGCGCGTCGCCGTCTCCTGCCCGCCTCCAGTACCCGCGTCCTGCTTCGTTCCGCGTGTGAAGCCGCGTCGCGCTGCTGTTTTGTCGCGCAGGTCCCGCGTTGATCCACCGGTCCAAGCGCCGAGTCGTCGCGCGTCGCCGTCTGCCTGGGTTCTCGCGCACGTCATCAGGTCCCGCGCCAGCGCTGTTTGACCGATCTCTCAGCCCCGTCGCGCGCCGCACCGATCCCCGCACCGGATTGAACCGAGTTCCATTACGTCGGTTCTCTGATTCTCCGTCTCCGATTTCCAGTGCTGGTGAGAATATTTTCCCTTCTCTTAAATTCCTTTTCCTTTCTGATTAATTGTTAGATTAATTGCTAATTTAATATATGATTAATTATTCTGCAATTAATCTAAATCTTTGTGATCTCGATCGTCTACAATTTTTGAGAAACTCCGTTTGATCTCCGTTTATTCCCAAAATTGTTCCGTTAATTTGTCTCATCGCGTTGTCGTGTAGGGTTGTTCCGGGAAACATTTTGCGCACGTTTAGCCTAGTAGTTCAATTTAGATTTAATTTTTGGTTTTATTTGTCACGTAATTAGTGTCTAATTCCTTGTTCGTTTTGTGTTTAGCCGGTGTTCCCGAGGAGGAGTTCCGTGAGCTAGCTCAGTTCCACGATCCGGATCTCGACTTCGATCTCGATTTGCCAGGCAAGCCGCGTTCCTTGATCACTTTGTACCTAGTATTTTGAACTGCATGTTTTGTTTGCAACCCTAATTTGTATGCCAACTATTTTAAAATGTGCTAGCAACATTCCTAAGCCGTGCTTGTTTACTGTTGCACAAATATCAACCCTAAGATTGCTTTAGAATATTTATTTTATATTTTTATGCTTAGCTATGCTTAGTCGCAATTATTTTTATCTCACACCTATCACTATAAAATGGAATTTGTATTAAATGCTTTTGAACTGTGCTTCAAATATGTAAGTTTTGCAAATAACTATACATAACTATTTAGCGGAGGTAGGTTGGTGTTTGAGGAGCTGGGGGACTTTTGGGAAGTCCCTGTGGGCGTATCTGTTGCGGGTACAACGGGAAGATCCGAGCTGGGATTTTTCTGTGAGACTTGTTGTTAACGTTGAAGTTGGAGATAGTGCCTGCCCCGACAATTAAGGATCGAGTCCTTCGAGTCTTATACGCTCAGTTGACAACTATGCATATCACGTTACCCTGTATGGGCAGTTGGCTTGATCTTGAAGCTTGTTGAGACTGGTTGTTTACCCGTGGGTTGACGGTGTTGTGTTAGTGAGGTATAGAGCTCTGACTTTCCACATGAGATCGAGATACCCCACCTGATCAGTGGTAGGCTCTTCACAGCTCCAGGACCCGATTTCGTAGGCTTTTGGGATCCCTATAGAGGACGAATGACGTCGGTTAAAGCTTGTGGACGGGTCTTGTGTGTTTGTCGGGACTACGACGGTAGTTTCCGATGACGCTTCTCGTTGGTCCAAATGCATAACCTCTGCAGAGTTTTAGTCAATGAGCATTGCCTTGTCTTTTTGAAATGACATCCCCTGAGTTGTGCTCCTCGTTGAGTAGTTTTGTTTTTCTTTCTCCTCTTTTTTTTAAAATGTTTTTGACTCCGGCCTTTGAGCCGTGGCCGTGTGTGGAGTTTACATCGGTATTTAAAATGAACCCCCGTCTGAGATAACGGAGATCTCTGTGGGGCAAGATAATAAAATTTGATAGTTTTTAAAGTAAAAGCTTTCTTGCATCTTTAAAATAAAATAAATATTTTAAACTTGCATTTAGCACTTGAGCCATGCCATTACCCTTGAAACTATTTGCATGCATACATTGTTGTTAAGTAGTATGCGGTTTGCTGAGTATTCGTACTCACAGCTTTCTAATTTGTTGTTTTCAGAGGATACTCTTAACTTCGATTTCAATTACGTCTCTGACGGTCCGTGACGTCCGCCCCTGCGCTCAAGCTAGCCTGTGTAGAGGAGGTTTGCTACTGCTGTCACGTTGATGCTTTCGCTGTCGCTCTTGTTGGATTCTTGATAGTGATATATCTGCTTTGAGATGTTTTCGGCCTGCGTGCCGATGGACCTCTTTGGAGGATTTTATTCTAATAATTTCACGTTGATCTGCTATTTTTTATTCTCATTTCTTGTTTAATATTTCTGTTATAATTTCTTGATTAATCACTTGTGATGTTGTGCTTGTCAAACTTTTGAGATTGATAAAGTCACGGAAGATCGAAACTTATCGAAAGGTAAGGAAAATCCCGGTCGTTATAGCTAGCAGATAGTCTCTTTTATACGGCTATCCATCCCTTATGCATGTTTCCATTTCTGTTGTCACATGGCCAGGAGAAGTCGAAACCACACACCACGCACAGCTCCATCGATCTAGCAGCTTCTAAAAAAAATGCTCCATCTTATCATACAAGGACATGGAATTCGATAAAAGAGGGTAGAACCAGCCTGTAAAACGAATTCAGATCTTGACTCGTCCTGGCTCAAGCGCAGGGACTGTTGTTTGCGCCATTGTAGCGACAAACTGCCTCCCCACTGTGGGACACGCGATGACATGGCAGAGGGTCACGGAAATTCCAGGACCATGTGACTGGCGAGGCAGGTGGTGGTGAATGACGCTGGTGTGAGTCAGAAAGATGGCCGGCACTACCGTCGGCTCGGCAGTAGCCGGCAGGCAGGCTCTGCCACTGGCAGTGCCAAATCGCCGTCTCCAACAACCATCATCACCTGCTGAAACGGATGCCTCATGTGCAAATCAAATCTGAATACAGAGCATCCATCTCTTTGTGTGGTTATCTACTTCGTAGTCTTCGTTCATGATCCATCGATCTCTATCATGCAAGAGGAGCTTGAATTGTTGTCACCTTATTTCAGTTAGTCAGAAAGTTGATGTGTGCACTAGAGAGTGATTGGTCGAGCTACATACAGGTACCAGATAGCAAATCCTTTGATAGTACGGCCTAATAGTTCGTTTGTTTTGTTGAGATCCATTGTCCGTAAAGGACTGGAGCAGATCCATTATTCTGACAAAATAAGCAAGAATTTAATACTTCCTCCTGTTTTAAATTATTGACACCGTTTACTTTTAATATAGACTTTTAATATTAACTTTTACTATTTGTATTATTAAAAAAATGTTTCAATGTGTAAAATTATTAGTTGTAATTTAAATTCCACTAGTGATAAATTAAATAATAACAAAATTTTACACATTTGTACAATTTTTTTAATAGGACGAGAAGTTAATGTTGCAAGAACAGTGTCAATATTTTAAAACCGGAGAGAGTACTGTATAACACTTTCGGCGATAGTGTTTGATCAAGCGCAGCCATGATCTCCGTGTTGCCTGCTGAATATTCCATCCTAAATTCGAAACCATAAATTATCATGCAATTTGCAGAACAATTCAGAGTGGCGGGCCATCTACCGGTGACACGAATCAAGCAGCAAGTGTGGTTCTACCAACTGATCAACACACCCACTAGCATTCAGCAGATACTCGCTGCGGCACTTTCTCCTCATGCGCCGCCAACATTCGTCGCCTTTCTGACGTTGCAAGATCTGCCCCTTGCCATTGCGCTTTGCCGGCTACAACCCAGTTGGCCATTTTCATATGCAAGGATAGGGTTCTTTCTTTAGTGTTGTTTTGTGAATGGAGGTTTGTACGTACATTTCAGATCAAAAGTTCAAAATTTAATGAATCAATATTTTCTTATATGTATTGTTTGTCATAACTTGCAATCCACACGATCTTAAATTAAGTATCGATGAGGTACGGTCAATCGAGCACCTTATTAACTTTGAGTAGTGGCAAATGTATTGCAAATGAGCGAGCTTGCCCTAATTATAAGTTTAAACTTGACCATTCGTCTTATTCAAAAATTAGATCAAATGTAAAAAATTTTAAGTTATAATTTAAATAGCTCTAATAATAAATCAAATTATACCAAAATATATGATATTTATTAAAAATTCAATAAAACGAATGGTCAAAATTAAAATTAAAAGTCAACAGTGATAATAATTAAAAAAAATAGAGGAAGTATACTTTTACAAAGATAACAAAAATATGGTGCCCGTGATATCTCATGCATGAGTGAGCTGGAACCAACCTTTGGAGAATGTGGATCCATGCTCAGCTGTCGATCAGAATCAACGAGTAAAACAACTAACCGACGTACCTGCTTTTGCACCGTACAAGTCTACAGATAGATCAATAATGGAAATAGTAGTAGGTACCCCTCAGTCTCAAAATACGTGTTTTTTTCTGACTTTTCTATGTAGCCGGCTCACCGCATAGGTTTTACTTAGAGTTGTATCTTTACTTTTATTTTACATATTGATATACTTTCTTTGGTTTTAAATTATTAACACAATTATCTTTTAACATCAAATTTAACTATTTGTTTTATTAAAAAATTAATTCCAATGTATAAAATTATTAGTCGTGATTTAAATTTCACAAATAATAAATTAAATAATAATAAAATTTTACATATTTAAATAAATTTTTTGAATAAAACAAATGATCAAAGTTGATATTTAAAGTCAAGTGTCCATAATTTAAAACCGAAGAGAGTATATAGCAATGTATAGATTCGTGGCTAGTGAAATCCCGCATTTCAAACAGCTGCATCTAAAGTGCAACTGGGAGCATCTATCTGCAGAAGGAACGGGCGGAACTTGACGTGGATCCAGGTCAGCTGGCGTGCTCGCATTACCATTATTGTACGCCTGCCACTGAGAATGACGGCTGAAATGAGTACAGTGGAGAAGACAGAAGAGGTCTTAGATAGTCCCTCGATATAAATGGTACTAGTACAAGCCATGAATGATTTAGAGTATGACTTGCACATTATGAGCTTTCTGATTGGAGATGCATACAGCTCTTTAAACATTTCGAGGAACGCAATAGAGCTAGTAAGACATCTTCAGAAAATTTTGACAAATCAGTAAAGAGGATGCCTTGTGTTTAGTAGGCAATCATCTAATCTGCTAGTGTACTCCCTCTATTCTTAAATTGATGTCGCCTTTGATTTTTAATATCAACTTTGACTATTCGTTTTATTTAATTTTTTTATAAATATCATTTTTTTATAATTTGATTTATCATTAGAGTTATTTGAATCATAACTTAAAATTTTATATTTTTAATTAATTTTTTAAATAATACAAATGATCAAAGTTAATATTAAAAATCAACGATGACATTAATTTAAAAACAGAGGAGTCTACTTTTTCGTCGGATCGTTATCGTATCTCTCACGTCGATTTGAAGCATTGAGGCGTGCACGGTTGATTAGTTGATGTTGGGAGTCGGTGCATATGCGTCAGGAGACAACAAGAAAGGCATTTTGGAGCTTCTGTTGTAGGGCAGCTGAGGTCGATCATGTCGCCTGATGCGAGCTGCTAAAGTTGCCGCTTCTTGGCTGCTTCGAGAAACCAGCGGCAATTCTGTGCTAAACAGTGGGCGGAACGAACCATATGCATATGCTGGCGGCGAGCAGATCAGGTGGATACATGCAAAGTTTCTTGTAGCATTCTAGTCTAATTTGAATATTTCAGGACTGAAAGCGAAGTAATTAGCATATGATGAACAAACTTCAGAAATTTAAAATGAAACACTTGGTATATCTCTTGTAGCTGATCAATATGAATTACAATCGGCTTAAAACTATCTCTTTATTCACTTGCAAATGGAGCTAGTATTTCCACGAGCCTGTATACCCGTCCCGTAAAATTCATGTTAGTGGCTCTTTTGGACAAATGTTATTCCCGATATAATATAACAGTAGTCCATCCACCAAGTTCACTGGATAAGCGGTTACGTCTGCAACGACCACAAAAGGCCGTAATCTTATTATATTTGCTCTATTTATACTAATTTGCACGAAGTAGCTTACTATTATTTAGAATATTCTCCAACAAATTTTGGTCAATTTCGTTGAAATTTTATGGTGCGAACGCAAGGTTTTAATTGTAGGCTCTAACTTTAAATTCACATATGGGGTAGAACAAAAAAAATGATTTTAAAGTCACTAATATTTGGATTAGATCTTTACATAATAATAAGTGGTAAATTATGGGTTGAGTTGATAAATTATTAAATTTTCACAAAACCTGCATATTTTTTTTTTTTGACTAACAATCTAGATCACGGGCAGATGACACCCGTCCCACTTGCAACTTTTGACTCCTTATTCCCGCTGCTGGAGGCAATCGATTCAGCGGCAAATGAATGGCCATGTATCGGGCAGCTAGCTCGTTCATCCAGCGGGGGACTACACGGTAATCAATTTCGTTTACTGGATTTTGAACTGGATTAGACCTAAATACTGCTGAAACTGATTGCTTCTTGATTAGAGACTGCTCGTCTCGACCGTCATTTTCTCTGATGGTGACATTCGTCTAGTAATGGAAGTACTGCAAAATTCTTCAGAGGTGAGGACATCTGGCTAACTGTTTCTCGGCATGGCTCCTGTTCGATTGACAACATACTACAACGGCAATTATCTTGTTCAGGTCCCTGGCGGTGCGACTGGCAGCACACGGGATAGACTACTGATCGAAACAACAATAACAGTTTCTCAAACTCCCTCAATAGACATTACTGGAGATAACTAATTACAGCCGGTTACAGAAAGCAACATCTTGCAATCTCATCCACATGCTTATACTGGAATCATGGCAAGTCACGTCCAGAATTGAGAAAAAGTGATTGCGTCATTAGCCACGCATCAACCTTAATCCATCAAAAGTGACCAACCAGCTAATCATCAATGCCGACCTAACTAGTGTACTTACTACTACCTATATCCTAAAAAATATGATGTTTTTGACTTTTAGAGATCACGTTTGACCGTTGGTTTTATTCAAAATATTTGTGCAAATCTCAAAATAAATAAGTTATGATTAAAGTATTCTAATGATAAAACAATTCACAATAAAAAATTGATAATTTCTCAATTTTTTGTATAATGAAACGAAGTGTCAAATATAATATCTAAAAGTCAAAAGCGTCATTTTTTCGAGGGACGGAGGGAATAGCTCAGACTGCCTCGTCGTATTTCTCAGCTACAAGTCCAGGCTAATAAATAAAATACAGCATGTACATAACTTACAAAAGAAGAATCTTGTGCACTTAACAACCAAGTCGAGGCTGCAAATCTTATTTGTGGCTAGCAGTGCATGGACGGCAATATTTATTGTGTCAAACTGTACCTCTATATAGGGTATTACTGCATGAACCAAATGGACGCTAGAAATCTTATTTGTGGCTAGCAGTGTATTTACTCCAGAACTGGGTTAACACATCGTGGTGTTGTATTTAACAATTGTGTTGCTTTCTTTTCATAATTGATATTTTAGGTAATCTGGCATGTAAACAGACAGCTACAGATAACATATGATTCTGATTCGCCAAGTAATGAAATTTGAGTCCGATAGCGGCTTGGAATCGACTAGATTTAGAAAATGAACTAGATTACTCTACATCGATCAAAGAAGGCTACTCAAGTAGCAAGCGGGCCACATGGACTATGATAATTTTGCTCTTCATGAAGTGTTACATTTCTGTACCTTGCAAAAAATATAATTACACAACGGATGTACTCCCTCTCCATCCATAAATGTAAGTAACATTTCTAAATTTTGATCAATGTCAAACAATTTTAACTTCGACCATCAAAATATAGAAATTTATGTTGTTTGATAAAGTATCAATAGTGTTGTTAGATCCATCATAAAATAGTTTCATAATAAGTAATTCTTGACATTTCAAATAATTAATCTATTGAGATATTATTAGTCAAAGTTGAAACTCTTTGACTTTAATCAAACTCAGAAACACCAACATTCTTAGATGGAGGGAGTAACGTTTAGCTATACTCTAAATAAATAGAAGAGTATGTGCATTAATGTTTAAATAAATCCAAGAAATTGATGGGTTAGATATAGATTTTTTCTTTTTATTTTAATTTTTTAATAAAACGAATGGTCAAAAATGAAGTTGAAATCCATCAGTATCAATACTTTTAACGGAGTGAGTAAATTGGAACGTTTAACCCATCTGATTAGATGGATACTTTTGGTAACCAGTCAGCGATACCCCAGGATCCCTTCCAAGCATGGTAAAATGCTGCCCCTTTTCTGCCTTTTTCCTGTGGTGGGTGAACCTCGTACATTTTGACAGTCACGGTGTGAATACCACGGTTTTTTTTTTTGGTCATCCACCAGCTCTAGGTCACCATCCAGATCCGTCGATCGTGCAGTCTCCCAATCATGGGACAAATTGCACGTTCCGAGTCTATGGAAGGCGACATTGCACTCTCTAATGCGATGGCCATGTTAATCGTAGTCTTGAGATGTGCGTCTTGTTCTCTCCTTTGACGTCCATCCGAGCACGTAAAGGTGTGGCTGTGTGCGTCTAGGATGGCGGCGAGTGGAAGAAGAGGCAGATCGCCGAGCAGTCGTCGACGGCGATGCCGCGCCGCTTGCGCCTCCACGCGCGGACGGCGCACTCAACCAGCCGCTTGGCCGCCTTCTCCCTGTTTAGTGTCGCCGCCACGATCTGCACGGCCTCGTCGTTGGAGATCACGTCCCAGACCTGCCGGAAAAGTTCCTACCGTTAGCTGCCCGTCGTTCGTATTGAGGCGAAAGGAAAAGGAAATCAGTTAGTTTTTGAAATCGACACGGTTCATTGACTAATAAAGTTACCCCGTCGGTGGCGAGGATGAGGAACTGGTCTCTGCTGCCGATCCTCCTCTGCGTCACCTCGGGCGCTGAGATGACGCCGTAGTCCTTCATGCAGTAGTCTCCGAACGCGCGCGACATGGCGAGCCCCGGCGACTCCCGGTTCGGCGGCCACACGCGGTGCATGCCCGGCTCGTCGGCGAGGCAGAGCACGCGGCCGTTGCACTGTCGGATGCGCTCTCTCTCCTCTGCAACCAACCGGTTCCACGCAAACCGTGTCAGCGAGGATCACCGTCACAGACTCGCTGTTCACAACTTCACACGAAACAGAACAACGACTTACGAGGCAGGTTCGGCTTGAAGTCGACCGTGAGCTGGACGGCGGCGACGGCGCCGTCGTCCGCCGTGGTGGCCAGGACGGCCCGAGAGTCGCCGACGTTGGCGACGACCATGAGGTCGCCCTGCTTGACGACGGACAGCGCGGTGCTGCCGCTCTGCACGGCGTCGAGGCGACGGCTACGGCGGAGCTCGTCATCGACTGAGGCGCAGGCGGCCACATAGGACTGCCTCCACAGATCGAACCAGCAGTCATTGAGCTTCTTCTCGCCGTCGATCAGCGACGCCAGATTGACGGCCTCCTGCCAGTGGCACACAAGCGACTGAGGCAGCGACTCACGCACCGCCTTGGCGACGTAGTGGCCCCAGGGACCGTGCCCGTCGAAGATGCCGCAGAAGATGGTGTCCCCTTGGCAGCCGAACCCCTGATCAATAGATGAGTGAGGATGAGACACAATATTTATGTACGACAAAAAATAAGAGTTGTTAGGAACAAGAGAAATTTCGTAGAAAGTTTTAAAAAATTTTGTACTCTCTAAATTCATCAATTTTTTTTCTATGTATCCCAAAAATTTATAAATGTAACCATGTCCAGCTTCAACATTATGATAATAATCTTCCGGTTTGGCATTATTTATGTGGTTAAGCTTTAAAGGGATTGTTAATTCGATACTACACAATCATTAGGCAACAATTGACCATTCAAGATTCCAGGGTGACATCAAATCTTGCTAACCAAAGCAACCATCCCTCCTTTAAGCAAGCTACCAAAGTCAGGCTGTCTACTCTAATCCAAGGCCGGTTTGGTTTGCAAAATTAAAAATGCCAGGTCTGCCCTAGTTAGCATGGCAACAAACATGTAGTCCATGAAGAACTCCCTCAGAAACGTCGACACACTGGAAATCCACTGTGCGTGATGCTACCGAAGAAGAACAAAAAAATCCCCCTCATTTGAATTTGAGCTAATTATGACACGTGTGGCGCCTCTCTCTTAGATTTGACAGGGAATGCACCAGAAACAAAAGAAAACACCATGTTCATGCTCTAATACCGATGACCAACTAAAACAGACGGAGGTTTACACCCGTCATAGGGACGTCTCGCTGCTGATGGGTGGGTAGGCTTGCCCCGCTACTGGTCTAGCCATTGGCAGTGGTGGTTGTCTTTGCCACGCTAAAACCGTGGCTCAAACAGATAGTAACAGACAATTCAATTGCTGCTCATGAATAAAGTTGATTATCTCTGAAGAGCAACAATTTGACTGAAACTCTTCAGTATGATTAGCTCGAAAGTATATAAAAGTTCAAATCGATTAGGTGAGCAGCAGAAAGTGAAGGGAAGTCAAGGTTCAGGACAAAAACAGAGGAAGAAGCTGTTTGCTTTTTTTTTTATGTTTCTTCTTCTGTTGTGTAGAAACACAAGAACCTCACAAGATTTATTAAGTCCACAAAGGAAAGCAATGGAAAGCAGGAATTTCACATGAATCACACAAAAACTTCATAGTAATTAGTTCAATTTGGAAAAATGTTTAAGATGGAAAAAATCCTTTGTTCCAAAGAGGACCCTATAAGTTATTTATAATCTTATACAAATAAAAGGTAACTTTTTTATATAATCTTTTGGGAAATTCATGCTTCCATCTTAGCCAGGGAATGATATCACGTGCCATCGCTACTCTACGCCACCGATAATCGTAACAAAAAGAAAACCAAAATGGCCGAAACTAATTAAACAAGCGAGAAGGAAGTTTAGGGAGAGAGGCGTGCCACGGGGATAGTACCTCCAAGACGATGGAGCAATCCTGGTTGATGCCCTTCTCGCCGCGCCGCGAGCACACGGCGGCGAACGTCTCGGACCCGTCCCCCCACACGGTCCCCGACGACCGCAGCGCCTTCCCTTCGCCGGCGCCGTCCGCCTTCCTGTCCCGCCCCACCGACAGCGACCGGGCCAGGCCCTGCAGCAGCGATGAGACGTGCGGCATTCTCGCGGACCGGTGGACCAGTTCTTGGTGACTGGTTGGGACTCGGGTCTGGCTACCGCCGAGACGAACGGACGAGGGCGACGGTTGGTTTACTAAGCGGACGGGGTGCGGCGGTGCTCGCGGACAGGAACAGAGCACGGGCCGGTCGCCATGGATCTTTGTTTCGTAGGTGTTCCGTTGGAACAAAGCAACGAGCTCGGATTGGATGGGCAAGACTGGATCAGATAGGAGCGAGCAAGTGAAGAAGAAAAGCGTTTGATAAGCTCACGCGCGCACAAGAATCAATCAACGACCAGGAGCAATCAGCGCAGCGAGTTCTTGAGCAACAAGAACAGGGTGGAAGGAGGGGGAGAGAAGAAGGCTCAGGATGATTGCCGTGGAACCAAGGAAGAGGTGGGAGTTGAGTGGATCGCCGTGTCAAGTGAGGTGAAAGCTCGGAAGCGGAGCTTTTAACGAGGAGAGGAGAGGAGGAGGAAGGAGAGGTGTGAGGCAGAGCCGCGGGTGCAGGGGAAGCTATAGGCCACGCCGACCCCGGACGAGTCAGCAGAGCACGGACACCATGTGGAGAGAGAGAGGGAGAGGGCCGTCGCTTGCGCAGCAACATTCCCTTCGGAGCCAGAGCAAGCGCGGGGGCGCTCTTTCTGTTGTTGGATCAAGCAATACGCTGGAATGTTCTTTTGATGTTATGTAGGACTTGTGTTTTTTAGGTCGTGTTTGGGGGCCGGAAGACTTTTGCTTACGCGATAATAAATCGGTTCAATTTTTTTTCCTTTTTACGAGGGATAAATACGCTCGCTTTACGGGGCGGTTCTTAGATGCAACTTTGAGGATCCTTTTAGTCCCTTGCTCCCAGAATACGTGTTTATCTGAGTCTCGTTAAACTTGTTTTGATCAATGATTTTTATAAATATAAATTATTTTTAATATATAAAAAATATATATTATAAAAGTTTTTTTATGAATAATTTAAAAATATAAATATTAAGCTTTTAAAGTTAATCAAATCTATAAAAATTATTGGTCAAAGCTAGATGGCACGAAATTCAAACGAACACTTATTTGGGACAGAGGTAGTAAGTATTTCCTCTGTTTTTTTGTTGTTGTCACTGTTGAATTTTAATATCAATTTTGACCATTCGTCTTATTAAAAAATAAATTTAAATATATAAAATTATAAGGTGTGATTAAAATACTTTTAATGATAGGGTAAATTACAACAAAATATATGATATTTATCAAACTTTTTTGAATAAGACGAATAGTCAAAGTTGAAATTAGAAATCAACAGTGACAACAATTAAATAATGAAGGGAATATCTAAATGAGTTTTTTTATATAATTTACAGTGACTGATTTTTAATATAAGAGGATGTCTCAGGATAAAGGGGGTGCTGTAACGGGGGCAAACACTCTGGATCCGCCCTAGGCTTAATTTTAAAAGGTCTTTAAGCAGAAAAATATTGTGTGAACATTTTTTTTTACAAACAGCCTCGGTTTTTCCTTTTTTGCAATGAATAATTAGGCTTGCTTTTAAAGGTTCTTAAACAGAAGCATATTACGCGAATAAAAATCTTTGGATAGTAAAATATTGTGCACTTATGTGTGAACTTTTAGAGCTGTTTGGATCCGGCCGATTAATTATTAGTCATATCAACTAATTATTAGTCCATAATCTGTTTGAAGGTAAGACTAATTGTTACTATATCCTTCAATAATATGTTTCGTCCCTAGCTAATTGTCTTCGATTACGAATCTCGAAAAATAAGTATGTTTCCAACTTGGTTTTTGAAAAAATATCAAGATCATTTTATACAATTTGTAGTATTTACGAATTGTTAGTCCCTATTAACCTCCCGGATTGATTAATTAGAAAATAATTAGTCTTGGGGTGGAATTCCCTTATTAGTTCATTTGTTTGAAAAAAAAAACTAATTTTAGTTGGCAAACAATTAATCAGCCAAATCCAAGCTCTTAA
>BCLH01000299.1:108154-141412 GCA_001602315.1 Zoysia pacifica
ATTATCTAAAACCGTCTAAATAGCCTCCTAAAGTGGTTTGACAAATGATTTTGTCTACGTGGAAGTACACATAGACGGTGACATGGCAAAGATAGTTTTAAAACATCTCAAATTGCATCAATATTGTATTAAACTAAAATAAACAAATGTCGATCATATAGTGAGAACAATTCAGAAATTATTTTTGATATATTGTATTTTTTTCATTGAGAAATATTACTTGTTTAAACTGTGGATACTTCACGTTTCTATTATGAAGAAGATGACAAAGAGTAATTTTAAGATCAAGTTTGAGCGTGAACAAATAAAAAAGTGATAACAAATAATATAGTGACCCGTCATTGACTATGTGTACCGTCACGTTTGCAAAACCACTTTTAAAACCACTTTAAGGGGTTATTTAAAATAGTTTTGAATAGTTCAAGGTGTAAAGTATTTGATTTTATAGTTGAGAGAGTGAAATGGACTAACATCAATAATTGATAGGGTAAAATAAACTTATCCCTCTGCCAATTGATATGGCTGTAGTCTCCCTTACGCAACACAAATACTACTAAGTTTTCCCCTTGGCGCACAAAAGTTTCTCCTTCATTATTGTTGTTCCTTGGTCGATTGCTTCTCACTCTCACAAAGAAAGCTGCCCGGCAAATGGACATAATCACAAGAAACGAAGATAAAATTAGTATATTTAAAATCTCTATCTCTACTTCTTAAAAAACACAGTTTTTTTTTCTACATATACACGGTAAAATATTTTCAATAGAGATGAGTTAAACTACGTGCACATGTAAAATACATCTAGAGTTATCTTTTTTTACAAATCTGACAAATATAATCTCTCCACAGACACCCTTTTTAAATATAACAGATGTGATCTCACCAATCTCCCATCTTAGACCCACACATACAACTATTAGTTAACAAAACATAAATACCCAAAACAAATATATAAAATCTAAGAAAAGTTATTGAAAAACAAAAAATTATTTTAATATTAATATATTATTCTTAAGTTAATATTTTTTTTAGACTATAGTATTAGCACGAACATTAGGACTAGTAGAAAAAAAAGGCTACTGGAAGGTGACTGAAGGTTAAAAATTTCACACCAAGTGGATGGAAGCCCCTGTTTCTCTTTTCTGCGAATCAGCTGGTGATCATAAAAACAGATATTTCTGCCACGGCCGCCAAATATCTCTTCTCTTGGTGGTCCGGGTCGGCGAGACCAGCGCACTAAACCGAGCCGTGTCCGGCGGTGGTGATTAGGCCGGAGCTGACCTGATCTCGTAGCTGCATGATCAGTCCTCCGACATGACCTTAATGCCGCCGCGTGTTGCGTGTGCGTTGGAGAGGAGATCATGTCGTTGGATTGGAGCCAAAGATTTCCCGATTCGGACACTGTTTCCCCAGGGCACATGGCGTTTCTGGTGTGTGGTTTGCGATCGCCTCTCTCATGAAAGGTATGGACGCGTCGTCGTTTTCGTCCGGTTGCCATGGCTCCTGTGCTTGCGAAAAGCTAACAGGATGAGGCGCATGATTACATAGGGGTTAGCTTGTCTAGCTAGAGATATGGCCTCATGATATGTGTGCGTTCCTTTCCATTCGTGGTATGACAACTGTTTTCTTTTTTTTCTTTTTTGCCTTGGTCTAGAACGCTCTTGCTTTCTTTTTGGCTTTTCAAATCGTTAAGTACGGAAACTTAACTGACTTTAGTTTTTGGTGGACCCATAAGATGTTGATATACAATACTTACTCATTTCGTTCCAAAATAAATATTTTTTTTACTTTTGAATATCACATTTGATCATTCATTTTTTTAATATAGCTAATATTTTCACAACAAATTAACTAATATTTTTAAAATAAATTTTGAATAAGACAATTGGTTAAACGTGATTTCTGAAAGTCCAAAAATAACACTTATTTTGGGACAGAGGGAATTTCACAAATGTGCGCACATTTTTTAATATAGTCTCTTCCACATATTTTTACTCCAAAACACACTGATGCTCCGTATTTTTATCATAGTCATGATAAGTTCTGCCTTTTTCACGGATTGAATATAGATTTGTGTACAATAACTTGGGTGTTCTTAAACCATTTTAATTTTGACAGCTTCAATTGGTCCGTAACCAAAAAAATTGTTATACCGTCTACATGCCATGAATGTCATCATAGCAGTAGCAAATTTAATTGATCATGAAATTTATTTTGATAACATAATTTCTCCCCTGCTTCATCGAGGGTGGGTGTTGTTCTCTTCCTCTCCCCTGCTTTATCTATGTAATCTTCATGTGATCACCCCATGTATGTGCTAAAAAGTGAATGAAATGGTGTGATGCTCTCCCTCCAAATTTCTCAAAAAAACACTTTCTATGTGTTTATCAATTTCGGTCTGAATATCTTTCTTACTCATTCCACGGTTTCAATGCTAATCGATCCATTATGCATATTATATTCAGGTTGATGGATCTGAACCAGTTACGCATATCAAGGCCTATTCTAGAATGCAGATTGATGGAAACCTGGAAATATTGATGCTACTACGAATGTTTGGGGTAGGTGCAGTCTCCAAGTAAGTTCGTATGATTTCTCTGCATATTTGTAGGTTTCCATAAACAGGTTTCTTGCCCTGGATTCTGCGCATGAGTTTCAAGAGATTAGATCCCTCCTGGCCCCTCCTCCTCGGATCCCCTTCAGGAATATGTGTGAATGGTTAGATTTATTATTGATGATTGATGGATTAGCTTACTGCTTGCGGCGGACTGAACGAACAGCGAACAAGGTTAAAAGGATAGATACAAAGTTCCTTGAATTATGCTTCAATTTTCAGAATATTCAGTCTTACTTTGGTGATTAAATTGCGCTGGGGTAATGTGTTAAGGTAAATTAGCATAAGTTTGCTATCTGAAATTTGATGTTGGTGACCAGTGTCAGTGCCCACGTGTTCAAACTTCAAACAATGTGTTCTTCCAGTGCTACATGTTCACCACTCTTTGATTACACGGTTATCAGAAGTTCTCTGTTATATAAATTTGTACTTACGTGACTACTCATTGCACTTTGTGGCTGTGGTTTGTTACCTTTTTACCATATGTATATGCAGGTACTGTCAGCTCTGAGCTTGATCAGATTTATTTTGATGATAGGCTCAAGAGGTAATATCCAAAAATTTTAAATTTTACAACTTATCTTCTTTGCAATTACTTAGTTCCCATTTAATGTATGCTTCTAACATTTCCATGCCCATTATTCTTTTTCATTCTTTAGTATAATCTATTATTTTGAGACATCAATTAATCATTTTCCTATCAGATCATACCTGCAAAATAATGCCAGGTGCTATGAACTTTATTGGCAAAATCATTAAATATTTTCCAGTTTCTCATGCTCATAATCATCATATATGCATATTCATATCTAAGAAAAATAGTAGGTACCATTGTATATATGCCTTTTTAACCAATTATTGAGTAGTGATATTGAAAACAACCATGATAACATTTTAGAAGCAACAAATAATCCCTCATTGAATTATATTTTGATATCATCATTTAATCATTCACAAATTCCCGCGGCAACGCGCCGGGGAATCATCTAGTTTTTTCATACATAATCTTCCTTGGGCAATGTCATATATTTTTTAGAGCCAGTTTCTATGTATTTGCACACATAGTAGCCACAATGCACACTACTAGGAGCCTATTTTGCACACTTTGAGAACAAAATAGAAAGGTTAAATGTTTCAAAGATATAGACAAAAATATAGTGATATAGATTATTGAATTACGGTGTAGTAGTACCAGAAAATGTGTTTTGTGCGACATTTTTTCTATCCGTTTTGGATGGTGTTGTCCTCCAAGCCTGATGTAGAACCGATAAGCACTGTCACCGATAAGAAATGTTATGTCATGATTATGAATATCAAATTACTAAAGAATTAAAATGATATTAGAGATCATTACGAATCATGGACTTCCAAAAAATCGTTGTAGTTACTCCTCTCATGATCAAGGGAGTCAAATACCCAAGCCTTACCAAATTTTAGATATATTATAAAAGCAATCCAATGATCGCTATAAAAAAAGTACACTTAATCATGTTGGTGTTTCAATTTGTTAGTCAAAAGTAGGGTTAAGTAAGTGATAGAGGAAAGCATACTCAAAGTTATAAGGAGCCATGATGCAATGCCTATCCCGCTAATCGTACATGCCCTTACCTATGTAAGCTGATACAACATTCCTAGCATTTTGAACCAACACCTTTTGGAACGCCTTTTGTTGATTCTTTCTCTTGCTCTTCAAGTCAGGGTGGTCTAAAGGGACGTTGATCACTAATTGGTGTATTGTTGTTGGGTTAAGGTACTCGACTCTCTTAATGCGCACCAGAGTGGAAGCATATTCTAAAAACATGAAACAATATATAGTCAACTATTATGTTTATTAATAGTATGACTAATTATAAGGTTATTATTGTTCGAAACACTTACAACCACCATCTGACTATGAGAGTGGCATCCAATATCTGATGTCGATAGATGTCATGTATGTCTTCAAATAGCACATTTAAATCCAATCCCACAATGTTAAAAAGCCCCCAGAAATCTTAGCTTGGATACACTGAACACCTTTAACACATGCTTCAAAGTACCATCCGTGAAATCTTTGCATTATCCAATCCTTCTCCTAGAACATATGGCTCGATAATAGTGACATGTCATGTTTGAACTTAGGAAAATCATCCTCTGTAAGATCCCAAGATCCTTTAGAAAGACCCTCGAGCACCAAAGGTGTGTGCTCCACCAGTGTCTTTTTCTCATAGGTGTATGGTTGTCTCATACCCTTGAGATATGCTTCAACTGTAAAAGAAAATATTAATATGTATTCTACACTTTAACGGTTAAAATACGAGTTAATAGAATGTACTGACCTATACTCTTACTGGATGTTGAGTCGTTAGCATGTGTCGGTTGAGACGTAGGGAGGTCATCAATAGGGTTCTCAGCAACACCCTCATCCTCATGTGCCTTGGGAGTCGGAGGGGGTCCATGATAGGCCTCTCAGCAAGAGCAGCCTCATGCTCATGTGTCTTAGAAGGCGGAGGGGGTCCATGATAGGGCCCTCAGCAGCAGCAACAACCTCATTCTCATGTCTCTCGAGAGCCAGAGGGGGGTCCATGAGAGGTCCCTCAGCAGCAGTAGCCTCATCCTCGTGTCTCTCGGAAGGCGGAGAGGGTCCATCATAGGCTCCTTAGCACCAGCACCTTCATTCTCTTGTGTTGGAGAAGGCTGAGGCGAAAGTGCTGGAGTAGGTCGAGACATTGGTGTCGTTTCAACTGCAGATTGTAAAACAATGTCTCATCGGTGCCAAAGGACAAAATTATTAACGGCATCTCCCAGAGTGTCAATCCCTTCTTCCTCATCAGGATAATCGAGACCAAAATCAAGATATTTGTCATCTGCTATCCTAATTAGTTGCACCTTGGCACACTCTAGTGGAATTAGATATAGTATGAAATGTACGACCAGGCATTGCAATGGCTTCTGCAACCTTGATACTCCTTTTCCTGCCAAGAGCCATATTCAATGAGTAATGAGTATTCTCGATTCTATCATCCACTGGGTACTTTGTGACCGGTTTAGGCACGGACCCATGGCTGCTTGGAGGCAGGTTTTCTGTAGTTGGAGTATTCTCCATGTTGTTGACACTGATTCGAACATTCGGTACAACACATGGTTGGACGAACTGTGAATTTTCTTTGAAAAATTGGAATAAGTTTTCTTTCCATTTCTCATATCCATCATCATTATTAGGTGGATCACGTATCTTGTAGCTGCTCATGTTATCCGAGAACCCTAATTTCCACGCACCATTGAAGAGACGGCTCGTGTACGACCTCGATGTTCCTCGTTTCTAAGTGCAACAGTAAGCTGGTCTCTTTCTCGCTTTGGCTTAAAGGTGCTTTTCATCTCCTTTGTAGCTAGCTCCTTGGCTTTTTGTACAACTTCACTAATATTTGAGCTTTTAAGAATCAATTGTCCATCACCACTTAACTTGGATCGACCCAAGACCCAGTTTCAAGTGCGTTCACTGCATCCTTCTAGTGGGTCCGGCATCCCAGCTTCTTGATCCTGTTGTTCTTTTAGCCTCCACTGTTTGATTTTAGCTGCATATCCTCCTGGACCGTGATTAGGACGCATCTTGTTCTTTTTACTCAGTTTCTTAAAAGACTCATTAGTCTTTAAAGCATTCTCAGATGTCATCTTCTCAACAAATGCTTTCCAATCATCAGGTGTGATGAAACCGAACTTGTTGAATGGTGTCCGACCCTTTCGAACATAATCCTTATTAAGGTTTGTCCTAAATGTCCGAAGGCATCTTCCCATTGTGCAGAGAGAAACCTTTTTGCACGGTCAAGGCAATTTGTGGGAAAAAGGTACTTTACGCACAAGTTGTCCCACAATTCATTCTTTTTTTCTTCTGAGACAGTACACCAATCATGAAATGTAATCCTAACTTTTTCTCTAACTAAGACACCACAATCATTACGCCATTTTGTGTTGATTCTTTTTGGCTCCACAGGTGCACCACATTGGTCAACAGCTTCTACAACCAAAATTTCAGCATGTAGCTTGTTTGCTTTCTTGGAACCACCCTTTCATGTCTTATGTGAAGTGGATGATGTGGGGGTGATCATGTCCTCAATCGACACTATTGCTTCTTCTTCATCAATGAAAAGTCTTCTAGTGCTTCGAGTGGGAATATGCTATGAAAGATAGAGTTATAAGGCATTTCTATTTGAGTTAAAATGAACAGTGTTAAATTGACTATCAAATACCTCATCGGTTATATTGTAATCAGGGTCTTCCTACGGCAGGCACTGCCTTTTTGCGCACGGAGGATAGGGAGGGGAAGGTTTTTCAAAAGATGAGCTACTTGAGCTTTCGGGAAGAAGCCACAAGTGTCGATGGACCAACTTCCTCTATTGTAGAGATTACGTACTAAAAAATAGAAAAATATTATTATATTTTAATGGATATTGAAAAGAAGAGGGTACAAAATATAAAGACTTTTGCTCTCATTGTGGGTTGTCAACTTAATAGCCTTCCAACGCTCTAAGGTCCTTGACTCGTATGGCAACACATATCCTATATCGCAAGTTGCAAGATGTGGTCCATGTTGCCACTCTTATCTCACTTAGTCCGCTTTCATCATTAGCACAACTACAACTGAAAAGTACTATTATAATAAATACATTGTGCCTAAAATTTAATTATACTAGATTATGTTTATAATCCAAATGTCATATATCAATAGCAACCTTCCTATATAAAAGAGAATTTATGACAGGTGTCATAGTAGAGTCGGTCATAGTAGTGTCGGTCAAAGGTGATGTCAACAATACCGACACTATACAGTAACAGTGTCGGTCGCTGACGTCATCAAACCGACATTGTTATTCACACAGCAATTTCACAAGATTCACACAAGAATTTCCCAAGAATCAGATCAAATTCACAGGAGAAACATATGAATCAGCAATTTTACCTTTGTGCCAAAGGTCTTGCAATGAATCTGTCAACTAAACAATAATATGTATATACATCAAAAATGTCATATCGCATTTTGAAGCCACAAGAATTGAGAGAAACAATAGTGGGAGGGGATGCGACTTACAGTTTGTAGATTACCGGAATGGGGAGGAGAGACGGCTTACTGAGAAAGAATGAGTGAGGGTATTTACATTAGGGTTCCGGAGTGGGTGAGGGGGAGAGGAGACGCCGGCCAGGAGACCGAAGCCGTAGCAGGAAACACGGTGGGCACCGAGATCGGAGGCAAACGCGCCGCTGAAGGTCGGAGGACGACGTGCAGCCGTAACTGGTGCCGGAGCCAAAGAGGACGATCGACTAGCTGTGGTCGGTGCTGAAGGAGCAGCGACAGAAGCGATGGCGGCAGGTTTAGGGTTCACAAAAATTTTTGGCAGTGTAACGGCGTCATGCGGGAAATGAAAAAGCCCCCAAGTTTAGTGTGAAACTTTATCAACAAGGCCCGATTATATAGTAAGGGTACCAATGTCGAGCACCATGACGTCACAAAAACCGAGACAACAAACACTGCTAATAGTTAAACAATTTCTTTAATGTTTTTTCTCGATGTATATAATGATATTTGATCTACAATTTGATTTTAGTAAATTGCATTATGTAAGGAACCTAACAAATTTCTATTTGAATTTTTTGACTCTTTTCTTGTATTTTTTAGTTCAAATGGAACTATAAGTTACCAATCATACGACACTATACGTTATGAGTAAAAAAAATGTTGAATGTAGGTTAAAAGTGATTACAAAATTTATAAAAAATATGTTCTAAAATGAAATAGGAATGCTTATAAGCTTAGAAAATATTGTACAAAATAATGTAACATATGGTAAGTAAAAAAAATTTGAAATAATTTAAGTTATGTTCGTTGAGTGATGTTGTAATTTTGGTCAGGTCACTACCGACACTGCAATAATAAAAGACTAACACTGTTGGACTTGCAATATCGGTCGTCGGTGATGTCAGCTCGCCTGGCACTGTGAATAAGTTTAACAATTTTTTAATGTTTTTTTCTTGACATATATAATGATATTTGATCTACAATTTCAGTTTAGTAATTTGCATTGTGTAAGGAAGTTGGTAAATTGTTCAGTTTCGGTAATAATTTGGCATAGAGCTCTAGCAATTCATTGAAACTGGTGTCTGATCACCCATTCTTGGCTTTTAGTGTGAGAAGATCAAGCATTGTTTACAATATCGTGCATTCCTTATCACACCTATTTGATTCAGCATATAGAAGGTTTTTTGAAGCCTTCTTCAAAATCTGTAAGTTATCTAAGCCTCTAGTTTTGTTCTCCAGTATTTTCTCACGCCCAATATGGTGCAACAGTTTCTCGACATCGAAGCCTTTAATATCGTGACTTTCATGAGCCACATCAAAATCATCGTTGTTTCTTTCTTCTCTCAGTTCAGTGTTGTTTCCTTCTGATCTTACCTCTTCGATATTTTCTTCACGTCTTACCCTCTTCTTGTTATATCCAATTCCAACTTCTTGTTCTACACTGCTTGGTGTATTCGCTTGTGTCTCTTCATGTTTGATTCATATTGAGTAGTTCTCAATGAAACCATTTTCTAACAAGTGTTCATGGATTGTTTCAGGCGTGTCAAACATTATAATATTCTTACACTTTTTACATAAACACCATAATCTATTTGTTTTCATATATATATTTCTGGTCTTAGCGGCTTCGACAAATGAAGTGACATTTTTGAAATATAGAAATGGATTTTCGCCAGTGCCATTGTACATTCAAGATCTGTGCTCCATCTTCACAAATCACTAATAGAAAAAGAAATAGAGAGAAAAATTATAATGTAGAGGATATAAAACTAGATATACAATTAAATTTTTACTCTCTCCCCTACCCCACCCCCACCATAGTGTAGGTATTATTATATATGTAAACTAGAGATCTAGCTAATTAACTATATAGTAATACTCTTAGACAAATCAATATAAAGCAAAGAGGTCAACAAAATTAGTTGGAATCTACAAAATCCCGCCCTAAATCTACGCCTGTACACGTTAGGTTTACTTCAAACACCTCTCACGATATCCCGCCCTAAACCTACAATAAAACTACATCATAAGACCATAAAACTTTCAAAGATGATATGAATTTACCTTATGCAGCAATATCCTTTGATTAAAAATAAAATCAAAACCATCCCCCTTTGTATTCCAAATTTCTCGGCCGCCGTACGAACACACTGTCCGAAAAAGAATCAAACAGAGTGCCTCGACGGGAGGAAGTAGATGAGTTTTTATACATTAACTAACAGTGTTGGATATATTGAGGTCATCATAAACGACACAATACATGCGATAGCAGTGTCGTCTGATCTACGGCACCAAAACCGATATTGCAAATAGATACTAGTTTTGATTGTGCTTGACGTCAGCAAGACTGACATTGATATGTTCATTGTTAGTTTCTGTTAGATCACGTTTGTCTGACACTATAGTGTTTTTTTTATCGGATGTGGATGAAGTAAACAATGACCGACACTAGTGTCGTGTTTTGTAAGTATCAGTTGCATGTGATATCTTTTGCGACTGACACTATTGAATAATGTTAACAATTAGTGTTATTTTGTAAGATAATGTCACTTGCGTCGATACTGTTGCTATCACAACAGTGTCGAGTCATAACGTTGAGGGTGCATCGAGACTTGTTAGTGTCGGCTGTTACGTTGAGCCAACATTATTATAATTTTTTTAGTGACACCCTAGGCTCGTTTGTAGTAGTAAAATTATTCACACCGTTAATTTTTAACATTAACTTTAACTAATCGTCTTATTTAAAAATTTTATTTTAATATGTAAAGTTATTAATCGTGATTTAAATTTCACTAATGATAAATTAAATAATAACAAATTTTACATATTTAATAAAAATTAATAAAATGAACAATCAAAGTTATGTTAAAAGTCAATGGTATCAATAATTTAAAATCGAAGAGAGGAGAATTCTAGTCTAATTTGAATATTTTCAGGGCTGAAAGCCAATTAATTAGCATATAATGAACAGACTTCTGGAACCGGCTTAAAGCGACCTCTTTATTCCCGCTGCTGGAAGCGACTCAGCGGCTAATGAGTGGCCATAAATCGGGCAACTAGCTCATTCATCCTGTGGGAACTAGACGGTAATCAATTTTGTTTATTGGATTTTGATAGACCTAATCCTGCTGAAACTGATTGCTTCTTGATTATCGACTGCTCCTCTCCACCCTCATTTTCTCTGATGCTGACATTAGTCTGGTAATTGGAGTAGTGCAAAATTCTTCAGAGATGAGGACATCCAGCCAACTGTTTGTCGCCATGGCTGCTGTTCGATTGACAACGTACTACTACGGCAACTGCCTTGTTCAGGTCAGTGGCGGTGAGATTGCAGCACGCAGGATATATATACTACTGAAACAACAATACCAGTTTCTCATAACTCCGTCAATATAGACAGTACTGGACATAACTAATTACAGAGTCGGTGACAGAAAGCAACATCTTGTATTCTCATCCACAAACTTATACTGGAATCATGACAGGTCACGTCCAGAATTGAGAAAGTGGTTGCACCGTTAGCCACACAGCAACCTTAATCCATCAGAAGTGACCAATCAGCTAATCACCATTGCCGACCGAACTTGTGTACTTGCTAGTAGGTCAGATGCCTTGTCGTATTTCCCAGCTGCTAGTCCACGCTAAAAAGTAAAATGTATCTTTCAAAGGAAGAGTCCTGTGCATTTAGCTATCAAATCGAGGCGGCAAATCTTATTTGTGGCTAGCAATGCATGGACGGCAATATTTTATTGTCAAACCATACCTCAATGGAGCAGTGTTATATCTAATAATTGTGTTGCTTTCTTTTCATATTGATATTATAGGTTATGTATCCGACAGCTACAGTAACATACTATTCTGATTCACGAAGTGATGAAATTTGAGTCAGGTAGTGGCATAGGATTGACTTAGATTTACGAAATGCGCTATATTATAGGCTACATCAATCAAAGGTTACTCAAGTAGTAAGAGGGCCACATGGACTAGTGGTCAATTTTGTTCTTCTCATGAGGTTACATTTGGGCGCCTTGCAAAACTATAATTACACAATCGGATATAACGTTTAGCTGTACTGCAAAAAAAAAATCCGAGTATGTGTATTAATGTCTACCTTCCAATGATTGAAAAGGTACTACCTCCATTAATTTTAAAATATAAAATATAAGTATTTCTAGGTTTAGATAAAATCAACTTCTTTTAATTTTAACTTAATAATATTTAAAAAAATTACATAATTTTTAATATAAAAATATATTTTTATGAAAAAATATTTCATAATGAATAAAAAATATAATTTTTACATAATAAAACATTATTAATTTTATATTATTAGTGATCAAAGTGATAAAAATTTGATTTTTGACTAAATTTTGAAACGGAGGGAGTATGTCATATGTCGATTACTGTTTTTAAATTATTGTTACCATTAACTTTTAACATCATATTTGATCATATTATTTAAAAAATAAATTCAAATTTGCAAAATTATATGTTATGATTCAAATAATTTTAATGATAAAATAAATTATAATAAAATATTTGATATTTATCAAACTTTTTAATAAGACAATTAATCAAAGTTAGTATTATAAGTCAATAATGACAACAATTTAAAAAAGTAGAAAGTATAATAATATCAGAGATCCCAATATTAACTATAGCGCCCCATCTATGCATTAACATTTATGCTCTTTCATTCTTAACTTATTGTTGCCATTAATTTTTTTAACATCATTGATTATTCATCTTATTTAAAAAATTAGTTCAAATGTGTAAAATTGTAAACCATATTTTAAATACCTTTAATGATAAAAATATAACAAAAATATATACTATTTATCATTTTTTAATAAGATGAATAATAATAAATAGTGTTAAAAGTTAATGGCAACAGCAATAGTATGTAAGTTATGTTTAAAAAATTACAATGATTTGACTTAGAACTAAATTACTAATTCAGATAGAAACACAAATTTGAGAATTCATCTTGTTTAGAGACCTTTGCAGTTTTTGCTGTCACAAATAACTGTTGATGTAATCACAAAAAGCTTTGTACGGAATTGATATTGCTCCTGTTGCGAAAGAAGAGCTACACTTGCGGGCGATACCGCCATTTCTTACGTACGCCGCAATTGAAACTTCATCTTGACTTGGTAGTCATCCAACAAGAATTTTAAAACAGTAGATAAATCGTTATGCTTGTTTGGTGCAAGTTAATTAGGTTCAGTCAATTCCTTTTTTTACCAACGATTTGGCTCACTCGAACTCAACTAATATGGGCCACATATACCCACCAGGAGCTCTATTTCACATCCATCCCATGTGCTCCCTCCATACTAATTTTGAACAACAACACGATCTCAGCATAACTTTTATCTTCTATTTTTAATAAAAATATTTATCAAAAAGTGACATATGTATACTTTTATGAAAATATTTTTTAAAACAAATCTAATCCTATGATTTTCATATTTCTAAACTTAATAACTTAAAAATCATTTGCAATTTATATTTCTAATGTTTGATCAAAATAATTTCCAAAACGACTTGAATTATTTGCAATTTATATTTTCAATGTTGACCAAAGCATCAGGAACTAAACAACAGATATCAGCCTAACCAGCCCGTAAAATGAATTCAAACCATGACTCCGCAGGCCAAAAGGAATGGATTCTGAGAACACTGGTAAAAAAAATTATCTCTTGCTAAAAAAATGTAAAAAGAATTTACTTCTACTTGTATGTTATTTGCATTGATAATTGAAGTACAAGCAGGTGTTTCTTGCCTGAAAAAGAAAGCAAGAATAGTATGGTTAATGAAGCTATACTTTTATCCTTTTTTTGAAAAATTACCACATAGGGATCCACGAGCCTGCATCTAACACAATTTTTGTGGGTTACCCAAAAAACCCACAAAATGTGTACTACATGTGGGCTTGCGGGTCGAGCTACTTGCATCCCTATGTACGTGTAACCTCTCTATAATTGTATGATAATATCCTCCTTTACTTTTGTTACCTATACCTCACAAAATGTGTAAACCATATACTAGGCTGATCCTTGCAGTATGTACACCTGGGGCTGTAGTGGGTCATTGTCCATGAAACAAAAGCTAATGGAAAACTTGTGGAGATGTGTAATACTCGCTTTCGCTGAAATATGGTCTCAAGTCCTCTTTGCACATGAAATCCAAAGGGAAAGAAACAAGGTGACCTCTGACTAACCGCAGTCTTTCCACCGGGTCAGCACCTTTTATATCATCATCTTGGTAGGTTTCTAGTTTCTCTTGAGCAACACCCAAATCAATTGTAGTATGGCCAATTTTGTCCCTCAAGTGAGTAATTCTTTGTCGGAATTGAACCCTGCACGATCACTATGTTTCAGAGGCCACAACAATTCATGGGAATTTATTGAATGAAAAAGTCATACCTGGAATGGATGATATCATTGGGTACGCAAGAGAAGACATCTTGATATACCATGGTATTTGTCTGCCATACACCACTAGTTAGTTAACATTCAATTATTCAAGTATAAACAAAGATCAAATATGGTTACTTTAAAAGGTACTCCCTTTGTTCAAATTTATTTGACTTTGGAGAACTAATTTTAGATGTCCAAATGTCAAATAAATATGAACAGAGGGTGTACATGGAAAAGAACTTAATATTCCACTCACCTTAGCAGTAGCCACCCAGATGTTTTTGAATGTTGAATCATCTATAGGATCCATGATGTGGCTTATCTGGAATTGAAAATTACAGTTTTGTGAAATCAGAATACTGCACTAGATATTCTTGTCTTTGAATAAATGTAAAGATATATCATCAAGCATTATTGCAATGACGTAAATAATTTTTCTGCCAAAATGATCTTGGTAAGACCTTAGGGCCCAAAATATATGTGGCCAGTCAGTTATTTTAAAACTTCCCTTTCGGTTTAGAAGCTTCTCTAAAATATTTCTATCCACAATTATGCTACAAACAACATATTGATCTCATGTTAGCAAATTAAAGATAGCTTTCCTAAATCATTACTCTACATCAAGTTCTTCATTTCTGTTTAATTTTATATAAACTTCAATTTATTTATTACATAGTTTACTGTATACAAAATTATACTTTTGCAAGTTCTTTTTTTATATAGTTTACTGTTTACACCTCCCTTTGGTTTCCAATGCAAACAGACATATTATATACACATGCCGGAACAGGCATTACACAAATATCACTGGAAAAAAGGGTTTTAACTTAGGCCCCCTTTGGCAGAATTCTTTGGAAGTAATACTCTGATGAGAAGTGATTCTATGGCTGAAATTGATTCTCTAGAATTAACTCTTGGAATCAGGATAGATAATCACTTCACAGAATCAAGCAAGAATCACTTCTCCTGAAAATAGCATTTGGCACAGCTTCCAGATTCTGACTGAGAATCAGCTCCATAGAGCTCTACCGAAGGGGCCCTTAAATGGTTGATACAAAAATATTTTGAAACATGCTACTTTGGGATGTGAAGCAGGCTACAGAACGTTGCAAATAGGATAAATGGGGATGTCATGGTTCCATCACATCTATATATAACATTTTTGCTTTAAATCTATAACATCATCATAGAAAAAACACAGAATACATCAAGGCATAATGTCCAAACCTCTCTTGGATGAAGGCCAAGGTGCTCTGCCCATAGAGAGAGACGTAGGCTTAGAGAAAATTTCCCAGCTTCCCAAGGTCTTCCATCCATTTTGGAACTGGTAACTTCTTTATCTTCAATGACCACGGCAATCTAGAAAGTTCGAAAGCGAAGACACAATCAACTCAGCAGCCAACAAACAAAAACCTTGACAAAAAGTAGTTTTCTGCTGACCAAGAACACAAATGTAATGCAGATACTTTCATGGAAGTAAAAAATTTGCCAATCTACATTTACTTTAAAATTAATAGGAATCTGGAATGAAAAGTCTCTCTATGATTATTATAAATCACAGCTATAGTATGTGGCAGGACCAGGATTGTTCAGGTGGCAACATTTAACCTAGCACAATAGGAATAATGTATCCAAAATTCAATGGACCATTGTTCAGGAATACAAGAAACATGTACCTCAGAATCCCTTGATCCAAGCAAGCTTCTATCATTTATGTTTGCTGAGCCAATCAATGTGATGCGGTCATCAATTATCATCAACTTGCTATGAACATAAATCTGCAAGGCAGCAGTAGTTAAAAATGTGTTCAGATTATTTCATATTCTGACATGTAAGCATATATTTTTGACCTCATACATTAGTGGAACTGAAAATGGGAAAGACACTGTACCTGACTAGTAACCAAAGGACTCCCGTCAGATAGTCTACCATGAGCCCTAAGGCCATAAAATGAGATGTAATCATGAGCTTTGGGTCCAATAACATCATAGAGATTCTGAAGAATCGAATTAGGGCCTCTACAGATGGTCCGGTACTGCCAGTGCATAATTGCTCTCACTGATGCAGCTCCACCATCATCAATACCTCCCTGCAATGAAATAAGGTAAGTAATCAAGCAACAAATATATTCTGGATCCTAGTTGCTAGCAGAAAATTTACCTGAAAACCAGGTAAAAGAGGTATGACGATTATGGCCTTGAAGCTCTTCCTCTCTCTCTCAGCTCGAAGTATACGCCTGGATAATGCTTCTAATACACGATTTTTAATTGTATCATCTCCGGAGAGGCCCGATATGAAAAACTGATTCTGTAATGGCCAGCCAAAATGATATTAAGAGAACTTGGTGGTGTATCTTCATTGCATATAACAAAGGCAAATGGTGGTGAAAATGATATTTTTTTTGTAGCACTCAATTTGTTCTCAATTTATATTAAAGAAAGTAGAAATAAGTGAGACAAACACATATTGGACATCACTTCCAAAATCATCTACTAAAACAAATAAAATTCAGAATTGGAATATGAATGGCCAAAAAGTAATAATACAAACCTCAATGTATACAAAATGTTCCGCCTTTTCAATCAGTGAAAAGTAGGCATTATGTATGCTTCCTTCAATTTGAGTTGTCCCAGCAGACCATTGTCCAACACTCCTAACAACCTGAGCAAAGATGATATATTATTCAGCTACTAAGATAATTATAGCAAATGTCATACATCTAATCACTATAGGACAACAATTACAATGACAAAGACTTTTAGTCCCAAGCAGGTCTACAAAAATGTCTGGAAATACAACAGCACTGCATTTAACGGGTTTGTGGTGTGCACTTCCTTTTGAACAATTAATGAGCACTTTGGGACATAGACAAGTCATATAAAGTTTATCTGACACAATGGCTAAATTGAAAAAAAAAAGGTATATGACTAGAAACTGCAGCCACACTCAGTTAATCATATCTGCTGATTCATTTGGATATGAGTCAAATTGGGAATTGTCAGATTATGAAAATCTGAAATTCCAAAGAAATGGAGACAGTGGTATACATAGTACTTCATAAAGACCAATTGCTTCTACAAGAAACTTGCTAAGACATTTTCGTCTGCTCATGTAAACTGGAGCATACAGCACTGGGACACTATCTAAAAAGATTCAGAACATTGCCCAGATGCTGCTGCATCCATGTGCCCGTAGAGTTCCAACCCCAACCCCTCCCAAAAGCAGGTAAGCAGATATTGTGATCAGCTCCAAGCTAATGCAAACACAATCTTTTGAAAGAAAAGCATGTGATTGTGAAGCATGTGTATTAAACTAAATAACATAAAAAAATGTACTGAAAAATCCCTGTCAAAATTTTTCATCTAGACTAAAATGGTCAACTAGAAGCTGCAAATTACCATGTACTGACCTGACAACGACAAGTTACCCTTGGACCAACTTGTCCAACATCAAGTACAGAAGCCACTTGGCCTCCTCGCTCCTGTATTTCCCACCATTTTTTGTCCACGTAATGCCTGTCATTTCTAACAGATGGCTGATCAACGGAATTGACATTGTCCACAAAACTTCTCATAGGTAAATCCTGACGAGAGGAATCCAACTTTGCCCTTCGGTTGAGCAAAGGCTGATTAAAGCTCTTTTTGTTTAGGTGATCCAAATGGTTTATGTCAAAATCAGTCACCTCTAAATCGCCATTGGATAATTCCTGAGGTTCAAGCTCTTGAGGTAAAAGCAATGGAACATCCTGACATGATGCACGCGATGTTGAGACTGGCTTTCTAACATCAACATCCTTATCATGATACTGTTTACCCTCAGCCTCTTCATTTGTTTCTTTGCCTCTTCCTTTATAATGTGGAATTACCATGTGGTGATGAGGCATCAACAAGGGAATCGCTTGCTCATTTAAGGCTTTGTTCCTCTGCGAGGGGGAAGGTATAGTTAATCTAAAATACAACTAAAATAAACAATTTCTGATGGGCAGACAATAACCAACCTTTGCATAGTTCCAGCGCTGAACAAAATGCCTCGCTACATCACGACAAGGCGGACCGTAGAGAGCACACTGGACATCGTGCCAAGGCATGCGGGGATACTTAGCACGGTCCAGCTCATCTTTCATGGTGTCCTCCCAAGAATTGGGCTCAGATTCCCTAATGTAGACAGATAAACTTAAGGTAAATTTTACAAACCAAGATTAATTTGAGAACTTTGTCCAGCACATCTGATGATACCGAATTTACCTGGGGTTGTAATAATCCTTTCCTGGCCATATCGTAGGAGGTGAATCTGTAACTTTGTGTTCAGGACTATCGTAGCGACCGAAACACAGGTCAAGGCCTCCAATATAACATACTTGATTATCAACAATCACAATCTTCTCATGGTGTGACCTTAAAGCCAAAATAAACAGTAACTGACAGGACAAAATAACCTTATACTGAACTTAGAAAAAAAGCAACAAAAAATCCTTCATACCACAAATATACACCACTTGAGAAATGATCCGGGTAACGCAAAACTTTAACATTCTCATGAATGTTAAGTAGACTTTGCTTACTGTATAAGCTATTGATTTTCAAAGCAAGAGCAACTTCTTTGTACAAAAGAACATAAATCTGCAAAATTGTAAAAGGTTAAAGTCAAACAAGATAAATGGTATAGTAGTCTTGGTTCTGCCCTAGAGTCAAATAAATACTTAATTGCTATAGCTAGTTCAGTTCCCAACTTCTTATCCCCCCCCCCCCCCCCCCCCCTCCACACACACATTATAGTAATGAATTGGTTCACCCAATAGTTATTTGTAGTGACATTAACCTATAGCTTAAATCTACTTAGTGCTCACTATGCACAATCCCAAGGGAGTAACAAGATCTCCCTTGGTACCTTCAATGCTGTTAGTTCATGTTACCTTCAGCTTTCAAATTTTGACGAGTAATATATGCATAATCTTTCTGGAGTAACTTTCAAAATTTCGAGTAACAATACCTGTACACCCTGCTTAGCTCTTGCTTCCAGTAGAGCATCAAGCCTAGATAACCCATGATGTAGGAATGGGCGTCGAAGATACAACTCTGGGCAAAGCCACCAGCCAGTAATAAATATCTGCACTGTTTTTCAGTTATCTGACTTGCATACAAGTAGAAATTCAGAGTAACTTTCGAATGAACTAAAAAAATCTAACCTCTGATTTAGCTTCTTCAATAGATGAAGCAATAGCTTCGAATGCAGCTTGCCCATCAATAAACCACTGTACCATACTCCCATCATCCATCAAACCCCTTGGTGGTGCAAATGAGCCAAAGCGATGAGGATAACACCAGCCTTCGGGAGTTTGTCGAGCAGCATTTATTGCAGTTACCCAGTCCTTAACCTTAGAAGAGCTTCTTGTACGTAGCTTTATCGTACGGCCACCAGAAGACACCTTTGTCATATAAATAACACAATGTGGTTCAGATTAAAAAGAAAGGTATAATGATGTATAGAAAAAAATATCGCACTGCCAAGTGGAACGACTATAGTGAAGCAAACTTGAACAGCCATAGAAAGTGTTTTTTTCTATCTGTCATCAAAGCTACCAAGGAACAGAAACAGAATCTGTAAATGAAGTGATGAACTACAGGTCTCTGTACTTCTGTAGTCTTCAACACAGCAATAGTCTCAAGCATCCAACATCTAAATTGCCTTAAGTGGTCTTTTTCTTTTTGAGGTGAATTGCCCTAAGTGGTTGTGAATACAACATTTGAATTTCGTAACTTCAAATGTGAGCACTTGTGCAGAATTCGATTTATAGACCAAAAACTATCAGATGGTTCCTAGTATGGAAACTGGATCCATTACAAATGACATGAATAGTTCTTGCCCTAATGATTGAGCAGAAAATCCCAATTCAGCTTTTGTATCAGGGTCTTACAATGTGAATGTATTAGTATTCTTTGACAAGAATAGCGTAGTTTTTAAGGTGTCACCTAGGTGACAAGATGCTTTAGAGTCGCTACATGGTTTACCCAGGCTCTGCCCAAAAGCCTCAACACCTCAAAAACTGTAGTGGAGACAGAAGGACAAACTAACACATAAACATAGGAAAGCTCTATTAGATACTATCATAACTTTTCAAAAGCACTACTAAGTCATGACATGATGAAACATTTTAAGTTCCACTGATTGATTATTTTATGTTTACAAAATTTTATATAGCAAAAAAATCACTGACTTGACAATTTGACTTTCAAATGGAAAAGGTACCTGGAATGCAAAATGCAATGGATTACGCTCCTTAATCTCTTTTGCTAGAGAGATTTGGCCTTCTCCAGTTATATCCATATGCGGCAATGCATCAAATATAATAACATCTAAAAGCTTTGGATCAAAAGGATCTTCAAGCAAAGCCAAGAATCCTGGCTTCAGGACAACCCAGACCTATTGAAGAAATAATCACTGAACAATTTAAATACAATGACAATAGAATAGCTGAAACAAACATACAGAAAAAACTTATCTCAATACCTTTTGCCAGTTGCTCTGGCAGCAGCTAAACAATCCACAAGAACAACATTTGTTTCTATGGTCTTTCCGAATCTTTGGCAAGTGTCCAACTGAAACATAGTCCTCTTTCAGCTTCGGCCCATACTCAGGTAAAAATGACAAACAAGAAACCTCCAAAAACTTGCAAACCTGCAGTACAAAAAAAATATAAAGATGAACATATAACATGTTCTAGAAGACATTTTAATGCATAACTATTAACGGAAGTAAAGTAATCGAATGTATTGGTACCTCCCGTGAGTTGACAATATTCAAGTTCCCTAAGAAATGGTTCAGATACTCTTGCATTGCAACTTTTGCTCGATCAGAAATTGATTGTTGACGTCCAAGAGCTGGTCGAATGACAGGCAAAACAGCACTTGAAGGAACATTTCTGCCACAACAGGTTCAATGTCTTGCTTACTGCATGCATGGAATAACATATCGAGACTCAACTGCTCTAAATCACTATTCGTGATGTGATAAGCCATACCTACATCTTAGCTACTACTAGATCATCTATACTAAATTTGCATCATCAATACATAAGCATGTTACCTATTTCTAATGGAGGTTTCATCAGATGGTGAAGAAACATTCATATCGTCTGCTTCATCCTCATCATGTACTACTGGCATATGCTCCCCGATTCCCAAATTTTGAAGCCATTCCTTGACCTTCAATAGTAGAATGTAAAGATGAGTTCAGCATTATGGACTTAAAGTAAAATACTTACATTAGATGGACAAGAACCACAGAAGGTAAACCAATTATCATCTTTATCTTATCTTTATCTACTATATATGCAGTTTAATGCTAATATCATCTTTTTCCACACTAGCATATTCAAATTTCAATAATCTGATAAAATTAAACAATTTATTTGGATGGGCTCTTCTATCCTACCTCCTTTCACACACAGTTGAAAAAGGTATGCCGTTTGTGGAATCTACTGACCTGTTCTTGCTTTTCATGGAATTCTTCAAGGAATTCACGTCTCTTCAATGCAAAGTGTAGATAGAGAAGCTGCGATGCTTTCTTATATAGACGCCACCTAAACTGATAGAAGGAACATTATTCAGAGTGGATATGGCACATTCCTGTTTGAGAAAAATAATTGCGAAACCCAAAAATAATTGTATCAGAGTAAAAAAATTGTTCGTGAAACTGCCTCTGGGTTTTTAAAATGATCAAATGCCGTTGAGAAGAGTAAAATTTCAAAATTCATTTTGAAAACTGGATCAAAACACAGAGGCATTTTGATATATGTCCTAAAAATAATAAGATATGTATTGCACACAACAAAGATTTGAGAAATCACGAAGCAAACACCCATTTCACGGGAAAAAAAACTAGGCCCATTGCTGTTAATCTCTAAACATTCAATTTGACAGAAGGAAGCCAGGATCTAAAATGGCATCTTCAGCACATTGGATAGTATCAAGTCAACTGAACTCACGGAACCAGACAAGATGCATCATTGAGATGCTCAAAACTATACTGCTCGTTTTCGTAGAGAAGTGATCCTTAACTCTGATGTATGAATCAGACTATATATGCTGATGAATCAGTAGCGGCTGTTGTTGCGACCAATTTAAACTAGAACTTATAGCTTGATCACGGAATTCACCAACCAAAAGGGCGTGTGATTTCAGTGTAATCAGCAATCGCATCGCCCCCAGATTCTCATGATTCTGCAGGTCTCCGAGCCGCACACGCCACCAATCAATCCATCGAAACCTCAAAGCGTCACGGGCAGAAGAGCGAGAACGGGAAAGGGGTGAAGTGGGCAGGAGGATCCGCTGACCTGCTTGTAGTGGACCTCGATGGTGTAGGAGAGTAGCATGGGCGTGATGTCCCCCGCGTCGGGGCGCGAGACGGCGATGATGGACGCGCGCGGGAGCTCGTCGAACACCCGCGCCGCGTCCGGCACCCGGAACGACGCCGAGGCCGTCGCCGCCAGGACCTCCGGCCGGCGCTCCGGCGCCTCGACCTCGGGCTCGGAGCCGGGCCCCCGGTCCGAGTCCGGCGGCGGCATCCGTGAGTACCGGTGGTGGCCAGAGGCGGAGCGCTCCGCCGGCAGGCGCTCCATGTTCACGGGCGGAAGCTTCGAGAGAGGAGGACGGACAGCTGGGACGGGCTCGATCTGATTGGCCGGCGGAATTCCGCGATTTGTTTTTCTTTCGTATTGGACGGCTGATCGATCGGTCTGTTGGTCGCTTCGCTCCTGCGTGCTACGAGAAACGGGAGGAGGAAGAGGAAGGCGACTTTTTATGGCTTTTGGGACGGTGGGAGATGATGGGCCCGTGCAATCTGCTTTTGTGGCCCAGTTTGGTGGGGTCACTGTAGTTTGGACCAGTTCAAATTCAAGACCCTGAATGCTAATTTGTACTAAGAACTTCATTTCCAAAACATATTGTAAGAGGTTAATGTTTTCTCCCTTGTTTCTTTCATTCGATTCTAAAAAAAAACATAGGCAACAGTGTCGGAGGGAGTGCTCCCTTCATTTCAAAATATAAATATTTTTAGATTCACTTTTTAACTATGACTAATAATATTTAAAAAATTAAATTATTTCTAATATAAAGAGTTAAATATTATAAAACTTTGTTTTATAATAAATTTAGTAATATCATTTTATACAATTAAATACTATTAATTTTTTATTAATTAAAGTTAAAAGAGTTTAACTTTGAACAAAGCTATAAATGCTTATCTTTTAAAACTGGACAGAGTATTTAATTAATGGTATGCTGGAAATATGTTCCTAAAATGCTGGCGACCGAGAGGTGCATGTTCCAATGTTGGTTCGATTAGGTAGAGGAATAGAAGAATCCAACTGTTCAAAATTCGAAGACAAATCAACTGGCCCACTGACTAGGAGGAGCACGAGAATAGAACAATCCAATTGTTCTGTCATGAATCCGTCACCGTTGTCTCTGTCCCAATGATGATCCAGCGAAGCTAGCACCACATATTTCTATGAGTTTTCTTTTGCACTGGGACCCATTTTTGGCTGGCTGAAGGAATCTTGTTAGTATAACAAATGCATTTGAAAGAAAGCGCTCGGGAACAGGTGGAACCGCCGGACGATGCGGTGCCCGTGTCAAAGTTTCTAGAGAAAACACAAAGCCACCATCACATGCCCGAAAACTAGGAGTGTAAATAAGTGCAACTAATATTAACTTTAGAACCTGTTTAGCTAAACAAATAAATCTTTATATATTAAAGCGCAAGCGTTTCTTTAACTCTCGTTGCGTCACGTCACTCTAAAAAATATTAACCGTCAGATTAAAATCTAACAGTTAATATTATAAAGAAGAAAAAAAAATTTCTTCGATCAATGTAGGAACATGCTTCTACTCGGCTAGAGCAGATAGAGAGCAGACATGAATAGCCGTGGCATCGCCTAGCTTTTTCAGATTTAACATAAAATTTGATTATAATCATATTTAATTTTTTTATAAATTTTATATATTATAATTTGCTTTATCATAAAAGTTATTTAAATCGCAACTTAAAATTTTACATATTTGAATTAATTTTTTAATTATTAAATAGTCAAAGGTGATATTAAAAATCAACGATAAACAATAATTTAGGAATAGAGAGAGTATGTGGTAGTACACAAGAACAATAGCATAGATATAAAAAGTTAATTGTAACTGTTTTGTTAAATCAAATTTATATAGTAATTTAATATAACTATTTCAAAAGATATAACAAAAGTTCTTATAAATTTATTCTACTTCTATGTGTTGCAAGTATATGCTACAATTAAAGACCTTTCTATATAATGAAAATGTATATTTCGATAACTTAAATTATTTTATCTCCTAAAAATGCTCCTTCATTACTATGAGAACTAACATTTAATCTTTTTTCCGCTTACAACTCCGGTCTAAAAAAAAATAGTAGCTTTAAATGCAATGTTTTAATGTATAAATTAGAAATAATTTTAAATTTATTAAGTTACAAAATTAAAAATAATTTGTTTTAAAAATACTTTTTTAAAAGTGTACCGATGCTACTTTTTATTAAATATTTTATAGATAACAAAAGTCATACTTATGCTTTGAAAATCATATCGACAACTTTTTTTTAGACCGGAGTATATATTTATGAAACTTTGTCATCTATGCTAAGGCAACTATGCTTTTATTTATTAAATAATAAATTTAAAATATACTACATCAACTAGGGATGCACAACAAAAATATACACGAAAAGCGCAGCAATTGCCGTGCAGATTTTCTAGTTAAAATTTTAAAATTCCTATTTTTTTAAAAATTACTCTCTCCGTCCCTATTTAGTTGCCATTTTAGGTGTTAGCACGGAGATTAAGGATAGTGAAAAAGTGAGATGCACTGAAAAGGAGAAAGAGAGAGATAAAGATAGAGATATATTAGAAATAGAGAAAGGTGTATTGGAAAGTGAAAATGATAAGTAATTGAGACGGAGAGAGTAATTATTTTAACTATAAGATTTAGAAGGTAATCTAATGCTGATTAATTTTCACCCTCATCAAAAACGGAAATATATGTGAAGGTGGTTTTTCTCTCCTAATATAAACATTTGTAGACGTCGTTTATCTCACCTTTTTGATGTGACCTTTTCTATTTGCTATTTTTTGTGTCATGTTATCTCTAGATTTTTGTCAATCTTTTTACCTCCTCTCTCCATCTTCTGTGGAGAAATCTATGTTTCACGCCGATTGTTTCCTCTGGATGTTGCCTCGACCGCTGCCGTCGTGTTCGTCCCGGCCGTCGCCTCACCCACGCACTGGCCACCACCGCCACACCCCGAGCCCTGCCACCATGCCGTTGCTTTGGCCTGTGACTTACCCTTCTGCATGAGGCAACCACCACCTCCACGCCCCGGTCCCGTCGCCCCACCTCCGCTTCGGCCCGTGACTCTCCCTCCTATATAGGGCGGCCACCACCTCCACGCCCCGCCTCCGCCGCCCCGGCCACCACCACCACGCCTTCTGGCCGCCGCCGCCGCATTTACGGTTCGCCGCCCTACCTCTGGCATTCCTCCATCTCCGCCATGTTGTCTCTGCCAGGTCTTTCTTTTCTCTATCTGTTTTGTTCCTGCTGTTTCATTTGAACCGTTTGGATAAACTTCCGGCGGCCGCCTCTCAGACCCTGGAAACTGTGAGTGCCTCTTACTACCCTCAGACACACATAAATTTGTATACGCAAATACATATTTCTAACATTTCTTTGAAATTGAAACAGTAGAAATAGATCTGTAAGCCGGAGCAAATCATAGATACGAGGTATATTTTATCAGTTAGGAGAACCAAACATTTGCTACAAGTTACCAATATACCAAATAGTAATCTCATTGCTAGACAGTTATTTTTATTTGCTATGAGTTGTTGTATATTCAACTTCATGTCATATTATTCAATAAACTATGAGTTCTTATATTAGAATAGAAGATAAGGATGTACTCCCTCCGGTACAACAATACAAGTCGGTTTAGACATGATTTAGAAAAACAAGGAATACTTAATTACGGGGAAAATTTTACTATCTACCCTTATTAAATGTTATGTTGGGCTTCCCACCACAACAATCCTTCCTGGCTTTACTGGTTATTGGCGCCGCCCTCAAGCCATCACTCCTGTGTTCGATGTTCGAATCCTAGAAGCCATTGTCTTTTTGTGTGTGTGTTGACTAGGACAGCAGAATTTTTCCATCGCACTAGATTTCCATGCCTGGAGCCCTGTAGGCCGAGCTTCTTGATTCGCCAAGCTATCCCAAAGATCAGTTTTTTCTCGCTCATTTCGGAGAGCCAGATCGAGTGAGCGACGGCTCCGAAGCCAGCTCGGAGATGAACGGACACTAACAGACTCGAGCAGCAGCGAAGGCGAGCAGGCGCGTACGAAGTCCAGCAGGTGCGACGCGTTCGCGTTCTCGGGAGCGAACACAGCAGTTAATCGCAAGGGAGACGAGGGAAAAATTACAGCGGCATGCATCATGAATGCAGGGGTAGAATGGGAAGAAACACACTGTAAAATCTAAAACACACTGTAAAATCTAAAACGACCTTACTTATGCAAACATGGGAAGAAGGCTAAACGACCTGTATTTGTGTACCCAAGGGAGTACATATTTAATTTTATATTCATTTATTACATTATTATTATATTACGTGTGTATAAGATAGTATAACACTCTAAAAAGAATTCTTGATTCAATTATTAACATTTAATTTAAATGAGACAAACAGGTACGGTCAGAAAATATTCGATCTTAGAGTTTCTGTGTCACTGTCACAAGAAAGCAAGTTTTTGATGAATTATATGAATAATTATTTGATGAAATCAATATATTCATGACATATGATCTTTAATTATCTGTATTATCTTACTTATACCATAACAAATTTATGTCACGTTATATTTTTTATCAGAAAAAGTAAATATCATATTATCTTTCTGTATCAAATATTAATTATATCATTTTGCGCTATTCGTAGTGTAGCACGGGCATTAAAATGAAAAGTTTGGACTTGCAAACTGATCCAACGAAGGAAAGCACATGGCTGCTGCAGCCTGCAGAGAGGGGAGGAAGAAGAGAAACCAACTTGAACTTTGACCCAGTCAGTTGTTGACACTTGACAGACGTTAAAACACGTTCACAAGAGACCAGTCAATCAGAAGAGAAGAGGCGCGGTGCTCCGTCTGAGGACCAAAGTTGACGTTCCTGTGGCCGAGCGATGGGCCGCATGCCGCGTGCCAGCGCCCATGTTGTTCAACGTATATGTTCTCTTTTTTTTTTTAAATATAAGTATTTTTAAAATTTATGTAAATCATTTTTTTAACTTTGATGGTTAATAGTGGAGAATTAATAATGTTTTATTATATACTCTCTTTGTTTTCAAATTGATGTCGCTGTTGATTACAAACATTAGGTTTAGCCATTCATCTTATTAAAAAATTAATTTAAATCTAAAAAATTATTAGTTGTAATTTAAATAACTTCGATAATAAAACAAATTATAACAAAATATTTGAAATTCATGATATTTTTTCAATAAGACAAATGATCAAAATTGATGTTATCATGTTACTACATTTATTCACTTTTACTTGTTATCCTAAGGATGGACATGAAAATGAAAGAGAATGAAAAAGTAGAATGCATTCAAAATGAGAAGGAAAAAGATAGAGATAAAGATATATTAAAAATAAAAAAAATTATATTGAGAAGTGAGAATAACAAATAAATAAAGAAAACTTGTAAACTCTAAGATGAAAGTAATTGGAGACGGAGAGAGTATAACACTTTATAGTAGAATGTTTTTTTTTTAGATAAATTTAACTTTGACCACACTCAAAAATGAGCTTATATTTTAGGATAAAGTCCAATTTACTTCCCTCAAATATAACCAAAGTTTAAATAACCCTCTAAAGTATGATTTGATTTGTTTAACCCCGCCAAAACGTGATTTGTCAATTTATCTCCTTATGCAATTTGTTATCATAACACATATTAAAAAAATATGTTCTTGAATTTTTTACCATTTTTTTGCATATAATTTTGTATTTTAAAGATTAATTTACTATTAAATATTTCTCTATAAAAATAATAATAAAAATTATAATTATTTTTTAAACATATGTTATGATATGCTTTATCATGTCGTAAAATTTGATCTTATGTTTGTGTATTAAGGAAAAAAAAGATAAATTGTATGAGCGCATAAATTGACTTAAAATGACGGAGTAAAATATATCAAATCATAGTTTAAAGTGTTATTTAGACTTTGACTATATTTCAGATGAGTAAATTAGATTTTATCTTATATTTTATAATGGAGGAAGTATGTTTTCCCACAGACATGCTCAAGTAAAACATGTTGGACGGAAACATCATCACCCATTTACCCCCATCTCCCGTGGCGTTCGATGCAGTTTTTGCGTTTTGACTGCGTCGTGCCTTTGTGCCTGCAAATGCAAAGTGCAGAAAGTGTCTTAATTTTGGTGCTGCAAAGGAACTAGGTCCTCTGAATTTGAGGCTTACTCCCTTTAATCCCATATTTTTTTTATGTTTTGAACATCAACATGGTTTTTAAATACAACTTTAATTTCTATTTTTTTCATAAATTTTTATTTAAAAATGGCATATATATATATATATTTTATAAAAGAAATTTTAAAGACAAATCTATTTATATAGTTTTCACATTTTTAAACTTAACTATTTTAAAATTATCTGTAATTTATATTTTCAATGTTTGACTCAACACATATCTAAAACGTCAACACTAATAGTCTTAGAGAGTAAATTTAGAGGTGTTAGTGTTAGAAATTTGAACTCCTTTCTAGCTGTTCGATAAAAAATCAATGGTACGAAACTGATGCTACAGTAACTATGTGCTCCATTTATTACAGTGTAAATTTAGAGAATTATTCACTCTCTGACAGAACACTATGAACCTATTCGTTTTGCTGCACTGTAGCTGCCGCCGCAGCCAGCAGCATGAGCGGCTGTTGACAACCAATTTTCACGGGCTTGCAGCTGAGCCGAAACGGCTATAGCTGTGACATCCAACCAAAAAACACAGTAAAACTGGAAAATAAACACCTAAACTAGCATCGATGTCCGTGTTAACATTACAATTAAAAAAAATAATATATTAAAATTAAAATTACATGCATCATATCTATTGATGCGCTTTAAAAATTTTTGAGCAAACATAGATATATTTCCTTTACACGCATTAGCAGAAATTTCTCATTTTGTACATGTATTAATATATATTATGAATAGATCAACACATTTATTTTAATATTATAGTCTCGATACCCATGCTAACGCTATAGTTTAAAAAAATTAATTAAAAAATAATATATTAATATTAAAATTTGAAATTTTTTATACGATGACAAGTTAGGTGATTATTATATGCCTGTTGAGTAACACACGGTACTTCATCTCCGGATAAAACCCCACAACCCTCTTGACGTCAGCGCGATGTCGATGAACTCCTCCCGTGATGATCTATGAAACACATAAAGAACAAACAGAAAATGTGGTGAGCGATCGAGCAACATCCACAGATATGTTTGTATCCAATGGCGATTGGATCACACGCACCGTCCGAAAACCCAAGATCAATCACGAACCACAAACACACATCTATGTATATATAGATTAATAAAAACCCACTGTTTGATTAAAAGGTTAACAATTTAATTAACCGATGAAATTAAGTCTGAGTAGTTGATCCCGATCTGCATGAGGACGGATGCGTCGCCGATGCACTTGGCGGTGACCGGTGACGTCGACCATGGCGCGACTGTTGTCGTACGCGGGGCCGAGGTGCTTGACGGCGTGGCCGAGCACGACGTGCATCAGGCAGCACGGCTGCTCCGCCACCGTGGCGTTCACCTGGAGGCAGCACGCCGGCGGGATCTCGTCCGGCTGGTGCTCGATGAAGTCCAGGCACGACAGCAGCCGCTGCAGCGACGGCACGCACGTCTCCGACTCCGGCAGCGCGGCCGCGGACGACGCCGGTGCCATGGCGCCGAGGACGATCGCCGTGGCGAAGAAGAAGATGAGGAGGAGGGCGGCGTGGCCGAAGGTCCGTGTGTTCCGCGGTGCCATGGCGTACGGGTGCTGACTGCTGGGGTTTATAGGTTTTTAGTCGTTGCGCGGATGTAATGGGAAAAAAATTTGTTTAATGTTTCAACAACTTTCAGTTTTTATCTAGGATTCTCGGTGTGGAAGGTAACAGACTGAAGATATATTTTAGTTAATTTGTTGACAAACAATGAAATTGTGGGTTTAATTTCAGTTACATTTCTGAAGAGAGATTTAATCTGTCGAATTTATAAAAAAATAATTTTAAATGTATTTTTTATACATGCTCTATTAGAGATGTTTTGTTGGTTAACTTAAGAAGAGAGAGACAGAGATACTACACTGCCATGAATTTAAGCCCTCAATTAAGAGGACCCGCGTCCGCCAGGCAAAGGCCTCAGTGCAAGAAAGGAATCCAGAAGACCTCAACGTCCGGTACGTCAGCAGAGACAGGTTTCGTTCGGCCTTTTAGGCTATGCGCCGGACAGGCTGACATCTGATGCGCCTTTAGACTATGGGCCGACTTCATGTGTTACTTTTTGGGTCAACCTAATAGCTATTCTTTGACATCTAGCCCATCGATCTGAAGGCTATGTTGTGAACTGCAAACATGAACATTTAAACTTGATATTATTCGAAAATATTTCCATTTGACCTTTCCTGCTTCTGGAACGAATTTTTATGCGCATTGACCTTGTGCACGCCTCGAGTTCTTGCTTTTTTCTCTTTTCATCAGGCTCCGATTTTTGTATGCGCATTGACCCTGCCTCCCGGCAATTTGGATGTTAAATTACACCGGTGACACGTAGAAAATGATCCGCTCGTTTTGTTTACTCGCATCGGCGCCGCCGGATTCGCTACCACGCAAAAGGCCTCAATTATTCTACACGGTCAACTTCGAGAAAGGGTCCGCGGCCTCCGGCGAAATTGTTTAGGGCCCGCGCGTCGTTGCCGCTGAGGCGCCGTCACATGGTGACGATCGGTCGGAAACGAATTGGTTTAATCCCTCGGAAGCGGACGGAAGAGAGTCTAAACAAATGCCGGCGCGATCTATTTCCTCGTTCCTATGCGCTCGCGCTCTGCCCGGCCAGTGGCGTATAGACACGTCGGTGGTGACTCGGATGCCAGGTCAGCAAAGCTCGGGGGAACGAGTTGACTCGTACGGCAAGTGGGGTGTCAAGTGGCTTTGTAATTTATGCTGAGGGAGAGAAGTAATACACTACTATAAATAGTATAACCTAGTATACAGTACTGTATATAGTATAGCCTATACTACTCATCAATACGGTGAGGAGAAAGAACTTATTTTTAGTGACGATATTGTCTTGTCAACTCATTCTTTCTGTGTTCTCTCGGCGAAACTGGTGCGCCTTGAACGCTTTCGACGCATATCTGTGGGAGCCAGCAAACTCCGTGGGCGGACACTTGCGCCGGTTTTCTCAATTCCGACGGCTCGATCGACAATCACACTCCCCAAAGTCGGCCACGGTATTCAAATGGTGGTGGACCGGGTTTCGCCGGCCGGCCGTCGAGCGGACGTCCTCGATCCTCGACCAAACAAGCAAACTCGACGTGCATGAAGGCGCCGTATCAGTTAAAGCTTCCATTTCGGGTGCTGCGGAATGCGTCGCCGCCCGTCCGGGCTCGCCAAGAGCCAGAACAGAAACCAGAAGCAGCCCCAGCACCAGCCACCAGCTAGCGCCGCAGTGTCCGCCTGCAGCTTACCTGTGCCGCAAGGAACGGAAAGAGCCAGATTCATCGCCAGCGTGCCCGCCGCAGGCTTATAACTGCCGCTTGCCAAACCCGCCGCCGTTGTGTGGCCGGTGCAAGGAAAGAAAAGAACCAGACCTGTCGGGATCACGTACCCCGAGTACCTAACAGATCGCGCTTCGACGGGTAAAGATCGAAGGTCGGGCGGCGCGGGTTCTAACCCCCCAGCGCCGACCTACGGCAGCCATGTCTTGGCCGCGTAGGGGCGCAAAGATCCCGGCCTCCGGAGGTCGACCCCCGAGGAGCGACCCCTAGGAGGTAGGGACCGCGTTATGGTACATTTACTCTGATGACCAGCTGCCATCCGTCCCGACGGAACGGGACGAGATTCACCACGGCAATACTCTAGCAGAAAGCTGCGACGGCTACTAGACACGACGGAACAGCACTGTAGCCGACACAGTGGCGCCGAACGAGCATCACTGTACCTGCCGCTGCGCACGACGCGACGGGTCATGACCACGCCTGGACAAAACGAAATGATGGCGACAACGACAGGAGGGCCCACTTGTCGGCGAGACGGCAGGATTATGTAGGGCCCATTATCTGTAACCCCAAGGCCCCCTCCTATATAAAGGGAGGCCCGGGGAACGATAGAGACAACGGTCGAATATCACCACAAGCAACAGCCACAAACACACGAAAAACAAATACGAGCTCCATTAGAACCCGGGGATCCTTGCATCCTTCCGAGCAAGCACCCTCATTCACCCACGTTTTGGGTCCTCCCACAAAGAGAGGATCCTGTCTTGTAACATTGTTCTCAAGATAATCCGCTCCTTAGACGTAGGGTATTACACCGTTCGGGATGACCCGAGCCAGGTAAAAAATCCCCCCGAGTCTTCCTCAGACTGGGCCCTTTAGAGTCCGAAAGCACACCACCCCCACGATCGTATATTCACTGTGTCGGTGGTCAGAACGCCGACAGTTGGCGCGCCAGGAAGGGGGGCATCTTTCTTTTGGTGTGCTCTTGTTTCGGCTTTTCGATGGCCCCACACTTCGTTGTAGGGGACACTTCGGTCTCCCACCTCCGTTTCGGAGACCTCACGGTCGTTGTCTCTAGAGACAGCCGGTCGTGGCAAGTCCTCACTTTCGCCTCTGGGCAGGTTTTCCACTTCGGGAGCCTGGACTTCGTCACGAGCGAAGGCGGCGAGCTCTGTCTCCAGGCTCCGTGCGAAAGGCACCCTCGTTGGTGGCCCCGGAGCCACCTTATTTTGGGGCACGACCCGTCGAGGGAGTGCTTCACTCTCCACGCCCCGAAGGGCGCGGAACCGACGACTC
>BCLH01000299.1:149139-193744 GCA_001602315.1 Zoysia pacifica
GACCCCCATCGCTGGCCTCGGCGCCCGACCCGGTGGCCGACGGACCACCCGTTGGCGTTGGGGTACCGGCACCCTGTGGCGCCCCGAGCGTTGTCGGACCCCTGCTCACAAAACAGTCAGCCGACGAGCGAGTTACGAAGATAAAGGAGCAAGAGCCTTACCTCGCCGACCGATGCCAGATCCGGATGGTTGGATGGCGCGGAGTTTGGCCCCTCGGCAGAGAGGCGATTGTGGGTGCGGCTCGAGCAGGCTCCACCACGGCTGCCTCGGCCGCACGAGGTGGGGAGTCCATAGGACTCCCGGAGCTGACGGCCACCGCCTCCAAAGGGCCGACCTTCGCCTTCTTCGCGGCCGACCCCTGCTCCTGCTCCTCAGAGGAAGAGCTCAGACCCTCGAAAGGGTCCGATTCTTCGGCAGCGGCAGCGGCGGTCGCCTCCGCCAAGGCGGCTGAGCCTTGGCTCGCCGACGAGCCTCCCTCGGCCTTCGAGCTACGAGGCAACCTTGCCGCCGGCTTCGCGGGAGAGGCAGCGGTTTCCGCGCCTCTGGACAAGTAGTCCAGGAAGCCCGCCTTCGCTCTCCACTTTCGGCCGGTCCTCCTCGGCTCCGGCGCCGTTGTAGGGTTGGGCTCAGCCCTCCGCAGAGTCGGCGTCGCAGCAGAGCAGGTCCCGGCCTCACCGGCGATCGCGGCCACCGGCGGACCCTGAACGACACCAAAATCAGCCTCCTGCAAACAACTACGACCCAAACGAAAGAACCTGCGCTTACCAGCTGACGATGGTCCTAGTCGAGGGGACGCGACCCCCGATTAAGGCCGCTCTCGGCATCTTTGAAGACGGCCGAGGTCCGGGCCAGGACTCCCTTGTAGGAGAGAGGCCGGCCGCGGACTTTGCAAGTCTTGTCGTCCGGCCCCTCGTACTCCTCGAGGCTATGCACCCGACGGCGCAGCGGCATGATCCGACGACGCATGGCGACGCCGAAGACCGTCGTCCCGGTCAGTCCTTGGTCTCAGAGGCGCCGAATGGCCTCCAGGTGAGGTCGGATCGTCTCGACCTCGGTCGCCGAAAGCTTCGACTTTCAAGACCCCGTCGCCCGGGGCACAAGGTCTTCGAAGGCCGGGAGCTGGGGCTCGGCGTTGTCGATATAAAACCATGACCCCCGCCAGCCCTTCAACGAAGTCTTCAGGTCGACCTCGATATACTCCTTGGACTCTCAAGTCCGGAGCATGATGCTGACGCCGTCGATGCATCTCCCGACCCCCGTCTCCTTCGACGTTTGGAGGCTGGCGAGGAAGAAATACCTCCACAGCAGGAGGCTCGGCCGAATCCCCAGATACGCTTCGCAAAGTGTGACGAAGACGGCGGCGTGGAGGACCCTGTTCGGCGCCAGCTGGTGAAGCCGGGCGCCGTAGTGGTTGAGGACCCCGCGGAAGAAACTGGAGACCGATAGCCCCAGCCCGCGCTCGTGGTACGCTAGTAAGCTGACGATCTTCCCTGACGGCGACGCGGGCACGGCGTGGCCGTAGCCGGCCACCCAGCCCGCCGACTCCTTCGGCGAGACCATCCCAACGGTGGTCCACCTCTCGAGCAGAGCGTCGTTGACGCACGATGGCTCCCACTCAGACATTTTTCAGATGGCAGCGACGGAAGCGCGAACTACGGCGATCGCCGGACCTAGCGACGCTACGATCAAGAGCGGAGCTAGCGACCTCTTGCGCAAAGGACAAAGACAAAGCGAGGAAGCCGGTTGAAAGCCTAAAGTTACCGCGCTCCTCCTTTTAAAGGACTCGGACAGTTACAACGCCTCCCACGATCGGCCGAGGAGTAACTGCTCGATCGAAGGGTCGCGCCCCAAGACGCACCCTAGCGGTTTGCCCACGAGTCGCCAACAAGCGGGCCCGGGCCGAATCTTGCCGTCTCCGCCGCAGACGAAACGGTAACAATTACTCCGACAAGACAGTTGTCAGAACACGTCTGGCAGGCGACGTGACACGGGCACACGAACCGCCGCACCCACGACACCGTCCTATGGAATTCCAATCAACTGCCCGAATCGACCGACGGTTCAAATTCCTGGGCGGCCCGACTGCCCTCCGCGTGGAGGCACGGGAGCCGTCCGATCCCCGTAACCGTAACGGCGGATTCGAAGGAGGGGAGGGGACCGAACGAAGCCCCCCATGTTCGGCTGACTGACAGCCGGGGCCGCCGGGCCAAACCAGATGTTCGGGCGTTGATCACGGCCAGGCCTAGGCGCGACGTTGATCATGGGCAGGAACCGCATTGAACCGGTCCGACCTAGGCGTCTTACCGAACGAAAGACCGAGAACGACCTCGGCCCGACCTCGAAGGTCAGAACGATGCGTGCACGCAGAGCGAAACCCCTAACGGTCGGCTAACCGACAGCCGAGGCCACCGGGCCAATCCGAACAATCATACGCTAATCATGGTCTTGGCCTAGGCGAGGCGACGCTCAATGGGCAAGGACCGCGTCGAAACCGGCCCTTCCTAGTCATCTCGTGGAGTGAAGAAACCGAGGCCAGCCTCGATCCGACCCCGAACGTCGGCACTGCCCCGTCAGCCCCCCGGATCGTCTCAAGGCTCGAGGGCTGGGCCCACAGCTAAACCCCTTGCGATCGGCTGACCGACAGCCGAGGCCACCAGGCCAATTCAAACAATCGGGCGCCGACCATGGCCTCGGCCTAGGCATGACGCCGACTATGGACAGCACCTCAAAACCGGCTCTCCAGACGTCCTACCGAGCGTAAGGACCGAGACCGATCTCAGTCCGACCTTAACCGTCGACACGACGCTTAGCCGATTCCCCGGATCGCCTCTAGGTCCGGGTGTCGACCCGGCGGAGCGGTTCCGATACGATCAACCATCGATGAATGGTGGAACACAACAAACCTCGGGAACGACCATCCCGACGCCGCCTCAACGAGAGATCTCAAACGGCGTCAGGCTCGGGGGCTACTGTCAGGATCACGTACCTCGGGTACCTAACAGATCGCGCTCCGACGGGTAAAGGTCGGAGGTCGGGTGGCGCGGGTTTCGACTACCCAGCGCCGACCTACGGCGGCCATGTCTTGGCCGCGTAGGGGCGCAAAGATCCCGGTCTCCGAAGGTCGACCCCCGGGGAGCGACCTCTAGGAGGTAGGTACCGCGTTATGGTACATTTACTCTGATGACCAGCTGCCATCCGTCCCAACGGGATGGGACGAGATTCACCACGGCAACACTCCAGCAGAAAGCTGCGACGGCTGCCAGACACGACGGGACAGCACTGTAGCTGGTACAGTGGCACCGGACGAGCATCACTGTATCCACCGCTGCGCACAACGCGACGGGTCATGACCACGCCTGGACGGAACGAAATGATGGCGACAACGACGGGAGGGCCCACTTGTCGGCGAGACGGCAGGATCGTGTAGGGCCCATTACCTGTAACCCCAGGGCCCCCTCCTATATAAAGGGAGGCTCGAGGAACGATAGAGACAACGGTCGAACATCACCACAAGCAACAGCCACAAACACACGAAAGACAAATACGAGCTCCATTAGAACCCGGGGATCTTTGCATCCTTCCGAGCAAGCACCCCCATTCACCCACGTTCTGGGTCCTCCCGCGAAGAGAGTATCCCGTCTTGTAACATTGTCCTCGAGATAATCCGCTCCCTGGACGTAGGGTATTACACCGTTCGGGGTGGCCCGAACCAGGTAAAAAATTCCCTCGAGTCTTCCTCAAATTGGGCCCTTCAGAGTCCGAAGGCACACCACTCCCACGATCGTATATTCACTGTGTCGATGGTCAGAACGCCGACAAGACCCTAGCCTCCACGTCTGTCTCGCCACCCCACTCCGCCGCCACCACTCACTCATCAGCTTCGTCATCCGTTGATCATCACGATACCATTCTCACTCATTCCTTGTCTCGATCCTATCTCCTCGCTTTCGGTACTTGTGTGCCTGACGACGCGATCGATCGATCGGCTCTTTGATCTGCGTTGATCGATCCGGTGCTCGATCGTTCCGATCCACGGGCCGCCGATAGTGCGCGCGCGTGCGGAGGAGCATGGGCGCGGTTGAACCGCAGCAGCTGGGCCCGAGCGCGGCGACGGCGGCGGGCGGCAACCGGTCCTCCTGGACGCCGCACGGGAAGGCGCTAACGGCGTGCCTGATGGCGCTGAACGTCTTCCTCGTGCTCCTCGTCTACGTCTACTTCTGGCGCGTGTTCGCGCGCGCGCCGCGCCGCAACGAGGAGGACGGGTCGTCGTCGCCCAAGGCGTGCGACCGGCGCGAGGCAGAGCACGCCGTCACCGTGCTGCCCGTCTTCGTGCACTCCTCCGTCGACGCAGCGGCGGCGGAGTGCGCGATCTGCATCGCAGAGTTCGCGGACGGCGAGGAGGGCCGCCTGCTGCCGCGGTGCGGGCAACGCTTCCACGCGCGCTGCGTCGACACGTGGTTCCGGTTCCACACCACGTGCCCCCTCTGCCGCGCCGCCGTCCTTCCTGATGCGCCTGAGCCGGCGCCTGCCGTGAGCCGAATCAATCGTCGGATACGGATTCAGAGTGTCCGGTCTTACACATACTGGTACGAATTACGAGTGGGTTACTTTCACGTCATCATCAGGGGAATTAGTTTATTTTTCTGTTCTTTTTTTTTTTGGGGGGAGGGGGTGGGGGGTGTTCTTGTATGTATGGGCATCGATCGTGGGATTTGGGAGAGAGACGCGCCTGACCATATGGATTTTGCTTTTCTTGTTAACCATCGCTGTAAATCTTCTGGAAATTTCAGGTGTTACTTTCTGTACAAAATTCCTTCGCTTCCATTCGAGTGTACATGATAAGTTTTTTAAGCGCATTTCATCTCTGCTAATTCACTACAGTACTATTTACTGGTTTGAATTTGTCAAAATTCAGAGTTTACTCTACGTTCTCAACCGTTCGATTAGGAAAAAACAAAAAGACCAATGCAACAGATTTCGCACAAGATACGCCCCGGCCCCTATAATCTTAGGGTCGGCGGAGTAGAGATTTCGGCTGAGATATGCAAACCTAACGCTGCCGTCTTTCGGTGCAAGCGCCGGCTTCCAATTTTCGTTTGAATATTCAATCCAATTTTCCTACGAATCCAGAGCCCTGGTCCTTTTCTCCGAACAAATATTCAACTCACCAACTTGCTGATCCCAGAAATACAATATTCGCGCGACTTGAATATTCAATCCAACAACTTGCCGACAGGGTTCACAAAACTGTCGTAAACCACTCGGTTTTCAATCTTATGGTTACGGTTTTTGTTTTAATTTTTTTAAAAATTTGAAAATTTTTGAAATACTGAAAATTATTAAAACCGCTCGGCTTACCGTTAAAACTGTGTTTCAAATGTTGAAATTTAAAACCATAAAAACCGATTGGTTAACCGTTGAAATCGAATAGATTACTGTAGCAGTTCGTTCAAATTTTGAATTTTCTATTTGAAACAATTTTTGACCAATTTTTATGGTTTTCACGGTTTTTGTGAACTCGATTCTAACTGATTTTAGCGGCTCAAAATGAAATCATAACACTGCTTGCCGGTGGGAAAAGATAAGTTTAATCGTGTCGCATGTGCCTCCCTCAGATCGTACCATTTCGTACATTGACCGACCGTGATAGGCTCAAGAAAAAAAAGACAAGTGGGACTAGTGGCTGAAGCTAGCTTAGCTCCCTCCTGGAGTTTTCTTTTGGAGTACTATGTCCGAACGGGACCACGATGCACCGTACTATTCGCTCCGTCCTCGATTATTTATTATTTTAAAGTTTACAAAATTTTCTTTTTATTTGTTATTTCCATTTTTTAATATATATTTTTTTATTTTTAACATATCTTTATTGCTATCTCTCTCCTACTCATTTTCATCTCATCTCACTTTTTACATTTTTTTAATCCATGTGCTCACACCTAAAATAACAAATAAAAAAACGAATAGAGTACTATGCTACAGTTAGCATAAAAACTATGCTACAGTTCCAACTAGTTTTTAAAACTTCGATGCACTCTATTTTTTACTCTATCCGTCTCAAAATGAGTCTTTTTTTATTTGTGAACATCATTTTGACTAGTCATCTTATTAAACAAAATGTCTAGATATAAAAATAAATAAGACATACTTAAAGTATTTCTAATAATAAAACAAGTCAAAACAAATAAACAGTATTTTCATAGAATTTTTAATAAGATGAAGGTCAAACGTGATTTTTAAAATAAAAAAAGACACTTATTTTAAAATAGAGGAAGTAACTTGTTGTTTCTGCATTCATTGAAAAATTTTTACTGCCTCAGTTTGGGTTTGTTATATTAATGTTTTTTCAAGTTTTCTAAATTAATATTTTTTTAAAAAAATAATTAACTGTAACAATATGAAACATAGTATATATTATAAATTTATTTTGGCAAATTCAAAAGTGCAAGTCTCATATTGCTAAGTTAATTGAATCTATAGAAATTATTAGTTAAAGTTAGATTTAATCAAACTCAAACATAAGTTTAATTATTATGGGGTGGATGAAGTATGTTTTCTTATGGTGGAACCTATCGTCTAGGTTTAAATCTCATATGTGATATGAGTGTCCCATTTACGGTTATTATATATTCTTTCAGTATTAGGTGATGTCTCACAACGGGGTCTGTAGCTAGTGACTTTGTGAATATGTACACAAATCGGTCCGGCTCGTAGAGTATGCGTGAGTACATATATTCGTAGCTCTGAGTACTCGTGCATGTGGAAGTATGACGTTTACACAGTATTTTAAAAGGATATATTTTTTTATTGTACGTGAGTTGTAAAGGAGACTTTGGGTTATTTGGCTCAAAAACATTTGGGATTGGCACGTCGGTCGATGTCGAGATTTTTGTGTCGCTTGACGTGGTTTAGGAGCCATCTTGGTCATGTATGCATATTACTTACTCCTCTGTTTTTTAATTAATGTACTAGTTGATTTAATTTTAAATTCAACTTTAGCTATTCACTTTATTCAAAATTTTTTGATAAATTTCATATATTTGGATATAATTTGATTTATCATTTGAGTTATTTGAATCACAACTTAAAATTTTGCATAAGCAAATTTTTTGAATAAAACGAATAGTTAAAGTTGATTGTATAAATCAACGACAACATTAAGAACAGAGAGAGTATATGCCACACTCTTGGTCATATGTAGATGTATAATAAATTATACTCCTTCTATTTTTTAATTGATGTCTCTATTGATTTCTAAATTCAATTTTAACTATTCATCTTATTCAAATTTTTTTGATAAATTTTATATATTTTGATATAATTTAATTTATCACTAAAGTTATTTGAATCACAACTTAAAATTTTACATATTCGAATAAATTTTTTGAATAAGACGAATGGTCAAAGTTGATTATAAAATCAACGGAGACATCAAATTAAAAATGGAGAAAGAACTATTCTTCTTCCCTCCAAAGTAAGGTGTTTCGTTTCAGCAACCTTTTTTTTTTGGCTGTGAGTAACGAACGCGAAAGACGGGCATTGTATCATAATTAAGTATTCACTAATGGTCACCACAAAAGTCGGCCACAACCATTATAACAAGCAGACCTAATTTCTATATATTATTAAGATTAATTAGCCTGTCAAACATTTCATATGTTCCACTATTTGCGCTATTTTTGAATATGTAGCATCTGGTTGTTTGAACTTGTTTTACTTTTTATTCTTCGATTCTTTTTTTAAAAAAAAATATTATATTTTCTTGTGTTAATTTTCTGGGACTGACCTCTGCATGTGCTAGTAGTACAACATAAGGTTTATTGATACAGCGGATGGTCCGTTACATCTTTTCTTAAAGTATACTCCGTACTAAATAATATCAATGACAGAAGTACAACATACAAATACTGATTTGTAAATATAAAAGGTCAATGTTCTTAACCAAAGAACTCTACTAACACGCCGTCAGCATTGAAAGGGGACCATACAGAATCTTTTGAATATTTATCTTCCTTGTGAACATAATTTTAAAACTTCATAAAGTACTCGAGCATGATCTGAAGCTGACACCCTATTGGCTGGATTCTTGTGCAGCCTCTCACGTATAGACACATCAGCAGTACATGTGATGAGTTGGATTGCTCAAATGGGGTTAGCTAGACTTATGTAGAGTAAATTGCTGTTAACAAATCTTCAGCATCGAAATTATACCTTAAGAAACATCGCTTACATGGTAGTCTACTTATACCTTGCTTGGATACTAGTATTCGTTAAGCAAAGGTTTGGTACTGTTATGAGCGGGAAAAACTGATTGATTTCATGTTGAACAGTATTGTACATATATACAAGCCCAAGGGGCTAATGTCGGTTGGTAAAAGGTGTCTCTACGGTGTTTATACAGAACTGTTATTAGCAGTTGCTAATGACGAGTTTATCTAATTGATCACAATATTATCTAATCTTAACACTCCCCCTGGATCAATTGGTTCCCGTAGATGTCTTTGCTTGTTCAACAATCATAGTCTTGAAGTTTTGGAAAACTCTGTGGGAAAAAACCAAAGTATACCGATATACCAGGTAAAACTCCTTAAAACCCAGTGGAAAAAATAAAGAGAAACACCTTAAAATATATAATTCCAATGTTAATAGACCCTTTAGGTGATTCCAAAGACATAGTCTAAAACAATTTGATCAAAGATCAATATGTCATATATTATCTTTGAAAAAACCTTGTGAGGAAAATAAATAATATGACATTTACTATGTGTTAACATTACCTCATTAAAAACTTTATGTGAGAAAACTCTAATAGAGACAAACTCATGTAAAGAAAAAAGAGTGTAATGTGATGTTTGAAACAGGTTATATCTTAAAGAGATTCTCCCCCTGATTCTTGAAAGTCTGTAAGTCTTCTCATACCAATGCCCTCAACACATTTATGGAATGCGGAGTATGGTAGAGACTTTATGAATAAATCTGCTAGATTATCACATGATTTAGTTTGCAAGATTTCAATTTCTCCATTCTTTTGGAGCTCATGGGGGTAGAACAACTTGGGAATAATATGCTTAGTCATATTACTTTTAATATAACCTAATTCCATCTGTGTAACACATACCGAATTATCTTCAAAGAGAATCATCGGTGTCTCAAGTGCACCAATACCACATGATTGTATTATGTGGTTTATCATTCTGCGAAGCCATACGCATTCGCGTGATGCTTCATATAAAGGAATTATTTCAGAATGATTGGTGAATGTAGACACTAAAGTCTGCTTTGAAGACTTCCTAGATATTGCTGTTCCACCTTGCAAGAATATAAAGCCTGTTTGTGATCTGCCATTGTGAGGATTTAATAAATAACCAGCATCTGTATATCCTAACAAAATTGGATCTTGGTTTCTACTATAGAATAATCCAAGATCCCTAGTGCCGCTGAGGTATCTCAAAACAGTTTTGACTCCTACCCAATGACGTTTGGTAGGTGCAGCACTATGTCTTGCCAGCAAATTTACTACGAATGCAATATCCGGCCAGGTGCTGTTAGCAAGATACATTAGTGCTCCAATGGCACTAAGATATGAGACATGTGGCCCCAATATCTCTTCTCCTTCTTCCCGTGATCTAAAAGTATCCTTCTCAACATCTAAGGATGTTACTACCATCGGGGTTTTTGCTGGATATGACTTGTCCATATTGAATTTCTCTAATACTTTTTGAAGATAGGCAGCTTGGTATACAAATATATCAGAAGTTAAAAGTTCAAGTTGTAAACCCAAACAGAATTTGGTTTGACCCAAATCTTTCATTTCAAACTCCGTCTTTAAATGATGACGTGCTTCATTAATATCAGATTCGTTGCCAATGATATTAAGATCATCAACGTATACCGATATAATACAAAATCCTGTTGGTGATTTTTTAATGAAGACACACGGGCAACCATTATTATTTGTGTATCCTCTCAACTTAAGGAATTCACTTAACCAATTGTACCACATTCGGCCTGACTGCTTTAAGCCATATAATGACTTCTGCAACTTGACGCAATACATGTTGTGATTTGCGTTAGGATTTGGTATACTGATTCTATCAGAAACTTTCATGTATATCTCAGAATCCAATGACCCTTACAAGTATGCGGTCACTACGTCCATCAACTGCATAGATAGATAATTTTGTACTGCCAGCGATATTAAGTATCAAAATGTTTTTCCGCTCATTACCGAAGAGTAAGTTTCATTGAAATCAACGCCAGGTCTTTGAGTAAAACTTGTGCCACAAGCCTTGCTTTATATCTCACCACTTCATTGTTTTCATTCCTTTTATGGACGAAAACCAATTTGTATCCCACAGGGAAGATACCAGGAGGTGTTGGCATTACTGCCAAAAATACCATCTTTTTATTAAGCGAGGCAATCTCAGTTTCTATTGCGACCTTTGTAACGGCCTAAAATTCCACATTTTCAAATAGTAAAATTTCAAAAATTTAAATGCATTTCACAATTTAGATTAGAATGAAATTTTTTTAATAAATTGTTAAGGTTGCATCATATAATTTCATGTCAATGAAAATCAATAAAATAAAGATTGCGTGAATAAATAATTAATCAAGAAAAATTCGGAGATAAAGAAAAGGAATAAAAGAAATAGAAAAAAAAGAAATCCCAAACCTCCCCGAGCTCTCTCCCTCCCTCTCCTCTTCCCTTCCCTCTCCCCCTCTCCCTCCCCACCGAGCGCACAGGCCCAAGGCCCAGCCGCCCCACCTCACCCTCCTCTCTCTCTCTCTCTGATGCGTGGGTCCCGCCGTCATCCCTAACCTCGCACGCCCCTCAACAACCGCGCACCGGCCGCCACCCCCACCTCGGAAGCCAGCGCAATGGCCACCGCAAACCCCGGCTGACGACCCATCCGCGTTCCCCAAAGAACTTCGCCCTCGCTGGCCCTCTCCCCCCCCTATAAAAGGGACCCCTCGGCCTTTTTCCTCACACCGACGACCACCAAGCCCCAGCTACCGCGCGCCGCCTCCCAAGCCATCTCCGGAGCCCGAAAACCCCGTGCCGGCCTTCCCCGCACTGCACTGCCCCCGCCCGACCGATTCCCGTCGAGCGCCGCCGCCCGGACCACTTCCTCGACGTCGCCGAACCTCAGAAACGCCACCTCGCCGTCGCGCGCCACCGTTTGGCCACTCCAGACCCCGTTCGACCCCGCGGTGAGCTTCTCCTCTCTCTCCTCATCATTTTGAGCCGCTCCCCGCCGAGATTTGTGCCCCGGTGAGCCCAGGCAAGCTCACCGGAGGTCGTCGGCCCTGTGGCCACGTCGGCCGGCCAGGCCGCCCGGGCACTGAAGCCTCAAGCCGTCTGATCTAAATCGAATGGATCGCATTAGATCTACCCCCACCTTTAAAACCCGGCCACCCGATCCACATCCGAAGGCCTAGATCCACGCCACCTCACCCGAACTACCTTATCCATTAGATCCAAATCCAATGCACCAGATCGCGCCACGTCACCCAAATAACTGGATCCGTTCAATTTGAAATCAAGGGCCCCAATCAAACCATGTTTTCTGAATAAAAATAAATCAAGCCTTTATTGCATCAGCATCACGTCAGCATCACGTCATCAAAGCCAAATTAATTAAATAAATTAGGAGATTAAGTTAATTAACTTTTTGAATTAATCTTCTGTTGATTAAATAAAATAATAAAATAACTAATAATAATATAAGAAATAAATTTAATAATTAGTTAATAATTAATTTAATAGTAATAATTATCTAATAATTAAATTAATAATAATTAATTATGACAATTTTGCAGAAAAGCCCCTATACCTATTTTTAATTATAAGTTAGTCCCTGCCTAATGAAAATTTTACATTAAACCAATGACAATTTTACATTAAACCCCTAAACTTTTCTAAAATTACATTTTAATCCTCAAATAATTTTGAAAATTTCAGATAGGTCCTCAGTAATTAATTATTAATTACAGATGAGTCTCTGAACCTTATAAATGCCATAACTTTTGATCCGTAACTCTGATTTTAGCAAATAATATATCAAAACGATCGTAGCGAAATAAGCTATGCCTTCATGACATCATAATACTGATCTTGTTCTGTTTTGTCACATTTGATTGATTGTTTGTGTTCTCGTGCGATAGGCGACTTCGTCTCGGAGCCGCAGTTCATCAAAGACTTTCAACAGCAGGAGTTTGAGACCGTCGACTTTTACTCTCAAGAGCAGCAAGGCAAGTGTCCTTGACCATCTTGTGCCTAAATTTCAAAATATCTATCTTGTAGTTTGCATGCTTGTGCTAAATTGATTGCGTACCTATTAATAGCAATATCCTAATTTCCACATTATGCCTTGTCATCTTAGTTTACTTTACTGTTGGGTAGATCACATGCTTAACTTGCTACTGTCGGGTTGAGTGAATTTAAATGGATCATTATACATGCTTCACGAGGATTAATGAGAGATTAATAGTAACTTGGATAGTGATGATTTGGGCGATATGGTTGGTGTAGGACTGTGTGCAGGGTTACTGGCACTGTCCCTTGGTAAGTTATCTTCCCAAATATAAGGACCGGTTCGTGGAGCAATCACCCATGTGTTTCCGTACAGCCACGATGCCAAGAATGGGCGCGGCCTGGCGTAGTAAGTGATGAAAACCAGTTCTGTGCGTGCCAAACGGTGGAGCGGGGAAAGCGGGTTATGCCTGGATCCGCCTGGAGAGAGATGTGTGGGGAAGGGAGAGTTCCTCTCGGGAACCATTTGGCACAAGAGGGGGGCCTCTCGGGTTTTCGGTTAGTACCCGACGGGTGGAACCTCAGTGGGCACGTACAAGCTGGCGAAAGTCATGGAAAAGCCTTATAGTGATCTCTTGGCCTTACACCGAAGGAAGTGTGCGAGTGCGACGGCACAGGCATAATGGAGATTCTTTTTAGTCACTTGGCAATAGGGGATGAAATTACTACTTGTGGGGAAATTTGTACAACCTCTGCAAAGTGTAAAACTGTCATGACAACCGTGCTCACGGTCACGAGCATTGCATGGACCCTCACATGATTAGCGGAAATTGGTATTGGTTTGGTTTGGTGAATCATAGTGGGGGACTGTGATTTGGTTCTCTTATTTATACCACTGTTTATAGGTGTGATATCTTTCACTTAGTAAATAGGTGCTAATATAAAATATGTGTCTCTAATGTGTGTTTTTATGCAATTAAACCCTATATTGCATGTTCCTTGATATTTGCCACATGTCATATACTTCCCACACTTGCTGAGTACATCACGTACTCAACTTTGTCTTTATAATTGCTGCTCAGTAGAGGGAGAAGATTTGATGAACATTGAAGACTCTGGAGCTGACGTCTAGGCGAGCTATTCGGTCAACTGCCTGTGGAGCCCAAGACGCTTTCGTTTCGTTTTCGCTGTTTGGTTGTAATTCAATAAGACAATTAGTCTATTTTTTGTAATAGTTAGTTATTGGAGACATTTTCTAATTACTATTAATAAAGTCACTTTATGTGTGAATCTTGTTCCTGGGCTCACATAAAGGGTCATTCTGTTTTAGCCACAAAACCGGGTGTGACAACCTTCCACTTATCCCAGTCCGAGCGCTTCTTGTACTCAGTCATAGACTTAGGATCTAAATCAGTTTGAAGGATATTTGCAATTTGTTCAGAGAAGTAAATGTCGACTAATATGGACTTACGGTCATAAGACTCTTCAGTCTCTTTGAAATTTATAGTAATTTCATATACCCTTAATGATTCGTCATGACTTCCTGAAACGCTGGATCTAGGGTCTTTCAATGTTCCAGCCTCAGTGTTTATGCACATAACTGAGCTAGATTGTGGATCACTTTTATCCACAGGACGTTGCGTGTCCTCTAGCAACCAAAGGTTGAGTTGCATTTTCAGTCTTCTTTTGCTTGCTAGCAATCACATCTTGCTCTTGGAAGTGCTTCTCCCCCACTGTTTGCTAATTGGGGGTTAAGTGGTTTTATTTGGTACCTCCACTCTTTTGGGCACATCCCGCCTTTTCCTCCTGCCCCCTTTCCTCTCATGGCAGATTGGGGCCGAAGCCCATTCTTTGGCCATGGAGGCCAGCCGGCAGGGCAGGCGCCGCCCGTCCCCGGCGAGCTCCGGCCACAAGGGCCGTCGCTACGAGCCGGGAACAGCAGGGCTGCCCCCTCCGACCCGTCCAAAGGTGCTCAAAAGCGGGGAACCGCCTCCCCCTCATTCGAGGAAGAGGTGAACCTGGCTCCGAGGTCATTGCCGTGCGGGAGGAGGTTCAAACGCTGGTTTTGGTGGCGGTTGGCCACCACGGCGGCGTTGGAGAGCAAGCGGGTCTGAGGAGGCACGGACGGGAGGACAACGTCGAGGTCGTACGCGAAGCCTGCCGGCCAAGCCTCCATGCCGGCGCTGCTGTTGGGGAGCGAAGGTGCGCCGCGGCGCACGGCCATGGAGCCACGGCCTCCGTTCCCGGGCAGCGGTGTGGGTGGCGGCAGCAGTGTCATTGGCGGTCTCGGCAGCGACGTTGGCATCGATGGTGTCTCCGGCGGTGCCCCCACGCGCCTGACAAACATGGCCGGGCCATGCGTCGGGCAAACACCGGGGGCAAACTGGAGTGGAGACAACGGGTGCGGCGACGAACGACGACCACTGCTTCCTCCAGTGCGCACTCCATTGAAGCGGCAAAGAGGAGTGCGATGGTCGTGGATGTTGCGGAGGGCACAACGGATGGCGCCTTGCAGCATGAAGCGGCAAATGCCTCCAACTTGGTTGCCGTGGGCAATCGCGGACTCCACTGTGTCGGTGATCGAGTTGACCATGGCATTCATGGAAGGAACGGGTCGGGCCATCTTCTACCTTGGGGAAACGACGACTACAGGAAAGTTTCTGATGAACTCCTTCTTCGGTGTTCCTCTTCTCCTATTCACTCAGATGGTTAGTTCAGAGTGCTTGATTATGAGTGGGAAAAACTGATTGATTTCATGTTGAACAGTATTGTACATATATACAAGCCCAAGGGACTGATGTCGGTTGGTGAAAGGTCTCTCTATGGTGTTTATACAGGGAACCGTCATTAGCAGTTGCTAATGACGAGTTTATCTAATTAGTCACAATATTATCTAATCTTAACAGATACCATCCTAAAAGCACAAACATAAGGAACAGATGGAGTTACTTTGTAAACCTCCCACTTAACATAAAACTATATGGGGGAGGGGCGGGGGTAAAGAGCATATCTACTACCCTTGAAAGTGTACCAAGCAGTAAAAAAATATAAATTGGATAGTTCCAAATACCAGAACCTTTTGATGCCATTTTTATTACGATCAAATTGTAATTGATAGCCCTTGGTTATAAATTATTGTTCTGATATTCAAATGCAGAGAAAGGGATTTCTAAATGATTTAGATCAAAGATGGATGCGGGAATTTAAATTTTTTATCTACATGCAGCCATTGGTTAAAGAAACACGACTCTAGATCTTACCACTAATAGAGCGGTTAGGATACATTTAGATGTAGATCCCTTCTTCTAATACGAAAAGTGAGGACGAGTCCGTTTGATTATCCAACGTATTTTGAATTAGCGGACTCCCTTGAGTCATTTTTCCTCTTTGACCACTACCCACCAATTGATCGTCAGTTTATTAGTATCATAAATAAAACATTTGGTTGATCAAATATTTGAATCTCATTGTTAATTCTATATTTGATATTCAAGCTACTTTTAAGGTAAACTTGGATGTAGTAGTTTTTTATTCTAGTTTTATTTGGCATTACCTTAGATTAACTATTACTTTCCTACCCACATTTTTTAGCATACTTTTTTGTGACAAATGATCTAGCCTGTTGGCAGCATCTTTAACAGACTTCAACCTTTAAAAATCCACATGGATCCCTTCTTAAGTGTGCTATTTTTCATTAAAAATATATAAAATATTTATGTTGATAAAATAAAAATATAGTACTACATATGAACAAGTACATTCCATATGTCTAGTTAGTTTTTTTTTTATTTTCAAAGTGTAATTTTGATACATTGAATTGGTACAAATCATAATAGCATTATTTTTTCTCTTTTTAGCACATAAAAAACTTGATGCCCAATAAGTTAAATAATAACATCATTGCAAATCAAAACTTTGAAGTTCGCTCTTGCTGTGGTAGTCCATAGGCACACTAGAATAATACAAATAAGTACATCTATAAGGCCATAATGTTAAATAGGTACTTTTATAAGGCCGTCGAATGAGTGATAGCAGTGACTTTTTTTTATTTAAAACTATTGTCATTTCGGGGATCATTGCCTAGTGGTCTTGGTGATCTTGATATACAGTTTTTTGTTTTTTTTCACACTTTGATAGAGAAGAAAATTATAGGTTTCGCTATGAATCTCTACATCATGAGCTATATATGAATCTTTACTTCTCAAAATCCGATCTTTGATGCTACTACGCTATTGTATGTTTTCCAGTGAAATCATAGGGACTTCACTCTCCCAGCAGATGAATGTCTACATTGTGGGCTATATATGAATCTTTGCATCTCAAAATCCATATCTTTGAGGCTACAATTCTACCATATGGTCTATAATAAAATCTTCATGATTAACTAATTTCGCAGTGTTCTTTGGAGACTTTACCGAGCAACATTACTATCAAGAGCATAAGTGGCCAATAAGGAACTCAAAGTTATATGGATGGGTGATAATGAATTTACCCTAGTATCAGCCTCTATTCTCTCTCAGTTGAATTTCGATGACTCTTCCCATCAAATTTCACTTCCCACACATATGATGGTGGAAACTAAGCCTAGTTGACATATCACGCCCCGACAAATTAGGAATAGCTTGCTGAAATATGACAACAAAATAAACAAAGGGCGCATCTAGCTACATCATGTCCTTTTTCCTTACGCAACTCTACAATGGGTATCAAGAGCCAGCCTTGCTCCATGTTCCAATCCACCTCAGTCAAACCATTTTGTCATTGGAAGAAAAGATTATGCCGCCCCCTTCCACCTTTATAAGCCCCTTATGTTCTACTCTCCAGCGCACCACCTTCCTCCTTCCTCTTCTGCAATTCTTTGCAACAGTTTTCTCTTCCCCGCACACCTCGTTGGCGATTCTCTATCTTCTCAAAAGATCTTTCCGTTGTTTCAGTGCCTGCGAGAGCGTATTGATTTCTTAAGCCGTTTTCAAGTTCTGCGGTTTATGCACACCAGTGGCAGCTACTCTCTGTTGTTTGCGCTGTCGAAATCCATCCTGAAGGCACAGAAGCCATGGCCACGGTCTGGAACGGCAGCCCCGGTCCGGCGGCCGCGGCGCCGGCGCCGTCGATGGAGGACGCGAGCAAGCAGTGGGCGCCGCACGGCACGGTGCTCACGGCCTGCGTGGTGGGCATCAACGTGCTCGTGATCGTCCTCATCTTCTTCTTCTTCTGGCGGTTCTTCTCCGGGAAACAGAGCCAGTCCGGCTCGGCCGGCGCCGAGGACGACGACGACGAGCTGCCCGTGGCCTCGCCGTGGGCGTTGCGCCGCTACCGGCGCAACAACGCCTCCAACCCGCCGCCGCAGCTCGACGTCGCGTCGACCTTGCCCGTGTACGTCTACTCCAGAACCGGCGCGGGCGGGAAGGCCGCCGAGTGCGCGGTGTGCATCGTGGAGCTCCGCGACGGCGAGTCCGCGCGCCAGCTCCCGCGGTGCGGCCACCGCTTCCACGCCGACTGCGTGGGCGAGTGGCTGCGCCTCCACGCCACGTGCCCGCTCTGCCGCGCCAGCGTCGTGGCCCCCGCTGCCGCCGCCGCCGCCAAGCCGATGAACCCGAAGGACGCCGCCGTCGGCGCGGATTGTCCTGTGTGAGGCCCTGCTGCTGCTCGGCGAGCGAGGAAAGGAAAAAAGAAACATTTTCAGCTTCGGCGCCTTTGTCCGCAAGCTCCACTTTCGCAAGCTGGCTGATCGGTGGGAAGTAAGGTTGGTGAGCCATCATCGATCATATTTCTTTAGTGTTCTTCCGTCTTTTTCTATAATCATAGTTTCCCTCCGATTAGACATAGTATATATTTTCGGACTAGCACCTTCGTCCATATATGTTTGTGATGCGTGTATGATTTGTGTTTTTCTACGATAATAGAAGTTTGCTAGATGCATTTTGCATGTGTGAGTAGCAGTATTGTCAAGTACTGGCTCCCCTGTAAATCAAATCGAATCGAGTTTTGTTGTTGAACCGACCTTCCGTGCATGGTTTGAGATGTTTCGATCTTGAATCGATCTTCCATGCTGTGAGATTTTTTTGCCCGTGTGTGCAGATTTCGATCGTGAGCGTGATCGATCACAGTAAACCCAATAAAAAAGAAGCAATCTTTCATGAAAATAATTTGAACTATGTGCAATATACTCCTATCTGTTTGTCAAGCTCTGTCTGGCTGCTGGAATACGGTCTCGATCGGAATGGCACAATCAGTTTCCAACGTTAAACTTATCACCATGTGCGGAGCACGAATCACAAACACAAGCATCCACATCGATCGTAGCTGTCAGCCTGTCAGGGTTACAATCACTCTGATAAACTGAATGCATGCATCTGCATCAGGTCGGCTGTGGATGGTGGAAAAGCAGTGAAGAGGCCGGCGGCGGTCATATTCGATTCGGCAGATATAGGATAATAAGGGAATCTAGGTAGCTTCAAAAATAGAGACACACACAAGTTATTTATCGTTGGAAAAGCGGGGAAAACTTTGATCTGGAGCCAGTTCTTTTTGTGGTAACGTATGTACACGCTTCTTTTTCTGAAAAGTAAGTGTAAGGTGGTGGTGTAATCTCAGATTCCTAAATCAAACAATTTGCTTTAGGTTTCTTTCGCATCATCTCTCGTGCGTCTATTGGATGGACCAGAAGAATGAATTGGACCTTAGTACTCCTTCCTGTCATAGAAAAATTTTCATTTGGGTTCCATGGCATCTAATTTTGATCGACAATTTTTATAAATTTAGTAATAATACAAAAATACATACTATGGAAATACTTTTTATAATGAATTAAAATTATAAGTCTGATATTACTAAAGTTAACTAAATCTATATAGATTATTGATTAAAGTTAGATGGGGACTGAACGATCAGGGGGGAGCTAGCCTTTTTTTTTTGGTCAGCTAACCCCAATGAAAATATAAATTCATCTTGTAAATATAAGTTGAATTTGAACAATTATCTAGCTATATAATAAAGCTGTCCCGATGTTTTTTTTTTCTCTGGCTTTGCTACTGCAAAAGATTGAATCGAACCTTGGTAGTACGCTTCAGCAGATAAGAGTTGCGCAGTATGCAAACTCTCAGTGCTTGGAACGCGCATGCTGCCTGTGACTGATGCCCGTAAAGATCGAGTGATTCTCCAAACCAATGACCATCCGAGGAGAAGAATCCTTCCTCCTTTCCTCCCTGCGTTTTCCATCCCCCAAAAAGCGAGCGCACGCCGTGGGATATGCGCGGGGTCACTGTACATGCAGCAGTGGCGGCACTAGCTAACTCCATCGCATCATGCTGGCCGGCTCCACAGCTTCGCAGTTCCCAAGATCTTTTTCCGTACTACTGTCACCATGTTCTTGGCAGTACCCGCTTCAAAAAGCATGGTTGATCTTTCTCCTCTCCTCTCCTCTCCTTCACTGGAAGGCTTACTGTGCATGGGTATCGGAGCCATCTCCATCAGCACAGCTGCGTGCAGAGCGGCATCCGCCAAAGACCAACAGCTAGCGGCGGGTGGTTAGTTGGCGTCGCGTTGGACGGCCGGAGCTTTGCTAGTAGTACTAGCGACTGCATGCATGGCGCCACACCAGCTGCCGGTTTCGCGGTTCCAAGGCACGCAGAGAGAGAGAGAGAGAGAGAGAGAGAGAGAGAGAGAGAGACAGAGGCTAAACAATTGCCGGCCGTCTCTATCGACCACCCTGACGTCGCCCCGGTCAGATGTGCCGTCCTCAGATCGTACCGTTTCGTACTCGGGGTGGATGGATGGCGACATGGGAGGCAGGAGGGGCGTCGCTCGCACGATATGAATGGAAGGAACTGTCTGGCTGGCTGAATTTTCTAAGCGAGCGCGGCCACGGCGACGGTCGTACACCACGCATGGAAGAAAGCCCTACGCATGGCGACGGACAGATATGATATTGCTGCTGCTTGACCGGCGCTGAAACCGACGTGCGACTCGAGCAGAGCAGTAGGAGTAAGCTTGTTTAGAGCCCATGGCGGCGATTAGCGCTTTGTCTTGTTAGTGCTTTCTTGTGATGGTACCATCAGGTACAGCGGCGGCACCTGGGATGATTGATACGGTGTGCTACTGACGCCAATAATTAGTGGCTGGAGCCGACTACCCTTGCCCCCATATCGACGAAATGCAGACCCTGTTTTTGCTGTGTAAATTGTTAAGTGCTTTCTCCGTCTCAAAATAAATATTATTTTAGATTTTTAAAACTTTTTTTTTACTATTCGTCTTATTAAAAAAAGTTTTTTAAAAAATATTTATTTTATTGTGAACCGATTCATTATTAGAGGTATTTTAAGTTTGACTTGTTCATTTTTGTATTTTTAAATTTTTTTAATAAGATAAATAGTCAAACATAGATTTCAAAAAGTAAAAAACGATATTTATTTTGAGACGAAGGAAGTAGTTATTTTGAATTAGCAGACTCAAAAAAACTGTACTCTTGCAACTGGTTGTGCTCCAAATCAATCATCGGAGCTCTGCACGGCGGGGGGCACCAATAAGTGGTGACCACCCCTCACCTCCACACAGAGCGGACGCAACAGCGGCGGCACTCTACAAGAATCGCACTTGGATGGATGTCATCTTGGCACAACTTGCGGTTGCCACAGTACGCCTTTCTTCCTGATCCTAACCAAAAGATGGGAGCAGGTTTACAGCTGCACTGCAGTTATCTTCCGGAGAAAAGGAAGAAGCACACAACACAAGCAACCAGCAGCGCCTGCCTTGTCGCATGCAGCTACCGCATCCGTCCTAGCTACCCGTGCTAGCTACAGCCGGCCGGAATTCCTCGGCAAGTCTAGTCCGTCACGGTTCCCGCATGGCGTGAACGTACTACTCCTACTCAGGAACCGATCGGATAAAGCGACAACACGTCTCTTTCGTACGTACGTCGCCGCGGACAGGTCGATCGGGTGTACCTTCCTCAGGTCGCGCCATTTCTCACAGACAACGACGACGGAGTTAGTTTGCAGCATCGATCGATCACGGAGGAAGTTGGAGAAAAGAAATTGATGAGAACTATTATATCTCTTCGATCGCCAGGTTGGTCACTGGCCTCTCCATAGTTTTGTATGCGAGCACGACAAGGCGGCGAGCTGAAGCAGAGACAATCTTCCTGGGATTTTTGTACTCGGAAAAAGGGTGTACGTGAATGATCTTCCGGTGCCGAACCGGCGATTAGCCAGCGCTTTGTCGTGGGGCCTGCCTTCTTGTGATCGTACGTACCATCGGGTACAGCGGCGGCATCTGAGATGATTGAGACGGACGAGCTGGTCTGGAGTGTAGTAGTGCGCGTCGAAATCGAAAAGGGAAGCGTGTGCGTGCCCCTTCAGAATAAAGAAAGGGAAGTGCTCCTGCTACGTTTATGGTTGAGAGATTTTGGCTTCATTCTCGTCCGATACGAATGGATCAAGACGATCAAAATTTTCTTCGTTCATGACCATGGAAAAATGTGCGTTGAAAACATGGGTCTTGAATTTTTGTACGTACGTACGTACAGCATAGCATGGCATACTTCTGGGAGATGGAACTCTATCAACTTTTAGCCTTAAGGTTGGGATTGTAACGTTGGTACCAAACATGAATATAATGCTCGTAAGAAAAATCCAGCAATTCAACAGAGATATCTTCTTGTTTGAATGTACATTTAAAAGTGTTTACTAAGATAGGAGTAAATATAATTATGATATTCCTTCATAGAATTAGTTGTGTAACATAAGAGTGTAGGAGTGAATTGAATGTCACGTAGAATATTTCCTCCGTTTCAAAATATAAGAATTTATAAGTTTACTCAAAGTCAAACTTTTATCACTTCGACCACTAATAATATATAATTAATAATATTTTATCATAGAAAAAATATATTTTAATATTAGAAATTATGTAATTTTCTAGATATTATTATTAAAAGTTAAAATAGTTTGACTTTATCTAAATCTAGAAAATACTTATATTTTGGAACAGAGAGAGTGTTTATCAGGAATAAAACAGACTATGGTAAAAGGGACATGACATCGATCCCCACCTTTGTTCAATTCAATCGATCATGGATTTACTTTCTTATTATAGCATAAAACAAATGAGGACATAGCAAGATGGAGAAGGATTATCCTGACAAAGCATGCTACAGCGATAGATTAGTTAGAATCTAATCATACAAATGCATCTTTCTGAAGACAATTAGTAACAAATAAACTAATATAGTCAAACATAATGTTATGTTTATTTGTAAACATTTTTGTGCTATCAATCTCTGATTAGCATCGACATCTTGTTTAGGTATATAAAAATAGAAATTGTCTAAAGGTCACATGGTTCAAAAATCTTTGTCCGTGCGACACTAGGCAGTGTTATATATAGACAAGAATTTTTAAACCCTGCGTTCTATAGACAAATCCTCCTAACAAAATATCCATTAATTCTTCAACACATGAAAAGACTCATTGAATCCAGTTTTGTTGGGGTTCGAACGGAGGAGAAACGAAGCGTATTGATTTTCACATCCTGTCAAATGAAAGCAACTGTTGATATCATTGTCAAACATGTTGGTCTTTGCGATAGACTCAAATATTGAAATTGTGGACATATGGTTATTGACTTTTGTTAAATCTCTTTTCCTGCTCAGGTGTTTAATCGCTGTATGTTGAATGGTGTCCACAACATAGTCCCATCTTTTGTATGAACACAGGCATCGGCTAGACTGGACCCCCCCCCCTCCCCCTTCCTACGTGCTATTTCTATTTTTTAAATAATGGAAAAAAAGTTCTGGACATAGTCTCCGAGGAGGAGATTGCAACATCTTATTACAGATTAGCAACTCTTCCGTCTGTTGTGACCCCACACTAGGAGCCATCCTAGCAGTCAATTAAAGAGAAATCCTATTATAAGTAATCCAATCAAATTTGGCAAATAGATGCATAACGACCATCTCTAAGTTGCCACATCCGTTTCAAAATAGAAGTATTTATAGGTTTGAATAAGGTCAAAAATTTTAACTTCTACCAATATTATTTAGAAAATTACATAATTTTTAATATAAAAATACAATTTTTATGAAGTTTATTTAACGATGACAAAAAAAAATTTATATGATAAAAAATTATTAATTATATATTATTAATAATTAAAATGATAAAAGTTTGACTTTGACTAAATCTAAAAATACTTATATTTTAGAATGGAGGAAGTACGTGTGATTTTCTCTGTTGAATTCGTGGCTACTTAGGTGCTACTACTTCAAAGCAAAGATATAGTACTCGCAAAGGCAAAGGTGTTGCTCGGCTCAGAAAACTCTGCTCTTGTTACCACCATGTTCTCTACGTTTGTTCTCTGCTATCCTTGGTAGTAATCGAGCATACTTCTGATGGCTGTGGCAGCTGTTACTTTATTGGCCCCACATTGGTTTCATGTATGGCTCCGCCATTGTGTATGAAGTTGATTTCTGTCGAAAGACTGACTTCAGATTGACAGCTTACCACAGCAGCATGGACATGACATGAGACATCAATTCAAATGGAAGTAGTAGTAGAGTAAAACTAATGTTTACGAATCCAACCAAAAAGTATGTAGAGCTCTGCATTGGGGACCTTCTCGCAACCGCTGGAACGAAATAACCTTGCCCCAGATTGCGTGATGCAGTATGAAAAGCTACAATTATATTTTTCCTAACACAGACCCTGTTTTTCCCTGAAGCAGACACGGAACACTGTCGTGCCAGGTGGTTACGCTGTACTACTGCTGAGCACCCCCCCCGCCCCCCTCCTCTCACAGAAGCCAATCAACGGTCGGCAGTAGTACCAAGTCGTGGTCCACCTCCTCACTATTAGGGACCAGAGATCAGGAGCATGCAACAGCAGCAGCACCAGCTTGCGTACCGCTCCAAAAATCACAATCGCGGTCGGTGTACCCTTTCCGCAAACTCGCACTTCCCACAATCTTTTCCCGTAGGTTATCGTCTTATCGATCGTCGCAGTGTCGATCCTGTGCCGACGTACGTGCGTGCGTCTTGGTCTTTGCTGCTGTCAATTTCACTACAGCTGCACCTACAGTACCTTCCAACGAAGCACAGCTCATCGACGACTCGCGCACACAACACCATAAGCCACCTTGTGTAACAGTTGATCTCGAGTCATCTATTTCTGATTGGATGGTTTTGAGCATATATAAATTTTTGTTACAGTGACTCTCTGAATTTTACGCTTCACGGGAGAGGACGTGAGCGCGTTGCCGCATCCATCGATCCTAGTCCTACCTCCTCCGCTGGTGCCGGGATTCCTAGCCAACAAAGGCATGAAGCCATCATCGTCCCAGGAATCGATCAGATAAAGAGCTAGACAACACCGTCTCTTTCGAGGATTACGTTCGCCGCCGCCGTGGTCATATCGCAGATGTGCCTTCCTCAGATCGTCCCATTCTGTTCGTGGACAACGGTGTCTACGAATGATGCAAGATCAGCGAGGAAGGAAAAAGAAAATGAAGGTCGTCGAGTGTCGCAAACATATGTGGAACTATATCTTCATCACCGGTTCTTTTGTCAATCTCCATTTTTTCTACGTGAGCGCGACAGGGCGGCGATGAATGCTTCGGTTGGTGCCTACTGCCTGTCAATCGAAAGAATCCTGCTCTGACCTGAGAGTCCCAGAACTCTGCTCTGACTAATAAACACTAAATTTTCTTTCCATCAGCTTGGATTTGGATAAAAACAAACTCTCACATAGTAACATGGTCTACTGTACAGACAGAGAAAGGGAACTCCAGCCTCGATCTATGTCATCGATCGTGATGCAAAAAGATGGTTCTGGCCTGAATGTTCGTCTGAAACATGGCGCAGCCTTTCACTGGCATTCCATTCCCCTCGTGCGTGGTGACTTGCACGGGTTTCTACTTCGGTTCTTGGTGTTGACGCAACACCCAAAATCTTAGACAGAAGGACACGCTGAAAAAGCACAAGTAGCATGTATTTTCTTTGGTGGACACTAATATTCTTGCCAGTTGTATCTCCGTTCACCTTCGAATGAGCTCTGTTGTGGAGTCGACGAATTTCCTGGGAACTTTTAAAAAACTCCCATGAACTTTCTTCGAGATCAGAGATTCTTGCGTTCCGATGAAGCTTTGAGTTAGTCTGGCGCAATCCATCATTTAAAGTCAAGATTCATGCGCTCAAATAGTCTTCGGTTGCCACTGTGAACGCAGATCTCTTCCAGAACAACTGCATCGTCATCGAAGAACTTCACCAGCCGAATTCCAAAGCGGCTGAGCCTGCACGCGCGAAAGCGCATGCTAACCTATTATCATGCTGCCAGTCAAGCCAGGGATATCGGCAACCTTATCGGGCTTATCACCACAGTTGTCGTGCAAGGAAATAGTACAAATCGGCTTTGATTTACGAAGCATGCATTTTTTTTATGGCCCACCACTAATTTTTTTTTCTGGTTCTCCATAAATTTTACTCCCTCTAGTACCAAAATTCTTGACGTTTTACAACACACTTAGTCAAACATTGAAAACATAAATTACAAATAATTTTAAATTAATTAAGTTTAAAAATATAAAAATTATATGAATAGATTTGTCTCAAAACATTCTTTCATAAAAATATACCCATACCACTTTTAAATAAAAGCTTATAAAAAAATAGATATCAAAATTGTATTTTGAAAACCGTGTCATTTTTTAAAACGTCAAAATTATAAGACTGGAGGGAGTATGCGATTTAGAAACTCCCTTGCATGTATGCTACTGCTGATTAGTACTAGTAGTACGTAGATTGCCCCATTTTGCTCTTTAACATTCTGTTTACATATTATCTAGGTCGTCCATGCCAGCATGGGGAGTTCACGGTTGGCAGATTGTTGCTGTAAACAACTTGTGTTGAATGCTGACACCTGATTCACTGCTGATGCACACAATAATCGTTCTGGAATGTGCGTTTGCTGTAGGATTTTTAGAAGTTCAAATTTTTGTAGAATATCCTTCAGTACAATTGAAGTCTCAAGAATTATCAGGTACTCTAATTAGTCCCTATTCAGTGGCGTATGTAGAGGGGAGCATGGGACAGCTGTCCCCCCAAAAATTGTAAAAAAGTCAATCATATATGCTTATTATATTCATATAAATATGAGTAATAATAGCAAAAAATATAAAAAATATCAACATTGACCTAAATCTATGTTAATTGTCCCCCCATAATTAAAATCTTATATCCACCACCGTCCCTATTGCCACTCACACGTTGTCTCATGTGTCAGGGGTATATATATCAAATTGTCGAAACTTAATAAAATGAGTCCTAAATTCTCAAAAGTATTGATCTGTGTATACGGCATGAATTTGTGTCACTATTTTTCTCTGCTCATATGTATTCTAAGTAGCAACATTCTAAAAATGAAGTCATATATTAGTGTTTTTCCGTCTCATCCCCCACCCACGGCTGCGGCTTCCCTGTCCCGGTTCCCAAATCTCTATGTGTCTCCGCCGCGAGGATTAATCTTGTCCCTCCGCACAAGATGGTAGGCCCACTATATTTTTTCCTTCTACTACTAGCTAACCTTGAGACCAAACGCCCTCAGTTTGTAACCCAGTTCACACCCAGCGCTGCACTGCTGCCTTCTCTACCAATTGTAGGGTTAACAAAATTGCGAAAATCGGTCCAGTTTTCATGGTTTTCGATGAAAGCGGCCCCGAATGATCAGTTTTTGTTTTAAAATTAAAAAAAAAATTGAAATTTTGAAAATTTTTGGAATTTTGAAAATCGGTCAATAAACTAGTAAAATCGAGGGGTAAACCGGTAAAATTGTTAGATTTCAAATTTGAAACCTGGAAACCAATAATACCGGTCGATAAACCGATGAAACCACTCGATAAACCGAAAAAACCAACCGGTTTTCAACCAAATTTTGTTCAAATTTTGATTTTTCGATTTGAAAAGGCTTTTGACCGGTTTTCATGGTTTTCGCAATTTTCGTTAAGTCCCGGCCGGTTTTACCGGTTCAAACTAAAAGAAAAACATTGCCAATTGTAGCAACAACTCGTTATTCGTTCTTTGTGGCAAGATAACAGTCTGGTGGCCGCTTGGAAACATTTTTATAATATTTGTTATATTTTTTCGTCCATTAATAGATAATATATTTTGTGTGGGCCATGTATAAACGGCAATATTTGATTACTCCCTTTGGTTTTAAAATTGTCAGAATTATGTACCCCGGGTACTTACAGACCCGACATAACACGAAGGCTCAGCTGGGGTTGCGGCTTACGGCCCAACTCATGGCCCACAGAGGACTTAAGCGAATCGAGAACCGAAGGTACGATCCGACCCCCCGGGGGTCGAGATTACCCGAGCCCCGCCTGGCTCCCAATGACCAAGATCGCCTGAAGACACCGGCCCGACCATCCTAGGTAAAACTGCCCGGCGAGCGGTAAAGCCACTTTTGTCCCCAATGATAGACAAAAGGACCATTAAAAGATGCCGACCGTCTGCTCCTGCGCCAACTGGCGCCAAAAGATCAACCTCGCAGAAGATCGCAGCCCCACCCGTCAGGAGGCCGCCCAGTTCCGTAGGCGCCAAACCATGTAACTCCTGTCTGATTAGAGATGGCAATTTGGGTTTGGGTTTCGGGTATCCATCAGGTTTTGCACCCGACGGGTGCGGGTGTATTTATTCACCCGTGTGTGGCACCCGCACCGGATCCAAAATAAAACGGGTGCAAGTGTAGATTTCATTTTTCACCCATGGGTGCGGGTTCGAGTCTGAAATTACACCCGCAAATTATTTTGAATCGAGCGGGTTTTTACAAAACCCGACTCGTTGCCATCCCTAGGTCCGACCTCTCTATAAAGGGGCGCCAGGGACGTTAGTCAATAGTTCAGTTCACGTTCCCTAGCATTCATACACACACCACCCACGAGCACAAGGATTCTTACCCGAGCAAGAGCCCTTCCGCGATTGTAACCTTATTACGAGTTTATACGATACACTTACTCTCTCTCTGAACGTAGGTATTAAGCCTCCGTGGCGGTTTGAACCAGGTCAACTCTTGAGTCTTTCGTAGACTAGGCCACCTCGAATACGAAGAGCGCACCCTAATCCGTCTCCGATTATGTAAATTTTACTATACTTCGACCATTCATTTTATTCAAAAAATTTATTCAAATGTGTAAATTTTGTTATTACTTGATTTATCATCAGTGAAATTTAAATCACGACTAATAATTTTTGACATTTGAATAAATTTTTTTAATAAAAGAAGTTAATATTAAAAATTAACTATGTAAATAATTTAAAACCGGAGAGTGTAGATTAGATATGTTACCGTTGCCGTTTTGTATCGTTGTTAGGTGATTGACGGAAAGGAAATGTGTGGGCCCACCTTCTTAAACAAAGGGACGAGATTAATTCACGCTGCGGAGACGCTGATGGAAACATGGAAACAGAGACAGGGAAGCGGTGGCCCACCACCACCACTAGACTCGTACTATATATTTTCGTACTAGCACCTTCTATATATGGTTGTGATGCGTGTATAATTTATGTTTTTGTTAGAAAATACAGGTTTGCTACCACAAGCATTTCGCATGCGTGTGTGTGACAGTATTGTTAGCTACTGGCTCCCCTGTAAATTAAATCAAATCGAATTTTGCTGTTGACTCGGTCTTCCGTTCACGTTGTGAGATTTTGTTGTTTTAATATTGAATTGATCTTCCGTGTTATGAGATTTTGCTTGTGTACACGGATTTCGATCGTGAACATGATCGATCAAAGTGAACCAAAATAAAAAGGAGGAAGCAATCTCTAATATACGAAAGTTGCTTCAGTTTCTCGGTCCGCCATTCTGCCTCGTCTTCCAGCTGATTTTGTGCCACGTCACCCCCGGCCCGGCGCGGCGCAGCGCAGCCCCGCCCCCGCCCGGGCTGCTCCTCGGCGTCGGCCCCGTCTCCCGTGCCGTCCCACGCCTCCTGGGCGATCTCTCATCGTCCTCGCGTCGCACCCAGACCCGCCCCCACTTCTCGGGCGTCCACCACCTCTTGCTGCTCATGGTGTCGTACGTCTCGTGGACGACGCTGGTAGGGCCGCGGTCGTGCATGAGCTGCTTGGTGACCGACTTGACAGTGTCTCTCAGGGCGACGGGGTTGACATCGAGCACCCCGGCTGGAGTTTGTGGCCTCTAGCTGTTTAGGGTAGTGTCAGTATTATGTACCTCAGATACTTATGGGTCCGGAAAGAATATGAAGGTTCAGTTGTGAGCTACGGCCCACGAAGGACCACATTATACTTAGAACGTCCGACCCTCGGGGTCGGAACCATACGAGTGCCTCAGCCCGACCACCGAAGGTTGAGGCTACACGATGATAAGATTCAACTAGCTAGCGGTTAGAAGCCAACGTCTCTGTCCGACTCCCGAGGGTCGACCACCACCTCAACGGCCAACTTCTGACAGTCGCAGAGATTTCTGCCAACGTACAGCATAAGATAAAGCAACTTTGCCTGGAGGTAAAGCGTTACAGAAAATGGTAAAGCAACCAGGCAATTGATAAAGCAAAACGAAAAAATGTCTTTTGTCCCTCACGACTGGACAAAGGACACACGAAGGACACCGACCATCTTCTCAAGCACTAGCAGGCGCCAGACGACCAACTCAGACGACAACCGAGGCTCCACCTAGCGAAGGGCCAGCAGTTTTCGTAGACGCCAAATTGGTAACCTTGATCCGATCCCTATATAAAGGGGTACCAGGGAGTTTTAGACAAGACAAGCTAGAGTTTTTGGCTCGAGCCGAGACCCTTCCGCCATTGTATTCGTGTTTTTGAGTTCATACGATTTGATCTCACCCTCTTCCGGAGGTAGGGTATTATGTCTCGATGACAGCCCAAACCAGGCTAATTCTTAGGTCTTTGGTAGATTAGGCCATCTCGAATACGAAGAGCGCACCGTATCCCCTCCGATTACGTAAATTTTATATGCCGGTGGTCAAAACACCGACACGTAGACATTTGTTCTTGGGTTGGGTTTCCTCTGCTCATGGTGCTTTCTTGGTGCCTTCTTGAGCAATGATTCATCTCCTAGTGAGGGCTATGGTTTCAACTTCAGTTTCCATATTGCAGAGATGATAACATATTCCATATTGTCCAGTGTATGGTTGCATATTGTCCAGTATATGTTTGCCATGGGTTCATGAGTTTCATTATGTGATAAATTGACCATATCCAGCAGAAACAAATATTTAATCGAGATGCCATTTTGTTCTTGTAGTACTGGAACAACTCAAAGGCCCCTATAGTTTTTGCATGCCTGGTATGTTGCTGGATGCTTATACAATCCAGAGCTGCTGGCCTACAAAATCCATTTCAAGGTATGTGCGTATGCATTTTCCCCTTCTGCTTCATATTCTCCTATTCTTATCCTAATCCTCTGGCCCGATGTTCAGATCCATTGCATGCTGCAGTGGGCAAGTTCGTATGGAAAAAGCCACACCACATGAAAGGTGCTGATGCCTTAAACAAAGAATTTGGTATGGGTGTGACAGTTGCCCAAGTTGATCGGCACTACAGGGACTTCAATTCAAAGAGAAATGAAAATGGTGGAAAAAGCTTTGAACAATAGTGGAAACAAGTTCGGTATCAGTAGGTGCAAAGTGATGCTTCGATGGAATGCTGCTTCCTAAATGTATGTGTGGCTTCGATGGAATGCTGCTGTGTGTATGGATAGAGTCTTTCATGTTATCGTCGCGTCATGTTATCGCCGTGTCTTGTTATCGTCTTGTTTGTTCTTTATCTTTAATTAATTACAAAGTTTAGTGCTTCTCAAGACTGTCGCCTAAGAAAAATGTTGAATTTTGCTGCTGGAATGATCATATTGCCTAAGAAATGTCATCCATATTGTTGTCTTTGGTCAATTCTATTTGTATGCTGCCACAGTATATGATGCAAGTATCTTAGATTATTTATATGTTGCCACAATTGATCAAACCTCATTTTTTGAGCATGCAAGAGATTATTAATTTTTTTCTCTCCATAGAAACTATGCATTAGAAGATATTAGGTCTATAAATCAATTTATTTTTTCTCTTCTTTAAAAACTAACTTAAGAAACCATGCATTGGGAGTGCCCTAACACAACCGCTTGTCGGGAGACCTCACCATGCATGGCTGCACTGCTGACTGACAGTCGCGCCAAAGACCATTGACCCTGACCTTTTAAATTTCCCTTTAATTTCTCCTCTATTATTTTCTGGTAACTATTACTCGAAATCCTTAAATGCCTTAGGATACCAAGACACCTAAACAAACAAACACGTACCCATTTTGCAACCAAAGATCTGAGCGTATTGTCTTCCAAGTTTAGCTGCTTAGATTTCATGATACCAAGTTTCGGTAAGCTGAGAAAAAAAATAACTTTAGTGCCTAAATTTAGGTCTGTTCACTAAAAAGGTTGCTGACATATATATTACAAAATTTAGACCTCGTTTTTCTTGTTGGAAAACACAAGCAACCAGACCACATTCTTTCATACATTACCTTGATGATGGGACATAAATTTATATATTTCGTACTCTCAACTTCATAATGGATATGTTTCACGATCTTTCTCAGAGCCAAATCTCTTATTCTATTAACTGGCCAACAGTTTAGCAGTGGCTCTCCACAATATTGGTAACAGAAGTCCACATAATGTTTTGCACCAATGATTGTGGATACCCAATGTTTTCCTTTACAGCAGCCAAAAAAAGGAATGACGTAGGATTCAGCATTAAAAATATGTGTATTTATTCTATGTAGCCTCCTAATGAGGAAATATTTGTCAAATAAGACTAACACAAGGTAAAAGACAACAGGCCAATTTTGGTCGAGACTTATGAAAGTTAAAGACCAATTTTTAGAATGTGGTCATTTCTGAATAAAGAACGAAGCCGAAACTAGATTTTGGGAGGATATTTGGATTGGAGATAAACCGCAAGGAGTCACTTACCCAAATCTCTATAACATTGTAAGGAAGAAAGACGCAATAATAGCTCATGTTTTGAGTACCATTCCTCTAAATGTTTCTTTCCGAAGGGCTTTGGCAGGGGAAAATTTGGAGTTGCTACGACCTTGTGTAAAAGTAGTAAGTACTAATCGTACTAATGACAAAGATTTTTTTATTCGGGACATGCACAATAGTTGTATCTTTTTGGTTAAATCCATGTATAAATTGATGCTTCAAAGCGGAGTTGTGCCCACAAATGTTCAATTTGGAAGATTAAAGTGCCGCTGAAATGTAAGTTTTTTCTCTGCTACCTTAAAAGGGGGTGTCACCCTCATGAAAGATGATCTAGCGAAAAGGAATTGGTAGGGTAGTCTCAAATGTTGTTGTAGTTCCTTAGAAACTATACAATATCTTTTTTCGATTGTCATTATGCCTGCATTTTTTGGAATACTATTCATATCACATTTGAAATTCAACCACCTGTGAACATTTCAGTTATGCTTTGGCTCATGGCTTAATGGCATCAAACCAAAGCTTAAGGTACAGTTGTTAGTCGGGGCTGAAGCTATTTGTTGGGCTTTATGGTTGAATTGAAATGAAATTGTATTGAATGGAGCGAATCCTTTTTCAGGTCATTTTCAAGGCAACATATTGGATCCACACGTGATCATTTTTGCATAATGAAGGGGGTGCGAGAACAAGGTTCAAGGAGGGGTGCAGGATTTTAGAGTCCGTCATCATGGATGTCTTTGCTACGTTCGGATGGAAGTTCACAAATAGAATCAAAGTTTAGTCTTGATTATGTTTGTTGGTCATTATGTCGCGTGTTTGTTAGTTCAAGGCTAAGTACTCGTTTGTATCGGACGCTGTGTACACCTTCTTGAAGTTGTAGAGGCGGAACCTTGATGTCCTATAAAAATGTTTACCTGCATCTGGAGGTTCCTGTGTCTCGAGCTCATGCGTGCTTGCCGGCCTCCAGCTCCTACTTGTTTGCTATTCAGATTTGAAGTGCGTCAGGAGTCAATTCAGCGTTTGTGAATTTTGAGAATGGTCTAAAGCAAGAACAAAGAGATTTACGGGTGAAGATCTTATAAACTGACATCTTTTTTCTGCAACAGTAGCTATTTCCATCGATCAACCATATTATGTCTGCTATATGCTTATTCTTGCATATACTTCTTTTTTTTTAGTTTCTCTCCCACAGTTCTACGTATAAGTTATAACCCAACCAGCAACACATAGGTAAGGTAAGTATACATCGATCGATCAATACGTCCTTAAAGAAGTCAGGCCGCTGGTGAAGGGCACCCCTGTCTGCGGCAGCCAGCTCTCCCCAAGCACCATGCCAGTGACGGTGAAGTTGCCGGCGTCTGTGGCGTCCCCAAGCACGTGGTACCCCCGCCATGTCACCCGGCGGCTGGTGTCGGCGCCCGGCCCCGTGTTATTGTACTCTGCGTAGTAGAGCGTGTCGAGCGCGAAGTCCCCTGACCACGGCATCCATCCGGCGGGGTCGACGAGCCCGCCGACGTACGACTCCATGACCACCGTGCGCGAGAAATTCCTCCACGGCCGGCCGAGGAAGGTGGGCGTCCGGAACGCGTCGTTGGCGGCGAGCTCCGGAGCCGCGACGAGGGAGCAGGCCTGGATGGAGGTGCCCGTGTTCTGGTTGGGGTCGCTGCGGCCCTGCGCCGTGACGGTGTTGCTCTGGCCCTGCATCGGCAGCCGCGAGTAGAAGGTGCAGTCCTGGAACACGACGGCGGCGTTCCCGAAGATGTAGTCGACAGTGCCGTAGACGTCGCAGCCGCGGTAGAACTGGCGGAGGGAGTGCGTGTACAGCGTGTCCTGGTACGCCTCGAAGCTGCAGCCGTAGAACGCCGACAGGTCGGCGCCGGAACGGAGCGCCACCGCCTGGTGCTTCGACGGGCCAGCCGTGTTCCGGAACGTCATGTTCATGGCCACGAACCCTTGACCCACGATGGCTGCATGCAGACGGCAGAAAATGTAATGAAGAAAAAAAATTAGGAGTAACTTGCATGTGTTATTTAGATCGTGAGTGCATGAGGACGTGACAGGACCACGATATCGACCTAGACTGGCGATAGAGCCAGTCCAACTCATGTCGTTTTGAGTTTTGTGGAACGGGACCGAATAAAAGCGACGGTTTTTTAGGTTTCAGCCTCCCTATCCACATGCCAGCAAAATTAGAGCACTCCAAGTGTTACATTGGTCAGTTCTTATTCATTTCATTATTATGGTGGCCGCACTATAGTTGATACTAGCTAGCATCCAACCTCATAAATTATCCAAATCAGTAATCAAAAGGTAAACTTTCATCATAATATATATCTAAGCTTCTGTCAAACCTTTTTTTTTAACTTCAACGGCGATATACTTAAAAAAAAAAGACAAGATGCGGGGACTACATACCGAAGGTGGCCGATCGGAAGGTCGTCCAGCCGTCGATGACGCTCCGGTTCCCCGTTATCACGGTCTGGCCGATGCCGTCGCCGATCATCATGATGTACTTGTAGTGCTTGGATACTTCCACGTTCTCGTCATAGACACCGGCAAGCACGTGGATCACGTGGTACCCGCTGCTGCCGTCGAGGTTTTTCGGCGCGGCGGCAACGGCGTCCCCGACCGTGGTGAAGTTTCCGGCGCCGCTCTGGTTCACCGTCACGGTGCTGTGCACGGCCACCGTCCGCTCGGGCCCCTCAGTTGCCATCCGCCGCACCATCTCGTCGTCGGTCACGTCGAACAGGCCCCTCCTGCTGGACGCTGGCGTCTTCGGCTTTTTCTTGCCGTGACCGTGGCCGTGGTGCGGCTTCTTCTTCTTGCCGCCCTTGTGCGAGTGCGACCCCTTCGCCGTGGGCACCCACGCCCTGGTGAAGAGCGACAGCGAGAGGCTGTACATCTTCGTGCCGTTAACGATGGGCGCGTCGAGGCCGCCGCGGTCGGACCACTGTCCAGCCGCGTCCTGCAGCCCATCGAAGCACGTCTGCTGGTTGGTCACGATGGCCGAGAGCAGCGTGTGCACGTCGTCGGCCTGCGGGTCGGCGAGCGTGTCCGTGGACCTGATCGTGGCGCCGGCAGTCGAGAGGAAGTCGATGTTGAGCTCGGCCATGAGCTGGCAGTCCCGCAGCGCGCCAATGGCGCTGGCGGAGAGGTGCCGGTGGCGCGCGATGTAGCGGTCCACGAGCGTGGAGAATTTGCGGGCGCCGGTGAGGGACTCGGCCACCGAGAACCGCCCGTACGTGTAGAGGCTCCCCCTGCCGCGCGGTGGCAGCACGGACCGGCAGAAAGTCGGGTCCGTGGTGGAGTTGCACGCGTCCGACGGTGATACCGGCGTGGAAGGTGGCGTGTCGTCGGAGCGCGCGAGGCCTAAGAAGCAGAGGAGGAGGAGGGTGCAGAGCGTGGCGGCATTGTTGGCCTCCATCTTGGAGATGCTCGTGCTTTCTTAGCTTTGGCTGCCTCTGAGGTTCTTGCTCGAAGTGATGGAGGAAGGAGCAGCGAGGTGAAGGTGAATTTATAGGTGAATCGAGAGGATTTTATGGTAATTACACGGAGATTAAGGGTGCAAGAAACTGACAAAGGGGATAATTGTAGTGAATGTGCGAGTGAGGGAGTGAGAAATATTTGCCGTTTTGTGTCTCGAGAAATTTTTGACGAATGAGTGTGCATGAATGCACATGTAGGGATGGCGATTGCATTGATCACTTGAGGTTGGGTTGGTTTGGTCGGATCCAAATGAGGGTCTCTTTTGCGTTTTTTTTTTACTTTTCGTCAAAGGGCTGACGTTGACCTGCTTTTCTGCTTGTCCCGGATAATTTGATCGTCTAGGAGTTACCAAGCCCTCGAGGCATAGGCCTCTTTTCATTGGTTCCTTGCGTGTTTAATTTGCTAACTCCCTCTCGCTTCATTTTATTTGATTTTTTAAAGAGATTTGTTAGAATATTTGGAGTTAAGTACAGCATTCATTGGATCATATCTGTTTTTTAAAATAGGAAGGTATCTTAAAGGTATTTTAGCTTTGTTTGGCACAACTGAAATTTATTAAAAAACAGTTTATTTGAACAACTAGAAAAAGCTACTAAAAAATAAACTGCATTTTAGTTCATTCTGATAAGCTGCTGAAATAATAAACTTTGAAAATAAATTTGCTGTTTGAAACAACTTTTGCTTATTTCAATGAATAAACTGAAAATAAGATGTGCCAAACAAAACCAAAAATGATGAGTCCCATAACAATTTTTAAAAAATTAATTGCTGAGACTAATTAAGGAGTGGGAGATCCCTCTAGTACTCCCCTATCCTAATTTATAAATCGTTTTGGACCTGTGTGCACGAGGAAAGAAGTGTTGAGAAGTGAGAAAGTGTATTAGAAAGCGAAAATGACTTATAATTTAAGAAATATGTAGAACTTTAGAATGACTTATAATTTGAAACGGAGAAACTACCTCTCAAACATGGTAACAAATCTCCTTAAGACCTTTGTAAAATTTGACCATTAACATCATGATTAGCTAGTACTCCTACTTATTCATAAGTTTGATCGAACTAAGGATTGATTTTAAGTAATTTTCTAGAAGTATTATTTTGACACGGACGCGGGGTACACGTGAAACGTACACTATAACAACTGTGTAATTAGCCATCCGGAAATCCAAGACCTGCAAAAGCGTGAGCACGTACGTAGGGCCGTAGGCCAAGCGACGGCGACGGGGTGTGCCACCGCAGTGCATGCTCAGCGGCGGGCCGGCGGCTGGACCGGCTGGTGCGCGTGCGACGCCGCAATTGAGCTTGCTGCTGCATCGTCAACACCCACCGAGCTGCTGGTAGTCGAAATGCAACCGAAGCACCGGAGGCAGGCCGGCCGGTCGAAAAGCGCACTACCTAGCTATTTCAAATACAATTATACCTACTAGCTAATAGTTGGTCTTACGTAGCGCAGCCTAGCTGCTAGTGCCTTTGGATGTATGTAACGTCGCAATAGCATATGCATGCATGGATCGATCGATGGCACAGGGATCCGGCCGTGAACGGCAATGCGCTCTAGCATGACTATTAGCTAGTAGGTATAATGCACACATGGAAGAGAGAGCACAGGTTAATTAGTTAGGTATCTAGCTGAATGAAGTACTTATTTATCCAAGAGAATAGATACACCTTCAATTCGCTTGCTACACTAATCCTGGCTAAATCCAACAGCCACTAGCTAAAATGTTACTGACTGATATAGTTAAGCTTGTTCTAATGGAAGTATATATCAAGCTACAAATTAGTTTTAGTGAACAATGAAAGTTGGAATTTTCGAAACAAAATTTAAGTACAAGACTCCATTTGAAAGGTTTTGCTATGGCCTACGAGCTTATTGACGCCCTTTAATTGTCTAGACTAAACCGGTCCTCAACTTTAGTTTCAAACTGATGGTGCCAAGTACCGACACTATAGTGTTTGCATGCGCTGTTAGGTCAGAGCAAGCTATAGGTTGCAACGCATTATCATCAACGTTGGTCAAAGGAGAAGGCGTTGACCTCATAACATGTGCCGTTTGCATGTACTGTGTGATTGATTTTCCGATCATTGTACAAGCATTGAGGAAATATTATTTTAAGTTATCCTAACCGGCCAGCACAAAACACCGCAAGAAGAAAAACACCACCTATTAGTCAAGCACTAGTTTGGTCATGCAATGCAATTAAATTTTTAGGTTGATACTCTTTAATCCATCGAAATAAAAAACAACACCTAAAGATAACATCTTGGTCTTGAGAACTCAACAAGTTAGCCAATGGCGGCCATTTAACTGGTCGCTTCAATTTCTGTTATTAAGAGTCTGTTTATGCGGAGAAGTTAGATAAGTAATTTTCATACTCCCTCCACTCTTTAATTGATGTCGTCGTTGACTTCTAATTTCAACTTTGACCATTCGTTTGTCTTATTCAAAAAGTTTTGATAAATTTCATATATTTTATTATAATTTCATTTATTATTAGAGTTATTTGAATCACAACTTAAAATTTTACACATTTGAATTAATTTTTTTAAATAAGACAAACGAATGGTCAAAGTTGAATTTAAAAATTAACGACGACATCAATTAAAGAACGAAAGGAGTAAATAACTTATAAAGTATAATTTTTTAAAATAATTATAAACCCTATCAAACGGGCTTTAAATATAGAGTTTCGACTTTAGTTAAAACCACCCGTGAAGGGTGAATGTTGGAGTAAGCTCTTCGACTTAAAACGGGGAAAATTGATCTGATCCAACACAGTTACAATTTCTGTTTCAAATTATTACGCTATGCATATACTCCCTCTGTTTTTTAATTGATGTCGCCGTTTATTTTAACTTTGACCATTCGTCTTATTAAAAAAAATTTAATAAATTTAATATATTTTGATATAATTTGATTTATCATTAGAGTTATTCGAATCACAATTTAAAATTTTACATATTCGAAAAAGTTTTTTGAATGAGACGATTGGTCAAAATTGATTGTAAAAGTCAACTGCGACATCAATTTAAAAATGGAGGGATTATGTATTTCTACGGTTTTGTCTATTCCGATAATGTTAAAGGCAACGGTAGGCACAGAGCACATCCATGATGTGTACTTTTGGACAGGTCAAACAATGCAGGCTGTAACAGAACCCGCAAGCTAACATCTTGATCCATATTTACATATTATTGAGGTCGCTCAGCTTAATTTCTTTCTCTTCTGTTGTCGGAAACATTAGGCATGAATTCCGGCAGTTTTCTTTCCACTCTGCTATTAGTGGGCTGATGCTCTGACCGCGAGCAGTTCGTTGTTAAGTCAGTTCCAGAGTCAGAATCAGATACGACAGCACGCAAATAGGATGTGTCGCATAATCAGATGGTGCTTTTGTGCACCGGTGTGAGTGAGGCCTCGTTGGGAACGGCCTGGAACCAGGCCTGTTCCAGCTGGATTCAACAGGTCAGGCTTGAAGTTGGACTGGATTAGGAATGAGTGTTCATTTAGAATTAGCATGGAGTAAAATCTAGGGGTAATTGCAAAACATGTCATATTTTAGAATCTAATTTTGAAAATGATTGACTTTTTCAGACTTAGGCAAAACCAGTCCACCTTTTGAACTCGAGTGAACCAGCAAGTCCTGTTCCGTTAAGAGCTCCTAACGGTGTTAAGTAACATATAAAAAGACATATATGCCTTTTGCAAAATCAGTCATGTGTCTATGAAACATTCCAAATTTGGTACTGTTTTGAGTACTATTATTTCTGAAACATATTTTAGATACTTTTATGATTTCAAATTGAACTGGTTTTAAATATACATTACATTAAACTGAAATTTGATACAATTTTTGTAACAATTTTTCAGCATTCTGTCTATACTTTTTGCAAGAATATAAATACAAGTCACATAATATTAACCCATCCTCATATAGCACTTAAACATTGCATACGCATCACCAATCCAGCAGCATAGTTGTCTAACAAAACAACCAATAAGTCTCCAATAAACAAATCATTACAAGTCCAACAAAACACAACAAGACTTCTTGAATGTCTTAAGCCCCATTCTACAGGATGCAATAGCATCCCTTGATCTTAACAACAAAACTCAAGGGCCAGACGGATGTGATGCACGCGTAAGGACCGCCTCAACAGGATTGCAAATGGTGCAGGGCTCGAGGGCTACTGTCGGGGGCATATCCCCGAGTACTTACGGCCCAGGGTTACTCGATGGCCCAAGCTACGATTTATAGCCCATCAACGACGACCGGCCCCTACTCTTCATGGGCCCTGAGGAAGATTCTCCCAAGTTTCCGTAAAAGCCCAACCAGAGGGTCGGGCGCTTCGAAGAACAAAGGTCACCCCGACCCCCGTGGGTCGAGAGTTGCATAACAAGATTGGCCGCCCGATGGCCAAGTAACTGACTTACTTTCTGACCTCGAGGTCGGGCGACCAACCTGAGACAAGGCCCCTGCCGGTACAGAGATTCTTGGCAATTATATAGAGGAGGCAGGGAGGTAAAGCAAATGGTAAAGCATCTTTGTCCCCCCGGCGCTGAGCAGGAGACAGGCAAAGGATGGCTGCTGGTGTCAGAGGACCGTCAGGCGCCAGAGAATCACCAGGAGATCATTCTCGAAGATGCCGTCGGCCCACCTGTCAGAGGAGGCCCATTTCTGTGGGAGCCAAGTTTTGTGGCGGCCCCGTTCGTTAGAGAAAGCTCCATCCATCTAGGACCAAGTTTGGCTGCAGCCCCACTCGTCAGAGGACGTCTAATTTCGTGGGAACCAAGTTTAGCTGCGGCCCCCACTCGTCAAGGAGTCACCCATTTCATCCCACTTTGTAACCCCGGTCCAGCCTCTATATAAAGGCTCGTCGGGGACCCTCGTACAACAAGAGACATAAAAAAGACTTAGAGATTAGTTCGACACACACCCACACAGGCGCGCAATGGACTCTTCGCGTAGGAGCCCTTCCGTCATTGTATTCCACTCGATCATATGTGAGTTCATTGTTTCCAACCCCTAGACGTAGGGAATTACATCTCGCAGTGGCCGGACCAGGTTACATTCTTGAGTCCATCGCAAATTAGGTCATATCGATCAGGAAGAAGCGCACTATACCCCCTCCGATCGTACAAATTTGTACTGTGCCGATGTACAGAACTCCGACAGCAGGTACTGGATGGCATACAGGTCATCCGCCCCTCCTGCACGGCAGGCAAGGCGGTAGTCTTCAAGCCAATGGGTCGGATTCGACTCACCGGTGTACTTGATGATGTTGGTGGGGGCATGGAAGCATGCAGGAAACCGCGCACGTCGGATGGCGCGTTCGAAAGCTCAGGGCCCAACCCCCTCTAGGCTGGGGCTCCGAGAGCGGTCGTGGCTACGTCGGTGGTCGTGGTGGTGGGGAGTTCGTTCCCGACGATGGTGCTCGGAGTACCCGAGAGTTCGTTCCTGGTGCGACTCAGCGTGGAAATCGGTCCTGGCCTGTCGGCTATCGTCGATGGTGTGACGAACGTCATGGTCGGGGCCGAACCACCATCGGATGGAGGCGGGTGGAGGATCGGACCGCTCCGCCCTGCCGCTCGATCGCTGGCTGCTACGGACCTCGAATCGCGATGGTGGAGGCAGAGGCACCCTGGGCCCCTGCTGTTGGAGCGCAGCGTCGAGGAAGGCGCAAACACTATTATGGGTCTCGACGACCATGGGATGTACCGGAGCTGTGGACTTGTGGAGAATTTTCGCAGCTACTGCCACGTTTTCGATCGCGCGGTCGAAGGTACGTGTGTTCGCCGCCATGATCTGCTGATAAGTGGTGCGGGCTTGGGTTTGGATGTTGGCAGCAGCCGGAGGTGGTGCTTTCTGTGCCGATCCCTCCTGTCGGACGAATTGGTCTTCTCAGCGGATGATCTGCGCCACAGGGCCTCCTCAATGATGCTAGTCACTCGATGCCCCCGACGAAGTGCCACCAGTGGGCATTGCGCCGAGGGGAGTACCCTTGATACTCGTACCATGAAGCATGAAACACTCGCGCACCGGATCATGTCCCACGCGGTGCGGGTTCGACGACGCCAGGTCGTGCGCTTGGCATGTGGTACCCGGAGACGAAGTTCGTCGTCGGAGTTGGCGATGAAGTCCCGATTCTTGAAGCAGAACGCCTGGCTGGTGGTGAAGTCGGGAATGCGCCACGACAGACCATTCGGAGTGAAGACGATCATGAAGCTCCCAAAGCGAAGGTGAGAGACTGAAGACTCTCCCACCAAAGCGAAGATCGAAGCCATTGGTGACGAAGCGAGACGCACCACAAGAGCCCTCTTTCTAGCGCGCCAACTGTCGATGTTTTGTTCACCAGCACAGTACAAATTTATACAAACGGAGGGGGCACGGTGCGCTTCTTCCTTGCCGATATGGCCTAATCCACGAAGGACTCAAGAACATAATCTGGTTCGAGCCACCTCGATGGAGTAATACCCTACGTTCAAGGGTCGAAAACGATGGATTCGTGTATGATCGAGAGGTTTACAATGGCGGAAGGGCTCACGAACGAGCAGAGTCCCTAGCGCGCCAATGTGGATGTGTGTCGAAGCTAGATGAACATGTTGAATCTATCGAACCTTATGGACTTATCGTATGAGGGCCCTTGATAGGCCCTTATATAGGGGCCGGACCGAGGTTACAAAGTGGGGTGAGACGAGCGGCTCTCTGACGGGTGGGACCACAGCTAAACTTGGCACCCACGGAATTGGGCTTCCTTTGACGAGTGGGGCCATCGACATCTTTGAGAATGATCCTTTGGCGATCCCCTGGCGCCTGACGGTCTTGTGGTGCCAGCTGTCATCGTCAGCGTCCTTCGTCTGTCCTTTGTTTAGCGCCGAGGGAGACAAATGTTGCTTTACCATTTTCTTTACCTCCCTGCGTACTATGTACAGTGTCAGAAATCTCTATACCGGTACGGGCTTGTCGCAGATTGGTCGCCCGACCCTGAGGTTAGAAAAGTAAGTCGGTTACTTGGCTGTCGAGTGGCCAAATCTTGTCGTTACGCAGCCCCTGACCTATGGGGGTCGGGGTAGCCTTTATCTTCGGACGCGCCTGACCCTCTGGGTGGGGCTTGGCGGGAACTTGCAAAAATCTTCTCCTGGCCCACGAAGAACAAGGGCCGGTCGTCGTAGGTGGGCCGTATACTGTAGTTGGGCCGTCGAGTAACCCTGAACTGTAGGTACCTGGGGTATATGACCCCAACACGATTTTCGCAGTAATCTCACAGAATTTCATAGGAAAAACACAGGAATCAAGGAAAAAAATCTTTTGTTCGAAAGAGGGCCTAGAAATTGAACCGACATCTCCCATCTAGCCAACTTTATCCAAGCAATCAAACATACTCCTAAATAATATTTGGTCGTGAGCAAAAGTTCCTGGCAGCATTGGGTTTTTCTTAGTCGATTCTACAAACAAGCCCGAGGCAAGTGGAAGGAAGGAAATGGGCCTGGTTCACGTGAGCATTAGGCCCACACAAAGGAGCAAGGCTTAGGCGGGTCCGTCTAGGTATTGCAATCAAGGTAGTCAAGTGCATAATTTCGGTTCATAACACTGCAGCAGTGTGTTAGGCCTCCTTTAGAATGTGAATTTTTTTTCTATTTCTTGCATTTTTTCTAAAATTGAATTGCTTTCTGTGAAATTCCTGTATTGTAAAGGAAGTCTAAAGATTTTGTTAATGTCCAGTGGCGACGGGCCAACAGCAAACTCGGATCGGATGATGCCGGTGCCCGCGACTGATAATCGTAGCAGAAGCTGAGCAGGGATGCAGGGACGAAACTGTGCGACCTTGGCTCGCTCGGAGGCTCACAGGTAGTACTAATCAGGTATAGGCACCAAGCCATACGTACATAGGAGTAGTACGTTCGTCGCCCTACTGAGTGGTCTTTACTGTGACGAGACACCGTCCTGCTGGTTGGTGGCGTGATGGCAGCAGCGGAAGGAAAGCGGAGGTGTGACGAGACACCGTCCTGCTGGTTGGTGGCGTGATGGCAGCAGCGGAAGGAAAGCGGAGGTGGCGTCGGCAGTAGGCACCCTGCGCGTGGCGCGGGCATCATCATATTATGGAATAACGACCGCCGTAGCAGCACTCATCAAAAGTGATAATTGCATAAACATACCAAGTATCTTAGATGCCATTTTTTGTTTATGGGATTTTGCTCCAATCGTTTTCTATTTCAATCTGCTAACGAGTTGGGTTTGCAGTAGTTGATAGAGTCATGGCATATTTGAGCTCTATTTATATTGTGAGAGATGATGTAGCACAAAAAAGAGTTTGGCACTTTCTAAATAATCTGTTGAGATCGGATAAGCTTTAATGACACGGCATCTAGTCAATTTTAGCGCTTGGTACTTCCTTGACGGTATATGAGACAGGCTACCAAGATTTTCTTTAGACAAGATGCAAAAATACCTTTTAAATTGTATATTCTAGAGACGTGAGGTTTAAGGTTTAGCTAGTTCATCTTTACACATGTGAAGACCTTATCCCATCAAACTAGCTTGTAAAGTGAAAATGTGTAGTAGGAGGATTTTGGAGCTTTCTAAACAAACTATCAAGGGGTCATATGGAGCCAGAAACAGTGACATGGCACGAAGTCAATTTTAAATTTTACTGAATCATTATCTTTAAAAAGGTATGATATGTAGCGGCTCGGTAGACTACACTAAAGATATGTCAAAACTCTCAATTTATGGTATCTTTTTACATTATACTTTTATAAAGGGAGGCGCAGTATGTAGTAGTGTCTTGTATCCGTGGCCTGGATAATTGTAGCTGGTAATAGTACCAAAAATCTAAATATCTTTCTCTTTCAAATTCCACTAGTTGTTTAT
>BCLH01000299.1:193886-206653 GCA_001602315.1 Zoysia pacifica
GATGGTCATGAATCCCCAAGTATTCCCAATTCGCAAAAAGAATAATATTTTTCTATTTTTATTGTGTCACTAAGAAGAATGTTCTCTACTCACACAGGAATATGTAGAGCATCCATAGACTATTTTTTCTCTCTTACAGGTTGGGTCAATGGATAAGTCCCAATTCTTTTGCATGGAAACAAAGCCTTTTTCCGTCCAAACCCAGTAAAACTGTCAAGACATGTATGCAGCTAGTAGTAATCGCAGGTTAGTACATAGTACTCAAGTATGATTTTGCTAATACCAATATAAGGTAGAATATTGTTACCACCATCCAACTTACATGTTAGACCAAGCAGGAGGAGAAGTTGGAAGCAAGAAATATCCATAACATTAGCACAGTAGTAATTATGGTATAAACTAAATTATTACGATGTGGCCACAAGCAGTTAGGACTACCTGTTCTTCTTCTAGATTAATACACCACCGCATTGTCATTTACTAACCATGCCGATAAATAGTGGGGCATATCAATCTCAGTATAATGCTAGAGGTTTACACGCCTCTTGATGGATCTACATGTCTCAACCTTTACTCCACACTTAGAGAACCACCATTTAATATCATATATTTAGATAGTTATTAGAAATATTTTAGTTCATTGCTCTACATAAAAATATTGTTCAATATTCTTTATTTATGATGAGTCCCAAAACATAGCTTACAAGCATTATTCTTGCAGTACAACTCATTGAGAATCTAAAACTAAGCACCGCTAGGGAAGAGTTGCTGCGAGTAATAAGCAGCAGGGTTCACCAAAGTCTGTGCGTTAAATAAATTCAACAGTAGTTGTTGTTGCTGCACTTGCTGTAAGATTTGGTGTTGTTGCACATGTTGTAGAAGTTGTTGCTGCTGCACCTGTTGTAACACTTGCTGTTGTTGCGCTTGTTGGAGTATCTGGTGCTGCTGGGCCTGCTGCAGAAGTTGTTGTTGTTGGACTTGTTGTAGAGTCTGCTGTAGCTGCACTTGCTGCAATGTTTGCTGTTGCTGCACCTGTTGTAGTGTCTGTTGTTGTTGCACTTGCTGTAGTGTCTGTTGTTGTTGCACTTGCTGCAAAACTTGTTGTTGTTGAGACTGTTGTAGTATTTGATTCTGTTGCACTTGCTGTTGAATAATCAATGCTAAAGATGGCTGGATGCTTGACAAAAGTGCTTGTTGCACTTGGCAGTACTGATTGTAAGGGTTATTTACTACGAGAGGTGTGAATGATGGGAGATATTGCGGAATAGCGACCGCCGTAGCGGCACTCACCAAAAATGTAAATAGCGCAAACATGGCAAGTATCTTAGATGCCATTATGGTGTATGAGATTTTGCTCCTATGGTCTTCTATCTCAACCTCCTAACGAGTTGGTTTTGCAGCGATTGATGGAGTCATGGTATACCTGAGCACTATTTATACTGTGAGAGATGATGTAGCACAAGGAAGAGTTTGGCACTTTCTAAATAATCTGTTGAGATCAGATAAGCTTAATGACATGGCATCTAGTCAATTGTAACGCTTACTGATTTGCTTTTCTTGGAGCCATGGAGGTATTTGGGACAGGCTACTAAGATTTGCATAAGACAGGACACAAAAATACCTTTTAAATGGATTATTTAAGAGGCGTGAGGTTTAAGATTTATCTACTTCATCTTTACACATGTGAAGGCCTTATCCCATCAAACTAGCTTGTAAAGTGAAAATTTTGGAGTTTTCTAAACAAACTATCGAAGGGCTCATTTGGAGCCAGAAACAGTGACATGGCACCAACTCAATTTTCAACTTTACTGAATCATCATCTTTAAGAAAAAGTACGGTATGTGGCTGCTCAACAGCCTACACTCAAGACATGTCAAAATTTCCATTTTTTGCATCTTAGTAGTACTCAGAGTCTAAATTCTCCATTTCTTTCTGATTTCACTAGTTGTTGAAACTGAAACAGTATGATAATAAAAGTTCAAATACAAAGTTTTTGTTTTCCATTTACATCATGTAGAGAATATTTAGGACCCCACATATTTTGTGTTCTCTAACTTTTAGTTTGTGATCCTATACGAATTATGTTACCAAGCAACAGAACACTAGAGCATGCCTCAGGAAAGTCACGAATCCCCTGGTATTCTCAATTCGCAAAACGAAGAATAAATTGTCCTTCGCTTTGAGTATGTCACTAAGAAGAATGTTTTCTATTCACGCAGAAATATATGGAGGGCGCACACTATTTTTTTTTCCTTGGGCAGCTTGGGTCAATGGAGGAAGTCTCCCTGGTACTCTCAATTCTTTTGTTGGACCGGAAAGACCATCTTCCAACCTCACGAAACTGTGAAGACGGTCTCACGAATGAGGCAAGCAATAGTCACGTGTAAATAAACTTTGCGGATTCATCTTCTTGCAGTTTGATTCCACTGATGATCGATCTTTCCTTGACCAAACCAACGATGCCGTACATCGAGTGTCAACGCTGATGCGTCGGCGTCGAACATGTTGTCTCCGACGCCGCACCAAATCCTAGGATGACTGACCACCTTTTCGCTTGATCAATTCATGTCCTCCGAGGATAGGATTCATAGTTCGCGCCACGCGCGCGTAAGGTCTTGCACGAATGACGAATCACGGGTGGGAGTGGAAACCGCCGGCGCGGCACACAGGTTGCCAGGTAGTTGGTGCAGCACGTGTTTTTTTCTTTTCTTTTTAATTTGTCCAGATTGCCAGGCCTCTCCAGTCCAGATCACCATCGAATCACAAGTTCAAAACACGTCTGCAGATCTCAGTCTATCTTTGCCTTTGGGCACGTGGCTTTGATACTGATACGGATCACACACTATGAATCAACTAGTGCAAGTGTACCATTTCTATCGTTTACCGACACTTTCTACTACCAGCAAATGTAGCTTTATCCAGAAAAAAAAAACGGCCGACAAAAGTTATCCCAACATTTTCAAAACAGTCGCGATAGAAACCGTTAGGAAAACCTTTTCTGACAGTTAATACCTATGCCAACAGTTTGTCTGTAGCATACTCATGTGCCTTTGCCGACAATTAATACCTTTGCCCATCCTTAATACCTATGCTGACAGTTTATTTGAATAAGATGAATGGTAAAAGTTGATGTTAAAAGTTAATGTTCTCAATATTTTAACACCGGAGGAAGCACACCTTTTTTATTTCTCGGTCTAAAACAAAAGTTTCTATTTCAATACTTTTAGAACGATCGATGACACAATTCCCTATGTTATAAAATTAAATGATACATTGTCAGTATTTTTCTGAATTTTGTATTTATTTGTTCTAAAATTATTTTATATTGTTAAATACAAAATAATAAATACATTATGATTTTTAATATAAAGTACAGTCTGACACGCAATCGTACCCAATTTTGAAATTTAAATTCAAACCCTCAGGATGAAAAAACTACAAATTACATGAGTATGTAGACTACCAGAATCAATTGTTTGATGGGCTAAATTCGGAATATATTTTTCAGAAACAAACATATATAAGTGAAACTTTTTTATAATAATTAAACTCCTTTAACTTCCAGCCTGCAGCGGGCATGCATCACTGCGGTCGAGAAGCAAGGTTTTAAAAACCACTACAGTATTGGTTTTAACGGTGCTGAAAATCATATAGGTTAGCTGCTGAAATTGGTTAGTTTTTATTTTTTCTATAATAGTATTACTAGTTTTTTGTTGAAAATTAGTTATCCGACAAAACCAAACTAGAGCGGTTTCAAAAAATCAGAAGATTTCATTTCTACCAATTTTTCGAACCATGTCAAGGAGAGCTCCGGGTCCTCCCTGGTGGCAGAGGCAGCCTATCATGCAGGATCACCACGACGCATATGGAGAAGAGTATTAATTTGGTTTTTTAGCTGGTAGCCGCAATTCGAGTGCTGCAATCTCTTTCCACGACAAAGAAAAACCTAAATGATCAGATTTCTGGATTAAAATCAGCAAGTTTGATGCTGGTTTATACATATGGTATAATAATCTTGACACGCATAATTATGGGGAAACACGATCTGTCGCATCGAAGGGAATTTCGTATCGTATGGAAAAACATGGCGTAAGGATGGTAGATTTGCTGGGACATACCATAACATCACATATGGAAGTGATATACTACATCACGATGCATATAGTATTTACTCGGCGACGTCTACCTACATATAAGCTCGATCGTACCTGGTTCTCCGTCGCCGTTCACAACTCACAATTTAACCAAGAAAAACACAAAGGTTCGTGTACTATGAAAAGAACAGTAGAGCAAGGCAGCCGCGAGCAATGGTGCTCTGCGTGGTTGCCGGCGTCGTCCTCCTCGTCCTCGCGGCCACTGCAGCGGCGGCGAGAGACGTCCCCGCCGGTCGCAGTGAGACTGATGTTTCCGTCCAGCACGGTACGCCCACCGCACCGAAGTCTGATCAAGGCCGTCGTCCTCCTTGGCCCCGCTTGGCCGTGATGACGCGGGGTGCCGCCGCTTTGATCCAGCACGGTGTTCCCAGTGGGCAGACCCGGTCTCGAACCTCTCTCCGCCGCCCTCTCGTCACGGCGAGATGAAGATCACGTCAAATAACGGCATTTCGATCCAGCACGGTGTTCCCAGAGGGCGGAACCCGGTCTCGAACCGCTCTCTGCCTCCCTCTCTTCACGGCGCGATGAAGACGACGAGGAGTAACGGCGTTTCGCTCCAGCACAGGGGTCCCAGCGGGCAGAATCCGGTTTCGAACATCCATCCTCCACCGTTCCCGGTCGGGATGATGAAGAATGGCATTTTGCTCCAGCACGGGGTCCCGAGCGGGCAGAACCCGATTTCGAACCCTCACCCTCCACCCGTCAACGTTGAAGTTTTGTAATCCTGCCATCAAAGGGCAAAGCCAAAGTTTACCGACGCCGTGGTTGATGATAGGATAAGATAATGAAATAAACGAGATGCTATGCAACTTTTTGTTTGAGTGCGGCCTCTCTTTTTTTACTACTTCTGCCACTAAATTCTTGACACTTTTTAGCTAATATGTTTGACAATTCCTCTTATTCATATTTTATTTACAAATATAAAAACAAATTGGTGAGGATTAAAGCGTGTCTTATGATAAAACTATTCACAAGAAAATAAATGATATTTTTTCAATTTTTCTCTATCCCTATCTCTTCTCTATCTCTACTCCTTACAATTAGGGGAAAAATTCAGTGCAAAACAATTTTCAGTGCAAAGGTGCAAACCTCACACAGGTAGAGGGTTCACATGTGCAGTTTTGCAAAAAGCACCTAAGAAAATTAGCTTCTCACAAAAAAGTCCCTCCACCACCCTTGCATCTGAACAGCTGTATTGCAATGTGATGGTTATAAATGTTTGTTTGCACCGATTGCACTGAAACTGCTTTTGCACTAAAATTTTCTCCCGACAATCTCTACATCTACAATCTACATCTACAATCTACATCTATAATCTATAATCTATAATCCATATCTATATCTATAATAATAATAATAACGACTTAAAAGGCACAGTTTTTCTTTTCTACGTACACAAGATAAAATATCCTCAATAGAGATGAGTTAGACTGCGTACACACGAAAAATGCACCTAGAGTTATCTCCTTTTACAAATCTAACGGATGAAATCTTTCCACAAACACCATTTATCTAACGGATAGACTCTTCTAGATCTCTCAAATCTTGAGCCTACACGGATTATTATTAGTTAACAAAACACACCTACCTGAAACAAATATATGAGATACAAAGAAAGTTGTTGCAAAACAAAACAAATTCACTTTAATATTAATATATTATTTCTTAAGTTGATATTTTTTGTTAGACCGTAGCATTAGCACGGACATTGGTACTAGTTTAAATAAGATGAAGAGTCAAACATAACAACTAGAAGTCACGAATTTAGAGATAGAGGTAGTAATTTTTTTTCTTTTGATAATGAGATCATCAGGTTAATCTATGACAGCCTCGTGATCACATTGATCAGATCTCGTGCACGGGACTAATCCACTACGGCGCAATTGGCCACTAATCTCAACAAGGACAGTGATTGTACACTAGTGTTATTTTATTTGCATGTTTACCACGTGGATTGAATCGCGTACGTGACACGCGCTGGCATTTTCGAATGTGTGATCGCTGTTAGAAAATATTTTATCAGTTTCTCAAGCGATCAGTTCAGCTGGACGTCGCGCCCACGTGGGCAGGCGGCCGGCACAATCAGAATGCCCCTGTTTGCCGAGTGCTGAGGGCACTCGGCAAAAGGTCAAAAACACTCGGCAAAGTGTTTGTCGAGTGCCACTCACGGCATAGCCCACTCGACCTACCTTTTGACGGCAAAGAGCTATTTGTCGAGTGCCCTTTAGACCTTCGGTAAAAAAAAGTAGACCGAACAGACAGAAAACTGTGACAGAGACTTTGCCGAGTGCCTGCATTCGACACTCGGCAAATTCTTTTTGTTTGCCGAGTGCCAGCCTCGCGACACTCGGCAAACTCTTCTTGTTTGCCGAGTGCCGGCCTTGCAACACTCGGCAAACATTTAACTTTTGCCGAGTGTCTGGGTAAAAACACTCAGCAAAATCTGAGTATTTGCCGAGTGTTTTTACATAGACACTCAACAAAATCTGAGGCACTCGGCCAAATATATTTTTGAAATGTTAATCAGCTAAAATCACACATATATCACATCGCAAACAGTTTATATAAACCACAAACATATAGATCACATCACAGGCAATTTATATAGCCAAAAAACATATAAATCACATCACAGATAGTTTATATAAACAAGTCTCACACAAAATACAATAAACATCTATCATATTAGTTTGCTTCACACATAGTCCAATAGATTCACACACAGATCAACTACGAGGCCACTGCGACGTATAAGGCGATTGATTCGATGCCGCCGATTGATTCTGTACAAAGGAGAAAAGATTGCATATGTTAGACAAGATTTAAAGTAGAAACAAACAACTTAAAATATTCATACTCACAGGAGTAGTTGCAGGAGGAGGTGGAGTAGGAATTAGCTTCGGTGGCAGAGGTTGACCCATCCTCTTGCTAAGACTTTGCATCCACTGAAACATATGCTCCATCCTCTGTCGCTCGGCCTCTTGCCTCTGCCAATAGGCCTCCATCCTCCAGCTCGACCTACAATATTTCACCTCAATATTACAATACAAAGCAAAGATATGTAAAAATCAAAGAACGACAAATAAAACATAAGTAACCTGGAGTGCCTTCATTCGAGACTGTGTAGTGGCTGGTCGTGGGCATATGGTTGGGCTTGAACTCGTGCTCCTTGCTCGAATCGGAGAGAGAGTGGGAGTGGTGGCCGTGTCGAGTGTGCTGTCGCCAATTCAGTACCGCCCGTGCTTCTTGCCTCCTCCTACCCTCATGACGACTTCTCTATCAAGGTTCTGGGTGCTCGGATCGTACACTTGTCCATGGACCTCTCTTGCCATCTCAGTGTACTCACTGAGGCGACTATGGACGGTCGCATTGCTGTACGCCGAGGGCGGGTCCTCCGGGTTGTAGTCAACGTCGGACGTTGCCTTGCCCTTGTGGGCCAAAGCCCATGCCTTGAACTAGGAGCAAGACTGGCCACCATGTGACGAGGACTGCGAAAAAATAGCAAGATGAGTAAAAATTATGCAGAATTGAGCGTTATAATAAAGAAATGAATTCGTGTACCCATCTAGCTGCGTATTTGTCGAGGCTTAGGTTGCCTTGATGGTGTGGTGCACCTGACATCATCAAACGACACTCCCGGCAAGTGTTGTGCATCTCCTCCCACTCCGCGGTGCACCAGTTATTCACCATCTCTTTCCAACGCTGGATATACTAGGCGCACCACCACGGAGGCACCTACACGTCATTAAGTATATGACATATAAGAAGATCAAATTAAGCATACTAAATCTCAGAAGAAAGCAGTATTAATGTTTTATATTTACCTACAGGTATTCTTCTCGGGTCATCGTTATGGTTCTTGCTTGAGTTTTGGTGATCTTTGTGTCAAGGTACGTAGCATGGTATGTTACAATGGCCTGGATGCGAGCCTCGTAATGCATGTCTTTGACGAGCTTGACATAGACCTTGTGAGCCACAGCAGCCGCCTTAGCCTCGTATCCATCCTGGCATCTGAAGAAATCCTACATATAGATGCGATGTATCTAGTCATTATTTAGCATTATGTCAAATAAAAACTAAATGTAGTGCGAGGAATACTTACCCACAGCTCAGCCGTCACCCACTCCGCCTTGTTGCAAAAGACCCTGCCATCCTGATCTAGTACATCGGGAAAGACAATGTAGTGGTCCCATGTGTAGGCCGGCTCATGCCCTCCGCCATACGCAACCAGGCCCGGAAAGTGTGGTATACACAAAAGACCAAGGATGCCATTGACATGGCATTTATGATCACCTGCAGTCACAAGCATCCAACCTCTGCCCAAGTGATTAAGATAAATCATTAGTTTCTATTGTGATTTTCAACATATCAAATGAAAAATAAATGACAACTTATTAAGTAACGTACCTAGCACCAGTGGGTCGAATCAGTGGGCGTCCCTCACGAGGTATCGATCGGGTCGGGAGAGTAGAGGGACCTCGCAACCAGACACCCGACATTCCAGAGGAAGATGAACCCACTGTCACCTCCTCCTGCTCCTCCTGCTCGTCATCCTGCTCCTGCTCCTCCTGCTCCTACTCCTCCTGCTCCTCATCCTACTCGTGCTCCTCCTCCTGTTCCTCCTCCTCAGATGACGATGAAGGTACAGGCGACGTGGAGCTACAGGTGCCTTGCTTCTCCCTCGACCTCTGCCTCCACCCTTTCCTTGACCCTTACTAGACCCTTCAGCTGCATCAGAACCTCTTTTGTACAGCGATTTTACCTTCCTAAAACCGCCCACCATCTTTGCCCAATCACCTGCAATAAAAAAGAGTAAACTAATCAGCACAGATAAACAAAATGTATTTAGAATGAGATGCAAAAAAAGAAAATTAGAAAATAAACTACTATTAAAAAACAAAAATTAATTATTAGTATGGATCATATATGTATTAAAAATAATCATCATGATCGGGATTAGCTGGATCATAAGTCTCATCATCACTATCACCAATGTCAATATAATCATGCCCGTGCTTCGAAGGAGGAATGGTGTCATCACTATCATTGCCTAAATGTAATCGCTTAAGTAATTCTAAGTCCTTCACATTATGAACCTCATCTCCAGCGTCCTCGTCGATAGCCCTTTCATTGTCTACTTCCATTCCGATCACTTCGGTTAGGTCTATCTTAAAAGTACCTTCTAGCCCATTTTCTTGAAAGAACTCTCCGTCATATGTGTTTGGATCTATGTTGTAATCTTCATTGTTTGGGACCAGTAATTTACCGTGTGGAGATACTTTGTACACAACATCCTAACCCTTAAGACGATCGTCGATTTGGCACGGGTATGAGAAATAATAAACTTGTGTGGCCTGTTGAGCCACAATATAGACATCGTCTCCTGGTAAGACGGATGACTGTCGAATTTCGACTAACCCAAGATTAGGGTTCCGTCTCAGTACTTCAGGATCAAACCAATCGCATTTGAATATGACAGGATAAAGAGGTTTGCAACCATTAAATGTGAGTTCATATATTTCTTCAATTCTTCCATAATACTCGACCCCATCAAGGCTTTGCGTAAAAACTCTAGTATTTGTCGTTCTTCGATTGGGCCGACTATGCTCATGTTTTGTTGTGTGAAAGTGATATCCATTCACGTCATAACCGGTAAATGACCTGACCCTACAGGCACAGCCGTCGGTGACCTGTCTCAACTCGGCACTCACAGACACATCGGTTTGGCCCTGCAAGATCAATCAGGATAGTTCGTTATATTATTTACACATAGGAGCAACTTGTAATGTCAAACTAAGTACGAGGTAAATTGGACAATACCTTATGTTTGAACCAATACATGAAATCGGGCATTCTATTTCCCGCACCTTGTCTAAGAAGTGTCTCTGCTTCATGCGGGGTAGGTTCCCTTGATACACGCCAGAATTGATGATGAAATTCCTGCATGTACGGCTCCACCTCGGAAAGGTTGGTCAACACATATAGCATAATATTGCGCCACTCTTCATGTTTCAAGGTCTTATGGGTCGCATCACTTGCACTTCCGAGTTGCCCTCAAAAAATGCTGAGGTTCGATTCGTCTTCGCCCGCATTGTAACGAGCTGTTGGGTTATGCACGCTCGGAAGGTTGTCACAATAGTATTTTGTTGTGAAGTTTGACACTTCCTCTAGAATGTATGCCTCTGCAATAGAAGCTTCAATTTTGCATTTGTTTTTATATTTAGTTCGAAGAACCTTTTGACATCTCTCAATTGAACAGCACCAACGGCCCTGCACAGGCCCCCCCATTCGTGCCTCGTACGGAAGGTGCAAAATCAAATGCTGCATCGGATTGAAGAAACCGAGTGGAAAGATCTTCTCCAACTTACAGAGCAACACAGGTGCCATTCTCTCCATGTCTGCAATCATGGTTCGAGATAACTCCTTAGCACAAAGGTGACGAAAGAATTTGCTCAACTCTGCCAGCACTAGCCAGACGTGCTCAGGGACATAGCCTCGAACCATCACCGAAAGAAGCCGCTCAAGCCATATGTGGTAGTCATGACTCTTTAGCCCATTGATTCGCATAGTAGATAAGTTCACTCCCCTCCTCATATTCGATGCATACCCATCAGAGAACATTAAAGTTTGGAAGCATTCTAGTACTTCCTTCCTTTGTGGCCTCTTCAGGACGAAATTGGCCTTAGGCTTCCTCTATGACTTGCCGGCTCTAGGAGGCACCATTTCTGGCTTTGGTCTATCGCATAACATTGTCAGATCCACTCTAGCCTTAACATTGTCCTTTGTCTTATCAGGAATGTACATGATTGTTGCCCAAAGTGCCTCGGTAACATTCTTTTCAGTGTGCATTACATCAATGTTACGTGGAAGTAGAAGGTCATCAAAATAGGAGAGCCTCCACAAGCCCGACTTCTGAGTCCAGGCATGTTGCTCACCATATCCCACAAAACTACCTTGTTCACTGACCTCGAGAGCATCTATTTGAGCACGAACTGAGGCGCCTGTCATCATCTGCGGTGTAGGCTCTGTAACTACGACACCTTTCGTAAAGTTCTTGATGGCTCTGTAACTACGACAGCTTTTTGTCGAGTATCAACGGTAGGCACTCGACAAACTGTAACGGATGTCAAGTTTGCCGAGTGCAGGGAACCTGACACAACACTCGGCAAAGAAGGGCTTTGCCGAGTGTTTTATGTACGCCGTGCGTTGTTGTTGTGACACTCAGCAAACGTCTAGTTTGCCGAGTGCCCGTGGAATTGCACTTGGCAAACCTTCTGGCACTCGGCAAAGAGCCGGTTTCCGGTAGTGCGGGCACCGCTCGCTCCGCGCCCTCGGGTGCACCAGGCGACGGCCGGCGCCGAAAGCCCGCTTCGCGCCAAACCCAGCGGACAAGGCAGTCACGCGCGACCGCGAGCCACCTTCGGATGGCCGGTGCTCGGCCCGTCCAGCGGCCGGATCCAAACGCGTCTGGCCGTCCTGCCCGACAGGAGCCCGTGACGGTTGCTGGCGCCGCCCCAGAGCTGATGGTTCCAAGCGATGGCTGGAGGGCGCGGAGGCACCCCGCACGCGCGACACCAGGCGGCAGCGCATCCCGCGATGTCCGTGCCAGACCGTGGAGGGCTGTCCGCCCCACGCGCACTGCCAGTCGCCAGCCATTCAGGCAACGACACAGGTCGACATCCGGCAACGGAGACAGCGGACAACAGGACCGCCGGACGGTAGCAGCGCCTTCACAATGGATTCTTAATCCTAAATGTCGGCTGCTTTAGGCCTAATAGGCCCATATTTGCCGGGATTTTGGGATGCCTGAATAGCCCATCAAGGCTTGCCGCAGGCCCCCATGTTGGGCTGGCCAGTTTGGCTGCTCGACAAGCCTACGGCTTTTTACAGAAGCGTTCTTTTGGGTTTCTGTAATTTATAGAATTTACAATGTAAATTCTGTTTTTTTTTTCTTTGAGCCTCGTGCTTTAACAGTGATTGCACTCTATGAAATTTACAAATGTAAATTCACTATTTGTTTGCTCTCAAGCTTTCATACCGTGCAATTTTAATTCCAGTGCAATTTCTGGAATTTTATTGTGTCCAATGTGTTTGCCATATAGCATTCTCTATGACATGATATTGTGTTCAATATCATTTTGCAATTGAGAAATTATTTTCTTGCAATGATGAGATTTTTAATTCATCTTAATTAGGCTATATGTGTCTAATACGAGTAGAATTAAATTAAAAATACGAACACAAACAACATTTGTAATTGAGATATCCGTCTCTTGTATTTACAACCGAGATGGATATTTCTTACAATAAATATTGTAATTGAGATTTTCGTCTCTTGTATTTACAATTGAGATGAAGATTTCTTACAGTTAATTATGCAATTGAGATTAGTATTTCTTGCGAATTAATTTTTGCAATGGAGATTCAAATTTCTTGCGAAGTGCAATGGAGATTTCTATTTCTTGTAGTTTACAATTGATATTGAAATTTCTTACAATTAATCTTGCAATTGATATTGTTATATCCTGCAAGTTAATTTTGTAGTAGAGATTCTTATTTCTTGCAAAGTATAATTCTAGATTGTTTTCTAGAATAATTCTTTATGTCCATATG
>BCLH01000300.1:0-47813 GCA_001602315.1 Zoysia pacifica
CCACTTGTCAGTCTCACATAGCAAATTGCTATGCACACACAACCAGTGCACACAAAAATTTACCCACAGCCCATTTTAATTCCAAATAAATTTCCAAAAATCCCAGAAAAAAATTATATTTTTTTCTAGAAACACCTCTACAATATGGAAATTATCTGTCAAACCCATCTCCACTGCACTTTTACACTTAGACCCCTCCACTTCTTAGGAAATTACAAAAAGACCCCCCCACACTTGTATTCCACATAACACCTCCGTTCGTCGAAACCTCCGCGCCATTAGAACCAAGACTCCGAGCCCTTTTCTTTCACTTCGAGATTTATTCGATTTTTCATTTGATCGCTTTTATTTTTCGTCATAGTTACGTTTTGTTTCTCTTGTACCGTGTAGACGACGAAGCATTCGCAAACGAGGAGGCCGACGACTCGGAATACGAAGAGGAACTCGAGGACATCTACGAAGGCAAGTTCTAACCCTTTGACCATATCGAACCTAATATTTGCCATGCTCCTATAGGACCATTCGTGCTTGCATAACTATGTTATTTATGTTAAAACCTTTGTGTAAAAGTCAATCTACTTGCTACTAGAGTATTTACATTTAGAATAGTCCTAAACTTTTACTAAGTGTGAATACTACCTTGCTATCATGTCTGTTTACTATACCTTATTAACCGTAAGAATCCCGTCCTTAATTCTTTAAGGGTTGGATGGCTACCTTGATTACTAGAATGCTTAGGATCTCTCCCTCTCTACGTGAAGCTATGCTTCACTGTGCTATATATATTCATCATCTTTTCAAACGTGTTAAGTAGGGTTTAGTGGTGTGAGTAAACCATGTGAGACGGTGTGATTAGCAAAAACTGTGTTAGGTGATGAGATGGGATTTTGGAAACTCGGCCGTGGGGCGGGCTCGTAGTAGTATGTGCATGTGTGTTAGTGATAGACTTCAGACTAGTCCACCTGTCGTGGACGAGTGCCGCCCCTGCCATATAAGGACCGGTTCATCGGACCTCAACGTAGCGTCTACGTGTAACCACAGAACCTTTGTTATTGGGAAGGACTCACCTTCACCTTTTGGTATCCATGTGGCCCCCTAAGGCGGTTGTTTGGTACACAAGTCACAGGAAGTGGGCGTGAGATAACTCGCTGTCTGGTCTACGATTACAGCAATGGCCTACGTCATGGGAATTGAACAACTCATGGCATAACCTCTGGGTACTTGGTAACGACCCGAACCGTGCGGGCGTCCAGGGGGTGACGAGAAGGTGCTATCGCGTCATCGGGCTTACTCTCAAGAGATGACCCCTGTTAGCATCTTGAGAGGACCTTGTGGATACTTTAGTGTGTGAAAAGTGCGTGTTATATGACTCTGTTGATCAAAAGAAGCATAGTCTGTGGGTACAGTGTACATTCTCTGCAGAGTGTATAAATTCATCTGGACTGGTCGTTGTCATGGTATTAGCACAATACAGCTTGGGCTTACTTTGATTAGTTTTGTCTATCCCTTTGAAGTACTTATGAGTGGGTATAAGCACCCGTGTTTTGGAAAAAGTGTCTGGTTGGGATATTAAAGGCCCGTCCAGTTAAAATTTGGGAACTGACGGGAAATGTGACTTCTCCCGCAGGGCCATTACTAAAACATTGACTAGTGTAGGATCGCCATACTCTTTGTTGTTTTAAAAAATTCTGGTCTGTAGTTTATCTTGCATAAAAATTGGCTTTCGCTAAACAAAAACTCTAGCCTATCTTTGATGGCTATGTGCATGAATATAACCCCTTCGGGTTGGAACTTGTTGAGTATTTTGTATTCACTCTTGCGATAATCGTTCAGATGAAGAAGAAGATGACGTCTTGCTTGAAGGCGATGAGTAGCACTCGTTCTTCACGCAAGTTGTCTGTGACGTAGCTTTTAGTCTCATGCTTTCGCTATTTATGTAATGACTGACTGAGGATATTTCGCACTCTTCGAGGGTTTTGTAATGTAAACCTTGATTATGTATCTCAAGTGTTTGGGATAATATATGTAACATTATGATATGTGCTATGTTTACATAATATTTCGTGCGTGCCAACTACTGATTCAAAGATTGATACGATGTACACGAGAGTACCCAAAAATGGGGTATGACACGACGCGGCCTAGATGTGCTTCGGAGAAACATCGTTTTGGTTCCATCTATTGGCATCATGCCGTAGTGGCGTAGTCATCTCGGCAACGTGGAAAAGCGCCGGAAAAAGGAGCGGCAGGCCATGCTGGTCCAGTCGAGCATTCCACTCGCGCTATAGCAAAGTGCCGAACACCGGGCATGATGGAGCCAGTACATGCTGACGGCCGACTATCGCATCAGTTTGACTCGTGCAGTCAAGTGACAAACAGACATCACCAAAGAAAATCCGCAGCTAAGGCGCACTTGCAAACGTAAATATTGAAACAAAAAAACAAATAGGGAATACTGCTGGACATCACTGATCCGAATTACTCTATTCTGAAATTGTTTGTCGTTGTCTAATTCCAATTTAAGAAAGGAGAGAGCACCTACTAGTGGATGAAGAAGAACCTACACACATCATCAGCAAAGGACCTAAATTCTAAGAACTCCAGAACATCTTCTTAGTACCCTAACATCAGCCACACGTAGACCACTTCCTCCCGTCAGAACTTCCACAAGGCCTGTCTGAGAGAAGCAAGCAGCCACATCCATCACGACGAACAACACAGGAAGTCGAGGATGCTGGAGCAGCAGTCGTAGAAGCACAAGCAGCTGCAAGAGCACCGCGATCAGCGAGAAAAGCAGAGTACTATGACGACAAAGAACACAGGGCAGAGCAAGGAAGAGGTACCCCTTACCACTCGTTCACGGCCTTGTCCTGGAAGTCGTCGGTCGTCGACATCACCTGCGAGGACGGGGGCTCCATGACGAGCAGTCGCTTGGGGTCCGCGGCGGAGAGAGGTGGCCCGAGAAGAAGGATGTGTGGTGAGCGCGGACGGTACCAAGAAAGACTGAAAGCTGTGCCTGACTCTGCCTGCACAAAACAAGCGGAGAAGAGCTGATATGGGCTGGATGGAATCCGAACAAACGGGCGGCTGTGTGGAGGACTGGAGAGAGCGTTTTGTGACGGTCTAAAGGTTAGCATTTGAATACTGGCTCAAATTTGGAGCCTTGCACCGGCCTATTTGGTGTCACAAGACCAGGATTCCTTTTGGTTCTCCACATGGCATTCTTGCCGGAAAACAGGGGAAGGTCATAACTGAAACACGTTCCGATAGACGGCGCCCGTGAATGACGGCTTCTTCTTTGTTTCATTACCATTTGGACGGCGGTTTGTGCTTTGGAGGTTCTGGAGAGTGATGAGGCAGTTCGTGCGTTTACAGATGAATCAATCACTTCTGTATGGCTGTACTCCGTGCTAAGGTGGTGTTTGACTATTGAAAAATGATGATTAGATTTGAGATTAGAAAATGAATAAAAAATTGAGATTTAATAAGAATATGAATGAAGGATTTAAATCTTTTATTTTATATCTCAATCTCATTCCCCACGCACCATTTTCTACTTACCAAATACCATCTAAGTATAAATTAATTTAAAGCCTTCAGTTCAATCTATACTCCATCCATATGAAGGGTGTATGTTAAAACTTATTTTTCTGTCATTTGTTAATGAAACATATATCAAAATGTAACAAATAATTAGATGAATGTTAGCTAAATACTACCACACTCCACAGATCACACTACCAGCCATCGAATAGGGTGCGGACGGCGTCCCACAAGCATTTCCATGCGGAGCCCATGGACCATAAGCGTCTCTTCGTCCACAGAAACTAATCCGCTGCCGCACGGTAGACTACTGTCAGGTGGCTGTCAGATGAGCCCGAGGCCTATAAGGCACCAGCCGACACGCACAACAGTGGATCCCAACGCCTTGCACACCCTATCAAGCTCGTCTGGCCCATGCGCATCCCGTCTCACAGCACTGCATCACAAGATTTTAAAAACCGTTTTGGTTCAAAAACTAGTCGGATTGGTTTAGTCGATTTTTGTAAAAACTAAAAAATCGCTCGATTTTTTTACACTTTTAAATTTAAAACTAAATTAGTTTAAACAGTTTTTTTACTAATTTTTTTAATTTAACTCCCAGTTTAACCGGTTTACGAACCCCGGTTCTGTAAACCCTGCTGCATCGTCGCCGCATCATCGCTCGGCGGCTCCCCGCAGAGTCAGAGCGAACCGTGCCGAAAACTCGCTCGCTGTTCAGGTTATAGCCGTTGGATCGTAATCCATCGGTTAGGATATTTCTGTAAAGCAGATGTTGCCCTACCCGTATATAAATCAGTTATAAACCCCGTCGCGGCGGCGCCTCCCTGCCACCAGCCCGCCAGCCGTCCCCGTGCCTCCGCCGTAGCAACGGCGAGGCCCGCCCCCCATCGCCGTCGGCCTGTTCAACGCCGCTGCGCCCACCCTTCCATCGCCCCTCTACTCCACTCTCCTCTCAACGAGTGCGCAGCCTCTACTCTCCGCGTTCCTCGCCGACCGCCTCAGTAGAGAGCGGGGGCACCGAGCCTACGACGGCAGAGGGGTTCGGCCGCCGCCACTTTTGTCCTCCTTCTATTGGATTCCGCCTCCTCCTTGATCCACTTCGGCCGCGCTGATTTTCGGTGTACAACCCCTCCAAAACCCTTCGCCATGACCGTGCTCGCTGAAGATGACCTCGAATGGTACGCTCGCCTACGCTTCCCATCAGTCCCCAGGCCGCCGTTGCGTTCAAACCCTAACCTCGTATTGCTTTGTATTTTGCTTCGTACAGCGGCAAGGAGGCCGAGGCAGTGCCAACACCGACCTACCGGTCGCTGGCTGCGCCGGTGAGCAAGCCCGTAGACAAGTTTGCGCTGCTCCCCGCCTTCCTCAAGGTCAGCATAACGTTTTCATTTTGTTGATATTACTCCCTGTTTTCGTTGATTTAACCCATCCAACAATTTTGGTGCATTCAATTTAACGCTTGCTGCATTCACTTGACATTCAGGTCAGTCAGTAATACTGCGTACGTCCTATCCTTTCCATATAGTTTGTTTTGCTCCGGATTGTAGTTGCTTAATTTTCAAATTTTAAAGGCTGCACTCAGCTTATTGTCCTTTTTCTGGAACTCTTATGCCATTCGACCCTTAGGTTCCCTGTTGGTTCCATTTTCAGAGTGGGATCTCGTTTATTAATTTACTATCGAATTGATTCTTATGAAATTCATGTGTTTCAAATAGACTCCTAAACTAAAGCCTATGTAATTTTTTCCAAACAAGCTTGATTTATGATTTACACACTGGCAACCATTGACTGGCTCTTGTTCTACGCCTGATGTATGATTCATTTCATTTCAACCAATTGACACCATGGGTCTGGAGCTTTTAATTCTCATTTGCGCATGGTCTTTTTACGAATGCCAACTATTCGTTGAGTTTGAAGATATTCTGATATTGTCTAATTGATTCAATTCTTCCTCTCCTTTTCAATTTGTTTGCTGGAATCCTCAGGTTAGAGGGCTCGTGAAGGAGCACATTGACTCGTTCAACTATTTCATCACAAAAGGAATCAAGAACATTGTTGAGGCAAACAATCGAATTGAAGCGCGCAACGACCCATCCATTTATCTTAGGCATGCTTGTCAATTTATTAAGTAAGTGTTTGAAGTGTACTTCAACTCTAATATGTACTTTTATTGGCCTTGTCATAGATACATTGACGTCCATGTTGGCACACCGTCCGTACAAGTGGATTACAAAGTAGAAGACATCACGCCGCACTTTTGCCGCCTCACTGATCGCACGTAAGCCTGGCATCACTACATGTCCATACATCTGTATTTTTTCATTGAGAACTCCTTTTGAGCATGAAAGAAAGAAAGAACCATATGAAAGATCTTTGGAGTTATTGTGGAATAGCTGTTCCTAGCCACAGCAAGTTTGCAGTTGTGTATATGGATAGTGTATCAGGCGCAATGCCTTTTAAACTATAAATATGCAAATTCCGTATTGAAACATTGCATTAAGCTTGGATGATGCTGTCCCTGGGGGGGGGGGGTATATTTTGATCTGACTCGGGCTTCCTCATCCTAGTCCCCTCCCTCCATGCCATTTTTTACACCACAAATCAAGCTTGATGTTGCACATGGCAATAGGACAACATAATGGCATTTCTAGAATGTGAGAACAAATCTCGACACAAGTTGGGAAGAAATATTCAGATTTCACAAGAAAATATGTGAAGAAATGTTGAAAAGAAAATGAAGAGAGATTGAAGGTCTCATCTGCCTAAGTCGTTGGATTCATCTTTGTCAAAGGCTGTGACGACCAAGGTCTAATACATGGGCCAATCCTCATTGCTCTTTGAGCCATTGTTACTTCCTTCTCTTGGAGCTTGCGGTAGGAGCTTAGAATCTCTGAGCGTGGACCATGCAGCATTTGCATTGCATGCTCCTGGAGTTGATGTTTCCACACCCAAACTGGTGCGATGGCACAGCCCTAGCATTTTGCTGCAAGCTATCTGATGTGACAGTGATTCGGTCATGGAAAGCATGTCAAGGTTGGGTGGTCTGGGGCATGAAGGTGGTTGATGAAGCGATGCTGATGTTAGGAACCCATCAATTTGACTTGATGAAATATATATGGGTGGATTTATAGATATGTAGGGAATTTATCCCACTGTCTAATTGAATTCACGTGGTTGCGTATCTGGAAAAAAAGATTCATGGAATGCTGGGGGATCATTGCAATTGATCTGGAACATGAAGGCTTGGCATAATGATCTGCATTTGTAGATTTACGCCTAATTGCTTTTATACTTAGACATTGCTGTGGGTCTCATGAACAATGTGAATGCTCAGCATCATTAGCATATATGATTGTGAAGCCTTCTAAATGAGGAAGTCTGTTTTCATGCACTAGGATATGTAAAAAATACCAGAAAATTTGTTGTCTAAGAGCTATCAGAACAAATCCACCATTTTTCCTTTCTTTATTATCAGATCCATCAAACACCATTTGACCATCTTGTTGGTAAAATCGTAAAGCTTTGGTGTTATTTATTTTCAGCATTTTACAATTTCTTTATGGCCTGTATGTTCTCTCATGCTGGCTCAAATATACTTTTGTCCTACAGATATTCTGCTCCTATAAAAGTTGACATTGAATACACTGTAGGGAAGCAGCATGATTTGAGAAGAAAGGTAACCTGTTTATCTAACTTGTACTTTTACTTGATGTATCAAAAGAGTCACTTGACCTCCCATTTTCTCCTTTTTTATTCAGAAAAATTTCATCATTGGTTATATGCCTATCATGCTCAGAAGTCGTGCCTGTATTCTTAATGGAAAGGATGAAGCTGAATTAGCAAAACATGGTATCTGAAATTTCTTGTCTTTTTTATTCATTGTTGTATAGATTCTATATTTTTCTTAGTGGCTGTTTGTTGATTTCACTGCTGTGTTATACAGGTGAGTGCCCTCTGGATCCTGGCGGGTACTTTATTGTCAAAGGAACTGAAAAGGTAACTAAAAATAGCGATGCAATGTTCTCCATGATGCCTTTGCTCTTTTGATGTGGTTAGTGTACCACGCTGCAACCAGTTGGACGCCATTAGTTTTAGACTCTGCTATATGCTTAATTTTTTCATATTATATAGTTGCTTTTTTTTTTGTGTATTATTGATCTTGTGGCACATGTTAATTCCCAGGTCATCTTAATTCAAGAACAGCTATCAAAGAATCGTATTATTATTGACACTGATAACAAAGGAAGGTCTGCCAGATTACAGTCCACTATTTGCAAAATTGTACTATCTTTGGGCAGACGAGTGTTTTTGTTTGGCATCTGTCATATATGAAATTTATTTTCTCCTTTAACTTGCTGTCATGCACTTGAAAATCAGGGTGATCGCATCTGTTACCAGCAGCACACATGAAGTAAAAAGCAAGACAGTGATTCACATGGATAAAGACAAGATTTATCTACAGCTGAACCAATTCTCTAAACCGGTATGAATTACTGTACTCAACTGTTAATTACTTGTTCCAATTCATAATACAGGTCCCTACTTCTTCTTTAGCTTGTTTTGACAAAATTAGACAAGTCGACATTCGCCACATAGAAAACTTGCAATCTGAAATTTGCCATTTATGTGTCACTGATGTGTAAATTTCTAATTCGTAATGTTTGCTATGGCATGGAGAAATTTATACCAAATAAGATCCACACCAAACTTAGTGATTGCTCATGTCATTTCATACTACTCTATTTCTGAGCCTTGAAGTTTGCAGATTCCCATAATAGTGGTCATGAAAGCAATGGGAATGGAAAGTGACCAGGAAGTTGTACAGATGGTTGGAAGAGATCCGAGATACGGAGATCTCCTATTCCCGTCGATTCAGGTACTTTATTTGTTTGTTTTGTTTGAGCTAGAAAATATGTATCTTTTCAATAATTGCATAATTGATCTTTTAAACTTATGGTAGTTGAAAAGTATTTCTACTCCATCCTTTTCTTATTATTTTCTGCTCTACTCATATATATATATATATATGTACGCTGTAAAATGTTTTATGGTTTCTTAGGAATGTGCTTCAGAGAGAATATATACACAGCAGCAAGCACTGCAGTACATGGATGACAAGGTAAAATTTCAAACTAGAATCATTACCATTCATTCTTTGTTAAACCATTCTTTGGTGTTTTGAATATGCCAAAGTCCAAACAGATTGCAGAGCAGAAATAGTCAGATCACCTCAGCGACATTAGCACCTCTTGGCTCAGCTCCTTCTATAGTCAGAATTTTTTTTTCTTCTTTTATGTGATTTCTGGTAATGAGGTTCGGGTGTATTAGTAAAGGTTTAGCCTACTACATTCCATCATAAAATAAAATTTCAAGGGAACAAAATATGGCACAACGCATTTTCTATCAGCTGAATTGATGTTTAGTTATTTGGCTGAAGTTCCTTTTACTACACTTACAATGACAGTTAAGAGTCCTACTATAGTTGGTAATGATGTTGAGCCAATGGTAGGTGAATGCAATTTGTACGCGGCTCTCTTTATTCTGCAGTCTGTGCATTTTGTATGCAATCCGATTGATGAAAAGTCTTACAGGAGTATAGACCATGGAATGATATAGGCTTGACTTGTTGGCAATATCATGTACCCTAGAAATCTCATAGAGATATGTAATGCCTTCTTCCTTGTACATTAAAATGGTGTAGTACTACTGTAAATTTGCTGCATATTGAGTATGGCATCATTTGTGGACCTCTTATTGGATGCAATTTTGCAGGCGACATATCCTACTACTGGATCAAAGGTAAATATTGATTGAAACTCCTTTCTTTCTTTCTTTCTTTTTAATTTATTTTTGGCCTATATTGTTCTTAGAACTGTTGGCTTTAGAAATATGGTCCGAGTATTTTTTGCAAAGAAAAAGAAATGAATATAGTACTGGATTTTCAATATTCTAAAATTGACACCCAGACACGCTAAAAATTTACCATCTCTTCAGACACAAGTTTTTGCAGCTGTTATTATGTCATGTTCTCTGCCATCGAATCATCTGGACCTGACCTTTCTCAATTAATCACTTTTCAGGAAGGTCGGTCAAACTCAATCCTCCGTGATGTGTTTATTGCCCATGTACCTGTAAGAGATGCTCTTAGCTAAGTTCTGCAGTCAAAATTAGGAATACTGTCTTCATAGCATGGCATTCTCTCTTACAGGTTAACAGTGGGAACTTTCGATCAAAGTGTATATACACTGCTGTAATGTTAAGGCGCATGATGGACGCAATCTTAAATGCTGACACCTTTGATGATAAGGTAAGTTCAAATAAAAAACATGCCAATTCTAGTATTAGTCCATGCTCAAGACCATTACAAAAATTGCATTGTCCACTAACCTTGTAGGCTGGACAAATAAATGAATGGCATCTTGGATGATGTGTGTACTAATTATCATGTGGATTTGGGGACGTTGAGATTAGCGGTGATAATATTTGGTAACATCCATAGAACTGAGGGTGAGGGATGCTTTCGTTATATACTGTTCTTGGAAGGTCTCTTGTTTGTACCTCTCCATATATGAAATGGTCTGTATAATGAAACAATACGTAGTGCATGTGCGACATGTCTACTGAATGGCTGCTATACTGTTTGTAAGTCAGCAAGACATGCAGACTATGGGGCCTGTATTACTTTCCATAAGAGTGATGAGATCATGAGAGGTTAAGATGGAAAGCTTGGGTCGCTTGTAACAGCGGAGTTAGTATTTATAAGACGCTTATGGAGGCATTTGCAATGTATGAACTGGAGTGCATAATCAATTCTGCATGCATGATTCATTTAAAAATTCAGCCTCTCTTTTATTGCGTACAAAATTTGCATCTTGTGCTTTTTTTTATGACCTAAAGGCAACGTATCAATATGCGGTGACGGCATGTAGCAAGAGTTTAGATATGTGGTACGCATGCATCATAAGAAATCAAATCCGCTTTCGTAAACCAAAATGCCCTATGTGTAGTTGACTTGTATGTGAATGTTTCTTCTCTAACATCAATTCGATAGAAGTACATGCTGGATTCTTGCATGATAAAGGCAGCTGATGTTCTTTTTCACTGTGAAGTTTTATTGTATCTCATATTTGTTGACATATTTTATTAAATATTTCCCAGGATTATGTAGGAAATAAGAGGTTGGAGCTGTCCGGTCAACTGATATCTCTTCTTTTTGAGGTCTTTATTTTCGCATGTGTTTTTATTAGATGCTATGTTTCTTGTTTCTTTTTTTGAAGTGAAATGATTCTTTTTTCTATGGTATTTCTTCCTGAAGGATCTATTCAAAACAATGAATACCCTAGCTGTGGAGCGCATGAACAAAAATAGTGACAAGACTCATTCTAGCCCTTTGGATTTTAGCCAGGTAATGATATTGTGATTCATATTTATCTATTTTAAACTATTCACCTGAAGGTCATGTATGACTGATATTACTGTAATATCCATCTTACAGTGCACTCATATATTGCCACACTATTCTTCCTTTTAATTTTTTTTTTTGATGAGTTTTCCTATATATTTGGTGAACTGACATGGTGGAAAATAAGTATCTTTGGTGTTTTCTCTCCAACTCCACATAGCCAAGGCACTGAAAGGGAAACCAGTTGCTCTTTAATCATATATCCTAATACTTCATCAGATTTGGAAGGACTTCGTTAGTTTTTTGTCATTTCGTGCCAGTTGGTATGAAAGGTTTAAGGGAATAGTTTAGGGCTTTCATCTATTTCAAACATTTGGAGTCCTAGAAGCAGGCTCTTGCAGAAATGCAGAGAAAGGCTGTGTTCAAAAGACCCAATGAGTTTGGACCCTTGCAAGCGGGAGCTATGTGCAACGGGGTGCACTTTTTAGATTCTTGTTTGCATGACATATATTTCTTGGAAGATCAACATTCTTTGGTTTTATTACTGGTTGCTCGTTCCATGCCCACACCTATGCGCTTGAAAAGAAAATATCATAATTCTAAGACCCACCCCATCACTGTGCAGGGGTGTGAGGAGCAACCAGTAATAAAGCCACAGAATGTAGATCTTCCAAGCAATATATGTCATGCAAACAAGCATCTAAATAAAGCAGTATAAGTCTGTTTTTTTTCTCCAAAAAATGAATGTGCCACCTTCCTGTCCTGCCAATATAGCAGCAGTGGCTAAACCACCTGGGAGAGCTGCAACGAGGTCAACTCAAACAGGAAAAAGTATCCCCTTTTTTTTTTATAAAAGAATTGGGCATAGAGGAAGCACAGCTAGCAAAGTGAGCAACCGAAACAGAGTATCACAAGCAAAAATACTGCTAAATGGGTCTAATGCTGACTAGCAAGCACATGAAGTAGAAAAGCAACAGTGGTGTTTTATTTGGAGCAGGAAAGGGCAGCAAGCAGCAGGTGGCCCAACAGTCCTCTTTTATCTAACCTTATCTGCTGATGAGAAGCCCTACGAGCCAGTAGAACCAACAGATAAGCATGCACAGCTGTGACCACCAGAGCTTAACAAGGACGGCAGGATTCCAGCTGCAGATTCAACATCTCCATCCAGCAATAGCTCTTAGCAGAGCACATGCAGGACTGGCGGCATCCAAAAATTTGAGAAGAGGTATGTGTCCCAGCGATGATGTCCCGGATGATGCCGACGACAGAGGCGATGGCAGTGTGTAACAAGCCGCAAGGCGGCGGCGGACAAGGTTGTGGCAGTGGGCAAAGATCAGGCGAGACTCTTGACGAAGAGGCCCAATTTCACTGATCCGAATGAAGATCAAGTGCGCTACTGCCAGAAATTGATAAGCCGACAGCAAGCTTCACAATGAAGAAGATGACGTTGCCGGAATATTGGTCGTCGGCTGCATGCAAGTGTGATATGTGAACGAACCCTAACACTAGTTTGACTCTGTTACCATGTTATGAATAGCACTTGTTTGGCTACTATTTATCTACCTTGCTCTGCACGTCATACTGGACTGCATTTATCTGTCTGACTTCTGAATAAATATGTTTCAAAATTTTTAAACATAGTTGTTAACGGTCTCACATGGTCTCTTGCTTATATTAACTCCTTCTCACTATGGCAGTTAATAATGGTGGATACCATAACATCTGGATTGGAGAGGGCTATTTCGACAGGAAATTGGGACATTAAACGCTTTAAGATGCATAGGAAAGGTGTATCACAGGTATTAACACACCGATACTATTGAACTTTATTCCCTTGCTATTCAATTGATGAACATGAGGCTTTTATCTTAGCTTTTTCTTGTATGCAGGTTCTTTCAAGGCTATCTTATATGGCATCTTTAGGCTACATGACACGGATAACACCGCAGTTTGAGAAAACCCGTAAAACAAGTGGCCCTCGTGCTTTGCAGCCTAGTCAGGTGGACATATCTTTATTTCTGAACATACTGCAAACTAAGAGCTTAAAATATGATCTATTTTGTTGGTTTTGTAAGTTTTTGTTGATTTATTGTCTGTTGACAGTGGGGTATGCTTTGCCCATGTGATACACCTGAAGGAGAAGCTTGTGGATTGACAAAAAATTTAGCTTTGCTTTCTCACGTTACAACAGATCAAGAGGAGAGCCCATTGATGAATCTGGTTTGTTATTCTCCTATCCATTTTATTTATTTATTTATTTGTGATGCTTTGTGTACATGTGTGATCAGACCCATATGTGCATTGATGAGGTTCCAACATATCATAGTGACCCATTATCCATTGCACCTTGTTATTTACCATCTTGTACCTAGTTGCTGTACAACTGGAGATGTTCCAGGATCTTAGAAGTATAACAACTTATTATTTCAACTTTAGGCTCTGTTAAATTTCATTAGATTCTTTTGGGTATCACTTTCAAAATATTTTTAACCATAAAAGCTTTTCAAGTCTCGACGTTTTAGGATGTGCAGTGGATGTTGAGTTTAAGTGAATAACATGCATGCAAAACTCGTGGTATTTTCTTTCTTTACACTTTACTTTTTTCCTCCTGCTAATATGATATTGAATGCAATAATTATGTGCAATACTATATCTGCTATTTTATTTTGGATTCATTCTTTGCAATAGTGTTATAGTCTAGGCGTGGAAGATCTATCACTTCTTTCTGGCGAAGAAATCCATGCACCAGGTTCATTTTTGGTCATGTTCAATGGATTAATACTTGGCAAACACAGACATCCTCAGGTCTTATTCGTTATGACACAAAGGTACATATTTGGCTTATTTTGCTCCTCTTTCTATTTTCATAATTCTTCTCCTCATGCTTTCAGAGGTTTGCTAAGCTTATGAGGATGTTGCGTCGTTCGGGCGATATTGGAGAGTTTGTAAGCATTTTCGTTAATGAGAAACAGGTACAATTCTTCTCTTAGGCTGTGTTTGGCATGGTTTCACTGTTTAACTCTGGTTCAGAGCTGAATGGAGCCAGTGTTGGACATTGGCATAGTCCCCAGAGCACAACGTTGACTAATCGTCTCATGTCTTTTGCAAATATCCAAACTTGATAGACAATACATGAGAAATAAATTATAACTCAAGTTTCAATTGATTAATTTCATACAACTTAAAACTTGTTTTGGCAATACTTCATAGTGGTAATAAAATTTCCCTTACGTTAATATTATGGTTGCTCCATGAAAAAAAAGGCAGCCCGGTGCACGTAGCTCCCATGTACGCAGGGTCTAGGGAAAGAGTCCGACCACTTTGGGTCTTTTGTATGCAGCCTTACCTTCATTTCTACAAGAGGCTGTTTACATGACTCGAACCCTTGACCTCATGGTTGCTCCATGAATGTTTACAAAAATAAGTGACACCTCTGAATATGGTATTTTCAGTGTCCAGAAAAGTGTAATTCTTTGCTGTTGGAGGTAATTTGTATCTGTTTTTGATGATTAAAAAATATGTTGCGAGATGCTAACCTTGGACCTATCCTTTCATAGCATTGCATTCACATTGCATCCGATGGTGGCCGTGTTTGTCGCCCACTTATAATTGCTGATAATGGGGTATCAAGGGTCGAAGAGAAGCATATGAAAGAACTGAGGGTTAGCAATTTGAGTTCCAGAATTTCGTTATTTGTTGTCATTAATTTATTCTCTGTATGATAAATAGTTTCACCTTCAGGATGGTATTCGTTCTTTTGATGATTTTCTGTCTGAGGGTCTAATAGAATATCTTGATGTCAATGAAGAGAATAATGCATTGGTATGACACAAAACTTTTCCTGTATGATTTATTTATATTGTGAACTTGTGGTAATGCATTCTGATATGATTCAAACAGATTGCATTGTACGAGCATGTTGATCAAGATGATGTTGATCGAAGTAACATCACACACATTGAAATAGAACCTTTGTCTATCTTAGGAGTTGTATCTGGTCTTATTCCTTATCCACACCATAACCAATCTCCCCGTAATACTTATCAGGCAAGGATGCAGATCATCATTAATTTGTCATTAACGCTGTTGAATTTTAGATTATTTTTATTGATGTTTCTCTTTTCAGTGTGCTATGGGTAAGCAAGCGATGGGAAATATCGCCTATAATCAGGCAAGGAACTACATGATTTTCTAATTAGTTTAATGGTGCACTTGTTCTAAAAAGATGGTCCCAAATGAATGTTACAAAAGTTGGTTTGATTGTAACTGCCACTTGTATTCAGATTGTCCTGGGACAAATTTCTGTTATCTTGTATGCTGGGCTTGGTATTGTGATACTGTAATATTTATCTTCTTTTTTCCCCTCATTTCAAGACGAAAATAATTTTTATAATGTGTTGCAGTTGTTCAGAGCAGATTCTCTTCTCTATTTACTGGTCTATGCGCAGCGGCCACTTCTAACAACAAAAACAATTGAGTTGGTTAGTCTCGGACCAGCATCCATTCTTCGATATAACATGCAGGGTTCTTACTGCAATATCATTTTCAGGTTGGGTACGATAAACTTGGTGCAGGGCAGAATGCAACTGTTGCTGTCATGGGTTACAGTGGGTATGATATTGAAGATGCAATTGTGATGAACAAATCATCCCTTGATCGAGGTTTTGGTCGTTGCATAGCTATGAAAAAGTAATGTTATACCTTCTAGCAGCAACACTCTCTTATTTATTTTGATTTAAGTGCTTTGTATCCTTAGGGCTGTTGGCCTGCTGTATTATTGATTTTTTGTTATTCATACATCACTCACCACTTACAGGTACACTGTTCTGAAGGAAAATTATGGAGATGGTGTATCTGATAGGATTGCTAAACCCCAAAGAGATAAAGATGGTGCTTTAGTGAGGCAAAATATGAGAGTAAGAGAAAGGATTGATCATTGTCATTATTCTACATCTATTCTTCAGAAGCAAATTTTTCTAAGATCTATTGTGTAGTATCAACTAATAACTGTATGTCTTTTTGAAAGGCACTGGATGAAGATGGAATTGCTGCACCGGGTCAAATAATCCGCAATCATGATATATATGTGTACAAACAAACTCCCAGAAACACCAAAAACAGAACTGGTGCACCGTTGACAGACAGGTCGGCATTAGACCCCCACTTGGCTTCTAATTTTGATTTTGGTTAATGTTATATATCTTTGCCTTCCAAATACTATGTAGGGACTATAAGGACTCACCTGCCTTTTACAAAGGTGTTGATGGGGAGACTACTGTCGTAGATCGTGTAATGCTTTGTTCAGATACAAATGACAAATTGTCCATTAAGTGTATTATTCGTCACACGAGAAGGCCGGAGGTATTGTTTATCCACTTTCATTCACTTGATTTCATCTTCAGAAGATAGATATACAATTTTGCTTTCATGTTTGTGAATCAGGTTGGTGACAAATTTAGTAGCAGACATGGACAGAAAGGTGTTTGTGGTACCATTGTTCAGCAGGAAGATTTCCCCTTCTCTGAGAGAGGAATCTGTCCTGATTTAATTATGAATCCGCATGGATTCCCAAGGTTTTTTTTGTCTTGTTACTTGTTTTATCTTTTCATTAATTTCCTTACCTGAATATTGAATTAATCTATCAAGAAGTTGCTTTTTCCATGGTACATGAATGTTCCTTACAATATAATATTGCCATGGGAATGTTTGTTCCTGTCATATGTAGCTTTCTCCTTTTTGATATAAAAGTTGACTTCTTTGGTAGCTTTTAACCATGATCATTTTAATTCAACACTGATGAAACAGTTACGGCATCATTAGTTTGAGCCTCTGTACATGGGCATTCAGTAAACTTCTTTCTTCCACGTTTGCTTGTATTTATTTGTAGAAATAAATCTTTTAGCAAAAAAGGTCAAATTTAGCATAAGAAATTATTCTGAAGAAGGGGAGGGTCAAATTTGGGATTTGGGAAAAAAAATTCAGACCATAATTTTTTGTGAAGTTGATTTTTTCCCCCTGATATGAGATTTGAGCCTTCTTGAGTTGAGATAATATCCCCACAAAACATTTAAATCTGATGAAGACAGTCATCGTAGAAGATACAACCTGATTGCTATAACAAATATTGAGCTTTCGCTCTAGCACCTTTAAAAATATGAATTGTATAATAGCTATGATGTCCTCCTCCGTTCCTAAATTGATGTCGCTGTTGACTTCTAACATCATCTTTGACCATTGTCTTATTCAAAAAAGTAGTTCAAATGTGTATAATTATAAGCCATGTTTCAAAGCCTTTGATGATAAAGCAAATTATAACAAAATATATGGAATTATCATATTTTCTTTGTGAATAAGATGAATGGTCAAAGTTGATGTTAGACGTCAACGGCGACATCAATTTAGGAACGAAGGGATTATCTAATTGTTCCTGTTGTACCTTTGGAAATTATATGACAATTTTAGTTTCCAAGGTTTTTGACTTGTTGTGTGCCTGGCAGTCGTATGACAATAGGTAAAATGATTGAACTTCTTGGTGGAAAGGCTGGTGTCTCTTGTGGTCGATTTCATTATGGAAGTGCATTTGGTGAGCCAAGTGGTAATGCTGACAAGGTTGAAGATATAAGGTATAAGTTCTTCATGTTAGCACAATTAGTTTATGTAAAATGGCTATTTTAACTGTATCTTTTATTTCATTTCAGCTCCACTCTAATCAAGCACGGCTTCAGCTATAACGGAAAAGATTTCTTGTACTCAGGTGTTATTTTTAAAAATATACTTTGCAACGCTTAAATTTGCATGTTGCACTCCATTTGGTTCTAAAATTTCTAGAAATTATTTTATTTGTAATGTTGATGTTAACATGTGAATAATACAAGTCACCAATGGACCACTTTACACTGAAAAGAAAAGAGCAGCCCAATTAACGCAGCTCCCACTTGCACATAGTCTGGAGAAGGGCCCATCCACTTTGGATCTTTTGTACATAGCCTTTCCTTGCATTTTTGCAAGAGGCTGTTTCCAGGACTCAAATCCTTGACCTCATGGCCACAAGGCAACAGCTTTACCGGTGCACGAGGGTTCCCCTTTGACCCACTTTACATTGAGAGAATAGAAAAAAAAAAATTAAAATTGAACTATTGCATTTGTAAGCATAACATAGAAAAACTTATTGAGAACAGTGAGTTAAAAACTTAGGGAAACTAAAGCTTATGGGATCAAGTAATCTTCTTTGTGACCTATTTCTAGACGTAATTTTTATATTATTCTATTCACTGTTTAATGTTCTTGATGACAATTGTCCTTGAACTATGCTTCTGCCATGGTTCTCAGTCCATATCTTCCCCTGTCTCAGGCATTCTTGGTCAGCCTCTAGAGGCATACATCTTCATGGGGCCAATATATTATCAGAAACTGAAGCACATGGTACTGATATTTGCACTTGTTTTGCTCCCATTATTTTGTAAACGCACTTGTTTTGTCCGTCGGTTTATCAATACAGTGTAACAGAAACTGGTCGTCAATACAGTGTGATGGTACCGATCTTAATGTCCCTCGGTTCATCAATACAGTGTAACAGAAACTGGTCGTCAAGGTTAATATTATAATAATGTGATTGTGATGATAGGAAGAATGCACAATATCTCCAAAACGTTGTAGGACCTGTGGCTTTTATTGTTTCTCATTTTCTCTATATTTTGGGATGTCCTTTAATTTTCATGGTTTGTATTTTAGGTTGCCGCCATCTGTTATGCACTAAAATGATTTCATAGTTTACATTTAAATCATTAGCAATTAGCAGGGCAAATAATTGTGTTTTCAGCTTGCTTGGTAGGGAGTATTTCACTTGGAATTTCTTCAGTAACTCTCTAAATATTTCTTAACATGTGGGCTACCCAGGTTCTTGATAAGATGCATGCTCGAGCTAGTGGACCACGCGTATTGCTGACCCGGCAACCAACTGAAGGGCGAAGTCGTGATGGAGGTTTGCAACATATATATATATATATGCTAATTGACTTGCTGCATTTCATTGATACTTTTTCCAGGTCTACGTCTTGGTGAGATGGAACGTGATTGTTTAATAGCATATGGTGCTAGCATGCTAATCTTCGAACGTCTGCTGCTATCCAGCGATCCATATCAAGTCCAGGTGATCTATGAAGTTTCTGAGTTATTTGTTTGGGCTAATTGTTTTCAGAGTCACCAATCACGCTAGGAGGCTATTTGCTTAGTCAAAAGAATACATAAGTATGGCAAATGCACTAACTTAAGCCAATTTCATGAAGCACTCTCTTTTGATTCATATTTGTGAGTCACTCTTTCTTGCTGATTCATAGTACCTTCACCTTTTCTATGGCTGCGAATGTTCTCCAGGTTTGCCGAAAATGTGGCTTGTTAGGCTACTACAATTATAAACTGAAGACTTCGTACTGTTCGATGTGCAAAAATGGGGAAAATATGGCCAAAATGAGGCTGCCATATGCTTGCAAGCTTTTGTTCCAGGTACTGCTGAACATAGTTCACTGTTTTTTTTTTAAATCACGCTGCCTATTTTTTTTTCGATTCTTTTTTGCATTTGAAATTTCTACCTGTACATGATTTTTTTTAATGAATGATTATCCTAGTTCAAGTGCTTCATGTTCAATTGGCTGTGTAATAGTTAACAGGCCTGATACTCAGTGTTTGCATAACAGTTGTGGCATATCATTGTTTTTTCTTGGAGTTAATGTGTTTTTCAATAGCAATTACCATGTGAAGGGGAGCCTTAGCATAGTGTTTAAGCTGTTGCCTTATGACTACTAGCACCGATGCCCGTGCTAATGCTACGGTCGAAGGAAAAATACTAAATTAAGAACATAATATATTAAAATTAAAATTATAAGTTTCTTATTATTCATCACCATAATAAAAGGTAAAGTTTACATGCCTCATATCTAAAACTTGATGCGCTTTAAAAATTTCTGAACAAATATTGGCATATTTTATTTACGAACATTATCTTGATACTTCAATAACTGTAGCAGAAATATATGTATCAATATGCATCATGTACCCAGCAGCGGGTCGTGGTTTTATAGACAGAAACCTATGGTAATCTCAAGAAGTTGTTTCGATAGATTCCGAGGAGTTTGTTTAGATTGTTTTGATTTCAGAAAAAAAAAAATTTTAGATCGTGTCGATTGTAACGGAGGTAACACGAGATTGTTGTGCAAAAACAGAAAAATCAACGCTACAAAGCAGATCAATCCGGAAAGGTTAACAAAATTTTGTTTTTAATGCTAGCAACCGAATGGATGTACAGGTTTTTTGTGGGCTCAAAAGGAGAGATCCGAAAAAAGTTAACCGTTAGATTTGTAAAAGGTGTCTGAGGAGAGATTTCATCTATCGGATTTGTAAGAAGAGATACCTTCGGGTGCATTTTCTGTATGCACATAGTCTAATCTATCTCTGTTGAGGACATTTTTCCGTGTGTATATAGAAAAGAAAAACTGTGCTTTTTAAAGAGTAGAGATAGGTCATGGGTCTGAGTCTTGAAAATAGTCTCGTGCAGAAATGCAGGAAAAGTCTGTACTACACCGGGCTGCCTTTTTTAAGAATTATCAATCATGTACTTCTGGTAATTATAAACTGCCTGTGAGAATCTACTAGGTGGGGTAAATACGAAACAGACCCTCGTCCGCTTGTTCTTGCAATTCCGATGTCCTATCTCCATAAATCTTATTTCTAGCCCAATGAAAGTAAACTCATGCCTGAACACTACTGTTATCTACTGTATTAAACTTGGGTTCTAGTGTAACTTCATAGCCATGGCGAGCGCTTGATTCTTTCATACCATTTGCAATGCGATCCATATTGTTTTCACCAATTACTTGGTTTTGCATCTACAGGAATTGCAAGCAATGAATGTTGTTCCTCGCTTGAAATTGACTGAAGGATAACTTAAAAGTGATGGAGTGATGCTGATTTGCGAAGTTGTCAGGTCCATGTCTTCTGGAGGTGAATCGATCTATTTCCTTGGTCAAGTGGTGCAACCATCCATCGCCAAGCGACCCTTGCTTGCTGTGAGCTCTGTGCATCAGAGTTGTTCGCCAGTTTTTATAACCATGCATTGCTGCCTTCATCAGATTCCAGTCTAGACTTGGCATATAAATTCTCTGAATTGTACTTGACATGAAGGGGGACAAACTAGGAGGAAGGTTATATAAGGAGCATGAACTGTACAGTAGTTTGAGGGGGAGAAAGTATGGTAGGCCGAAGAACATGCCAGTTATGTACAGTAGCGATTCGAGGCACACATGGATGCATGTGTTCGATGACTTTTTTTTTTTTTGGGAATAATGGGTTCGAGGACCTAGAGCCCTAGACCTGGATAAAGTTAAAATCTTGTAACATCTACCAATAATATCTAGAAATTACATATTTTTTATGAAAATTTATTTAATGATGAATCTAAAAAATATAATTTTTATATGATAAAATATTATTAATTATATATTATTTAAAATGATAAAAATTTGATTTTGAAAAAATGCTTATACTAATTTTGAAACGGAGTGAGTACGTAGTCTGATTGTCAAGGGCATCATAACTACGAGTAGCCTGGCACGTATGAGGCCCATGCGACGGGGGGACGAAGTCAACCGCTGATGAATTTGATTCGTGTGCATTGGCTTCTGCTAGTTCTTTTGACACTTCAATGGGAACATGCTTTCTAGGCACCTTCCCCTCCCCTCCGACAATGTCAATTTGTGAGTGTCTTTCAAACCCCTTCTTATTGACAATGGGGATCCACAATACTCCCTCTGTCCGTCTTTGTTAGACGTATTTGAGACGTCACAAAAACCAAGAAAAAGAAAATGACACCATTTTCTATTTACTCCGTTGGCATTCACGAAGTGAAACGTAAACTAATTAGCTACCAGCTGAACAGTCACTCGCGCGGTCTACAGGATAATCAATACTGCTGGACAGAGATACGCTGAGCAATTCTGAAAAGTTTAGTTTTAGAGCCTATTTAGATTCGATTGAGTAATTGTTAGTCTGGGTTAATAATTAGTCGACTGTTTTTTATCGATTAATTACTAGTTTATTATCTGTTTGAAGAAAGGACTAATTGCTAGTTCATAATTCAATAAAATATATGTTTTGTCTCTGACTAATTATAAATTCGTTTCTATTTGAATCCATAACTAATTATTAGATCGCTAGTTGTATTTTTGTTATGTATTTAAATTTTCTCTACTTTTTTTCTCTATTTTATCACGTTTACTTCCGTCATTTATTTAACACAAATATACTATAATATAATTGGACAATATAATAAATCAAATATTTAACACAAATAATTGGAACTTTCAGAGCCGTGATTTTTGGATTGCGCTATCAAGCTTGAGTTTTGTAAGCCAAACATATCCGGTTGCAGCTTGCTCAAGCAACAGCGTCAATGCATATGGACATTGCGGTTATAGTATAATCGGAGCCAGCAAGACAGCAGAGGCTTGTTTCAATTAGTGTAATCCGAGTTTGTTTAAAAAAACAAATTGAGGGTAATTTAGACTTTTTATTGTACTCATACTCTTAGTAGTCCTATTAGTACTCTGATCAACTACAATTAGTCGATGGATAGTCTAAAAAATTAGTTCTCATATTAGTCTGTCTGTTTGAAAGAAATGACTAATTTCCAAACAAGTCTTTAGTAATACGGCCATCATAGATGGACGGAGAGAGTATTGTTTTTCTTCTTTCCTTGGTAACGCATTGTTCTCTCTACTAATGTTGTTGTTGAAAAATTATTTATTGCATGTGAATCGGCAGTGAAGTTGGATAACCATGGTCTTGGCAAGTCGATAATTTATCGACAGCTATGGATGGTGATCGTCGGTGGTGAGGTAGAGGCGGAGCTAGGGTTTTTTTTTTGTCAGCTGACTTCAATGAAATTTCAAAATCCTCAAGTAAATTTGCATTGGATTGAGTAATAATCAAGTGATATAGAGAAGCTGACCCCCAATGGTTTTTTTCCTTGCTGGCTTCGCTACTGTGGTGAGGATATCATGTCCTATGGATTTAGCGATAGAGGTGGTGAAACTATATAAGCAAAGTGAGATGATATGATAGTGGCGGGAATGAATGGTGGACTCGAGATGAGAAGAGAGGGTTGTTGAAGATTAGTTGAAAAAATAACAGGTTAAAAGTTAAGAGGATCTCATACTTTCTGAGTTTTGTTTAATCATTCAATTTTTTATAAAATATTAGCTTGCATATATAAAGTTATTAGTAACATGACAACAATTTTGGAGCAGATTTTGTCTGACGTGGACGACGTCGGGGAGAGAGGTCATTCCTCCTCGGCAAGGCTAGGGTTTAGGGCTCTACGCACCCGGCGAGATGTACGGCGGCGGCGGCGGGGCAGCCGCTAACGCCAGCGCCCTCTTCAGCGGCGGGGGCTTCATGCCCTCGCAGTCCACCGCCGTCCCTGAGAGCAGCGGCGGCGGCCTCTCCAAGGTCCCTCCATAGCTCCAGTTTGTTTAATCCTTCTTCCCTTCTTCGGTTTGGGCTCCAGCCCCCCTGACGCCAGAGTCAATCATTGTGCTGTGGCAGGTCCGGAGCGCGCAGACGCTGCTCCCGCTCACCGTGAAGCAGATCATGGACGCGGCGCAATCCGGCGACGACAAGTCCAATTTTGTCGTCAATAACGTCGAGGTGTCCATGGTACGTACATTAGCCTCTTCGAATGGTGCTTAGTTGATAAGAAAAATGTTTCGTGCAGCAAGGATTGTAGTTTTGGAGGATGCAACTAATTTTACCGTTTCCCTTCATGTATTGGCGTCACGAGATTGTTGGTTTAGGGTCCTCAGGTACCTAGATGGGTGGAAAGTTACTCATTGCTAAATTGGTTTTGTAGTTAGATACAAATGAATATGAACTATTCCAACTGAACTTTTTCTGTTAAAAAGTGCACATGGAAATATTTATGATTGGGCCATGATAAAATGCTTTTTTTGGGCAATTTATTTTCCAATCTGTGGATTGCCCTTAAAAAATCGTTTTCTTTTTTATTTGCGAATTCTTGTTCATGTAGTCTCCGACATTTTATCATTGCACAGCTTGCTCCTATGGTGCCTCTCTTCAACTTTTGTAAACTTGTAATGGACCTGAATTGCAGGTTAGGCTTGTTGGACGCATGCTAAATAAGTTAGAACGGGTCACAGATGTAGCCTTCACTCTCGATGATGGTACAGGCAGGATAGATGTGAATCGCTGGTATGATATTTTTTATTTCATTTGATTTGGTAATTAGAATATTTGTATTTGTATTTGTCCCACTATTTTTTTGTTTCTTTTTCTTTGTTCGTAGGGAAAATGAGTCTTCTGACACTAAGGAAATGGCTGATGTCAAGTAAGTAAGAATAACATTTTAACTGTGATATGTCAACGATTGAGTTTGTTATGCATCTAAGTTGATGACTTTGTTTTGTTACAAAGCAATGGGAACTATGTAATTGTCAATGGCGGCCTGAAAGGATTTCAAGGAAAGCGCCATGTGATTGCTTACTCTGTGCGGTAAGCACTCTATCATATGTTTTTCTTCTCTGCTAGCATGACAGGTTATCGTTTCTGATGCTTCTCTGTAATCTAGGTCTCCCGTGGTACCCTGAACTTTCTTTTGGTTTCAATAAAAGCCAAGTATTTTCTCCTGTCAAAAAATAAAAATAAAAAATAAAATTGATGCTTATTTCCATCATGCCTATTAGAATCCTAATGGAGATTATTTGATCTGATTCATGGAATCATATCATGTACTTTAATTTTATCTTTATTTAGTAGTTGACTCACTTGGGGTGTTAGTAGTTTAACTAATGAAAAGGCCATGCTATGGAAATCACATATTGTATTAATTTTGTAATTGACTAGCCTATGAAACACAGACTTTGTTTTTGTATGTCCTTAATAAACATGTAATGCTACATCGATATCCATACAATAGTATTGCTGGTATGGCTAGGAATTTGGGCGCTTTATTGATGAACTAGAAGGGAAATTACAGCAGAGCAGCAGAGTAGAGAGGATCGTCCTCCCTAGGAGGCCAATCCACTTTTCTCTACTTTTCTGCTTGCCTAAGGTTCAGCCCCGCCCGGGTTTATATAGCCACCCGGCCGGTTGACTGCTCCTCTTATTTCTTTAACTACCAACAACTTAAGCAACTAATCTCTTATTTCTTAGCTGCGCCTGGCTGAGCCTAATCCTTGCTCCTGCCCCTTCTAGAAAGGTGCAGCCGCACCTAGCTGGAGGTTGCCGCAGCGCCTTTTTTCCTGTGGTTGTGCTGCTGCCCGATGAAGTCGTCCATAACAATTGCTATATCAGATTGGAGCTTTTCTAGATGTAATTCAGGGTTTCTTATCATCTTGTTTCAGGACAATGTCTAACTAATTTTAGATTTCTGCATCACACATTTTCCTTGTGATCCTTACTGTTTGTGATTTCATTCAGCCGTGTGATGGATTTCAATGATGTAACTCATCACTTTCTACACTGCATTCATGTACATTTAGAACTCACCAGGGCAAAGGTACTAAAATCCATACCTTTCTTTTCTGGGGCTTCAGTGTTTTAGTTTATGTTGTATTCGGGTTGATCTTCCATGTATGTCTTTGTTGCAGTCTCATGTAAACGCTAATATAGGAAACCCTAACACAGCTAACCAATTCCGGATATCTAATAATCAGGTAGCATTTGGAACTTTACCCCAAATTTAGAATTACGCACTGTCTAATGTTTTCATTGTTGTTTACGCAGGCACCAGTATCAGGAAATACGGCTGGAAATGATATTTCCAGCTTGGTTCTTAGTGTTTTTAATGATTCATCAATCATGTGAGTGAACTCTAGCTGTTTCTTCCCACCAATGTTATTGCGCTGGTAAGGTTAACTTAGGGTGCAGACCAAGAAACACAAAAAAATTTATTGAGTAATAATTTATTTGTTGAGGAATGTTGAATTCTATGTGGCATAAATGTTTGAGCTTTATGGTTCATGTGTAGATTTGTCAGCTTTGTCCCAAACAAGGAAAATACAAATATGCTGGGACAGAAGATGTGTCTATCATCTCTTCAAAAAAGAAGATGCTTCTATCATTCTACTTGCAAATACATATTTTTTTGCATTTTTATGTAACAAAATGATCATAAAATATCTCGTTCAGAAAGACTTAGGTTTGCATCTACAGACACCTGGAGCACGGAGTGACAAGGGAGTACGTCATAAGCCGTCTTAAACATCTACCTGAGGATGACATCAGGTATCGTTCTTGACCTTCTCCCATTGCTCTGAAATGTATCCTGTGTTGATTTGCTACAAAGAAATATTACATTGCATCTTTTACAGGAAGGCCATTGAAGACCATGTTGATGTCGGCAATATTTACAATACAATCGATGACAATCATTTCAGGTCTGTCATGAATGGTTAACCATGTTTCCAAGATCAGGTCCAGATTTTCCAGAGTCATGGAGCTATATCAAAAAACATAAGCACTCTGCAGGATAGTCCCTTGTGTAGTTTGATATAATGAACACTTGATATGAATGGGGCGAGTTCAATCTTGTGTAGTTTGCTACTCCAGTAACCTTATGCAGTAATCTTTGTTCTCGACATCAGACGTGTAACATTCCACCAATTGTTTCGTTTTCCTGTCTGTTAAAAAAATGTTTCGTTTCCCAGATCATGTTGACAGGTAGTACCAGGTTTATATGTGCTCTGCAAATGTCGCGTGTTGAGAACAATTTGGTTAATGGTAGCTGCTAGTGCAACGAAATTTTAAAGAGGCTTGGCTAAAGCACGAAGTCTACACGAAACCTGATGGCCTGCCGCGAGGCAGCCTTGTTAATCTGGAACAAGTACAATGGTGATATTTCCTCCCAGAAGACGCAGGGAGCGAAGATGCAGCTCGACCCGGGGTGGCCGATCTCCTCCTGTCCATCCTTATACTGAACGAGCCCTAACTGATGGAGTACAACAAGACACGGTAACACACATTTTTTTAGAACCGGTAACAAGACACATGAGCAGCTATCTGTGTGACCCCGTTTGAATTTTGAGATTATGAGAATCTGGATAAAAAAAAATTCCTATTGATATCTAAACAGGTGAGATTTTGAAAGATTATAAAATCTCATAGAATCTAATTGATCTAAATATTATTCGAAATTCTATATCACAATGCACATTAATATACCTAAAATGATAAAATCTCATCACCTAAATAGTTGAGATTTTAATTTTTTGAAATCCGAATTTTAAAATTTTAAAATTCAGATATAATCTCATACTCTAACGGCTGAGATTTTAAAATCCTAAAATAATCCAAGAATTCATAATTCGGATTCTTATTCAAACGGGACCTAACAAGTAGCAACCAACCAAAGACGAGTCCGCTTGTAACCATCCACCACAGGCCAACAGCACAGGAGGCCCAACTATAACAAATTTCTTAGGGTCTGTCCTTTGTAGCCCATTTGGCCCAAACAAACCCAAGTCATAAGGACAGTTCCCCAACGCGCATGCCAGACGCAACCTCCTCCCTCCCTCACCGAAACCCTCCAAACCCTCGCCGCGATGGGCAGAAAACACGCCGCCGCCGGCGCCGCCGCCCACGAATCCCTCGCGGCGGCCACTATGCCTTCCGACCTCTTGGCCGCGGCCGATTGCGGTGGCGTCCATGGGCACTCCCTCTTCTTCGACGCGCTCGTGCAGCTCATCCCGCCGCGCTTCTACCTCCAGGCCGACGACGAGGACCGCCCATGGTACCAGGGCCTCTCTAAGGCCGCCAAGGCGGCCATGAAGGCCCAGTCCCGCGCCAACGTCAAGGCGGCTCGCCGCGCTCGCCTCGACCCCTCGGGGCCGCCCTCCTCCACCCTTGATCTCCTCAAGAAGTCCGTCGCCGACCAGGCGGCGGAGGAGGAAGAGGAAGACAAGGAGAAGGACACGTCAGGAGGGGAAAGCGAGGAATCTGGAGACGAGGCAGGCTCCGAGGATGAAGATGGTGACGAGATTGAGGAGGATGAAGGTGAGGGTGAGAAGGAGGAGATGCAGGTCGCGCCAGCGGCAGTGGTCTCGGAGGACCGGTCAGTGACCTACGAGGAGCTGCGAGAGCGACTTCACCGCCGCATTGCTGAGCTCCGTGGGAACAGGTGCACGCGTCCCGAGTTCTTGGATAAGCCCAAGAAGGAGAAGGGGAAGAAGGCAAAGGGGAAGAATGCCAATAAGGGGAAGGATGAAGGCAAGAAGCGGAAGAGGGCCGATGGTGCGGACGGTGAGGATGGCAAGGATGGAAAGAAGGCAAAGAAGGAGGCTGAGGAGAAGCCAGACATCATGTATGCGAATGTGTTTGTTGACCCCAAGGAAGCAAGGCGTAGGAAGAAGAGGAGGGTTAAGAACAAGAAGAAGGCATTGGAGCAGGCTAAGCGTATGCAGGAGGCGAAGAAGGATCCTGAGAAGGCAAACAAGATTGCCTGGGATACAGCTAGAAGACGGGCTGCAGGGGAGAAGGTGCATGATGACCCGAAACTGATTAAGGAGAGCATGAAGAAAGATCAAAAACGGCAGCAGAAGCATGCCGCACAGTGGAAGGAGAGGCAGAAGACCGTGGACAAGCAGAAGCAGGCGAAGCAGAAGACGAGGACGGAGAACATCCGGGACCGGGCAAAGCAGAAGAAGCTGCGCAGGATAGAGAAGCGTGAGGACAAGCTTATGCGTCCTGGGTTTGAGGGGCGCAAGGAGGGTTATGTGAATGAGTAATGCCTATGTCAAATGTCAGGAATGGAGTATTCCTGTTTCATTTTTGTTATGCAGAACTGTGCTGTGGGTGCTTGTAATCAATTCATGGATACTAAAGTGCGTAATCATATTAGCATAAATTTTGAAATTTTGCAGGTCTGTTCAGATTTTAGGGGTATTTATGCAGCCATGTTGTCATTTGCCAAATCTTGAGTCAATGCTGATGGACTGGAAACTTTAGTTTTTCTGTGGATGCCTCGTCGTGGTTACAGAAGACTGATTGATGGTAATGTATTACTTTCAATGTTTTCGTACAGAGTTGGGGCTTACCTTGTGTATGACAACTTTTTTCATAAATCAAGGTTGCAATATTTAACTAATATGCAGTGTCCTGAAATTTGTATGTTGATAATCTCTCTTATATCAATGCATCGTTCATCAAGCATTATAACTATTTACTTCTTCTCGACACTGAGATTCCGAAATTTACTTCTGTGATTTTCCATTTTAATTGCAGTATACTGCTACTTATCTGACTGAAAATTTGACATTTTCTGTTCTGATCCACTCGTAATCTTTTATACTCCTACTGCAAATACCACTGTTATGTAAAAGTAATGAAAGTTGACAGGTTGCATATATTACTGAAATACGCTGCCTTGTTGGGAAGATGATCTAGTAGTTTCTGACAGCAATACACCTTTCATCTTTAATGCCAATGAGCATAGTTAATTTTCAAGAAGACCAAACACGAAGCACGTACATAGTATTTTGCATTGCTGGAATGGCTGTTGATGATATTCTGGTTAATTGCTGGAGCTCTGTTCCAATCTAACCATATACTTCCAAATGGTGTCTTTTGTCAGCGGAATGAACCAATAAACTGGCTGAGCCTGATCTGACTTAATTTGTTTCTAAGTTGGAAGCTCAAATTTCAAACTGCCTATAAGGAGCTCCGTTTCTTTCTTTATTATGTGTATCTGAACTTGTTTTTCATCTATATTTAGATACGACATTATCCATACGCGTGCAGTTAGTGTTGCTATGGAACTACTATGCCGAGATATAAGCGATGGCCTCACTAGTTCAGCTTACTATCAAGTATCTAGTACAGAGATACGGTGTAGGTGCCGGAGATCGGGGAAGGGATGGAGCACAGCACATGTAGATTCGGAAACCAGGAGCAACGCATCGACCCACGAGGCCACGACCTGCGATCTTGAAACCCAGAGCTGGTCGTTCTGCAAACCGTCGCACATGGCGGCGGGCACAAGCACCGAGAATTTTCGTTCCTCTCTCGACAGAAGCAGAGAGCAGCAGCTAGGGAAGTGGGAACTACCCCGGCCGGCGTCGTGAGTGGTGGAATCCTGGCGGCGCGTTGCCGCCCGTATCCCGTATGGCCGGCTGGAAGGAATCCGGCCCTAGAGCTTTCTGACTCTTTGGTGCACTGGGTGCGGTCGTGCTGGTGCTTTGGTTGGCGCCACCTAGATTCTGGTACGTTGCAATATTAAGCCGCCTTTCGTTTTGTCAGTGTGAGTATAGGTGGGCATTTGGGTCCTGCCAAATGGGGCGAACAGAGGTCCGCTTATTTTGGCATGGTCCAAGCACGGCATGGCCCGGTCGGCCAAGCACGGTGAAAAGCATGACACAACTGTTTAACATTATATATTAAATATATTTATGTTTTATATTATAACAGATAAACAAGCATACTGCACTGGTAAGTGCGGTCATTTTTATAGCTGAGGTCACAGGTTCGAACCTCTCAAGTGATTATTTTTACCATATTTTCAAATAAAAGGACCAAATTTTTCGTGGGCCAACATGCTGGCACGACCCGTTTTGGCATGATTACTACAATTAGATCGTGCTGTGGGCCAGCAGCACAGCCCGTGGCCTGCTAAGGCACGGTCCGCATGACCCGTCGTGCCTTGGTGGCCTGTGTCGTAACCAGCCAGGCGTGCCGGACCGCCCGAATGCCCAGGACTAAGTGTGAGCGTGGGTAGAGCATGGGGCGAGCAAATGGATTCCTCGTAAGTTTCCATCTGAGTGCTGGAAATGCTTTCTGTTTTCTCTCCTAATGCTAAGTAACAAAGGTTAGTACTCAATGCACCTTGCCTCATTCATCATACATGCATATCTCTATCTTTACTCTTCTCGTTTTCAACATATTTTACAAGTCTATCCCTCTTTAATTTTACAAAACTTTACATATTTGAAATAAAACGAATAGTTAAAGTTAATATTTTTTTTAAAATCGTACGAAGCACGTTTCACATTAAGAAAGAGAGAGTTACAAATAAAACAAGAACACAAAACACGACCCCGGACAATGAGGCGCGGAAATTACAAGGCAACGGGGAGCAACCACACGAACATCCCCGCCAAGCTTCAAAGCCCTGCCAGCTCAAGAGTTCTATTCACCACTACAGGGGGGAGGCAAGACAGGCCACAGAACACATGATCATTCCTCTCCAGCCAAAGCATCCAAATGACGAGCACAATGAGCGAGTCGAACATCCAGCGCCTAGGCTTGGTCACCCGCTTGCGAGTATCGAGCCACCAATCTACAAGAGAGAGATCCTGACCGGTCCACAGGTGTTGCCAACCACAACGGCGAAGCACACGGAACTACACCTCCTTGCTGAAAACACAATAGGGAAAAAGGTGGTCGACAGACTCCGAATGCTGGGTACACAGCGCACAGGGCCCCGAGTTAGGCATAAAGCAAGAAGCTAGAAATTTTGAGGGTAATCTAAGGATTTTTTTATTCGATCAACTAATTGTTTACCGACTAAAAATTAATTATTTTTTCCTAAACGGGTGGACTAATATAGAGACTAATTAATTTTGGTCCATGTATGGACTAATTATTTTCTAATTAATAGATCCAAGGGACTAATGAGACTAACAATTCGTATATATTTCAAAATGTCTAAAATACCCTTGACTTATTTTTCTAGGAAATGTACTTTTTTTAGAAAATTTCTTATTTACCATTGAAAATTATACTCCTCTTATTCGCCGTTGAAAATCTATTCTTGCTTTATTTGCCACTGGATTAATTTTGCTTACCTTTTATACCATGATCACCATTTGTTCCTAGATAAAAATGCATATCTAACTTGGATTCTAAAAGATCTATCAAGCATATTACTCATACATTTGCATGAATTTAATATTTTCCTTATGTTTATGATTAAAAAAGTATTAATCTAAAATACTTTGTTTTCTGAATATAACTAACTGATCGTGTATTTTTATCATAATGTATATATTTTAATCACAAACATATAAAAATATAATTTGTGCAATGCATAAGTAATATGGATAGGTTTTTTTAATCCAAGTTCAATATTTATTTTTTAGATAGAAGCAAATGATGATCATGGCACAAAATAGAAGTAAAATTAAAAATCTAGTGGCATATAAGTAAAAAAGTAAGTTTTTGATGGCAAATAAGAAAAAGATTTTGTTGAGATCACGTACCTCGGATACCTGTGGGCTCGGAGTGAATACAAAGACTCGGCCTTGGGTTACGGCACACAGACCAATCTACAGCACACGAGGATTTCATCGCGTCAAACCATGGAAGAGCGTCCTAGCCCCCAGGGGTCGAGGCCGCGCGAGCACAACAGTGTGACCACCGAAGGGCCAGAGACACGTGACGACAAGATTCGACCAACCAACGGCTAGAAGCCAATACTTCTGTCTGACCCCCCAGGTGTCGGCCATCATCGTAACGGTCAATTTCTGACGAGCACAGGTATTTCTGACAATGTACAACAGGAGTTAAAGCAACTTTACTAGAAGTAAAACATTTCAGAAGGAGGTAAAGCATCTAGACGATCGGTAAAGCATTTTGGCGGGCGGTAAAGCAAAACAGAAAAGTGTCCTTTGTCCTCTACGACTAGACAAAGGAAGATCGAAGGACACCAACAGCTGCTCTAGCGCCAGCGGGCACTAGAGGATCAACTTCGGTGACGACAGCGGCCTCACCCGTCGAAGAGCCGCTAGGTTTCATAGGCGCCAAGTTTGTAACCTCGGTCTGACCCTTATATAAAAGGGTACGGAGGACTTTAGACGACAAGTTCGAAGAGTCTATTATAACCACATTCACATACACGCGCTAGGGTCTTGGCTCGTGCCAAGGTCTTTCAGCCATTATATTCATGTTTTTAGTTCATACGATCCACCCACTCTCACTATACGTAGGGTATTACGTCTCTTTAACGGCCCGAACCAGGTTAAATTTTGAGTATTTTATAGATTAGATCACCTCAAATATGAAGAGCGCATCGTATCTCTCTCCGATTACGTAAATTCTACTGTGTCGGTGATCAGAATACCGACAAATATAATTTTCGATGGCGAATAAGAATTTGCCTTTTTTTAATTCCAAATAAAAAACAATTAGTCAGAGCAAAATAAACTTTTTTTATTGAAGGATAGACTAACAATTAGTCTTACCTTCAAACACATTGTAAACTAATAATTAGTTAATTAGTCAGCCAGATGCAAACAAACTCTAAGCTGTACCTTTTTACAACCTACTAAGTGACAAGGGACCCCAACAAATAATGCGCATTGGGGAGTGAATTCCACTGGCAAAGTTAAAAGACTGCAAGGTCAACTGTCACAGTCTGGAGTCGGTCATGCGGAAAAACTACACATGGTACAGTGGATACGATGTATCATGAGATTAGCATCTCCCCAGACAGTGTAGGACTTAAAAAAAAAACTCCCCAGACAGTGTGATTCTCGACTCACTCACGGCTGCCTATAGATACATGCAGTCTACCGATGCACAAAGCGATGCAGTCGGCCTCTAAATGCGGTCGATCCTATAGGAAGCCGTTAAACCAAACCCAGACATTAACACAAGTACTACTTGCAGACACAACGGGAACGAGATGACCGGGGAGACGATGAGCTGTGCCGGAGCAATGATACTGCTCTGGGCCATGTCTCTCACTCTCGGGTGCCTGGCAGCCGCGTCAGCATCACCGGCATTTGCTGCTTCAAGTGGCACCGGAGACGGAGGCGGGGGCTTGCTGCACATCCCTTCCAATGCATCCTTGGCTCACTGCCCCTCCAGCTGCGGGGACATCAGCATCTCCTACCCCTTCGGAATAGGGCCTGGCTGCTTCCGCCAAGGCTTCGAGGTGACCTGCGACCACACGGCTCAACCTCCAAAGCTCTTTCTAGGCAACACTGTCATTCAAATCACCGAGTTTCATCCAAACTCAGTTCTGGTTTCGATGTTCTTCGTCATTACCATCGAACCAGGTATGAATACCTACAACAATTCCTGGGTTGCGATTTCGAAGTCAACTTGTTTGATTATGCCAGAAAAACCCCATCGGCTCATGCATGAGCAGGTGTTATGGGGAAAAGGTGATGCCACGTGGAGGGCCTTGCACAGTAATTGGTTGCTGTTTCATCCAATTAACAGATGACATCACAGGGTTTCGATCAGAACTTGTCCGCACTGATGCTATGGCAGCACAATCAGAACCTCTGCATCCTCGAATCATGGCTTTCATGTCGTATGAATCAGATTACATGTACAATATGACAGATCTTTTCTCAGGTTGGACAAACGCAAGCAAAGTGCAAGGCTCTTATCTTGATATTGCAATCACGAACGAAGCAAGCTGCGAAAGTGCTATAAGGAACAACAAAAGTTATGCCTGTGCTGCAGATAGTAGTTGCACAAATGCGCCATACGGAGGATATACATGTTCCTGAAACACTGCCACAAGGGCAGTCAATCCTTACCTCTTGGAAGGATGCCAAGGTGCTCCCTCTACTTCTGTCTCTTGAAGAAAATGAATATATTCAACTTTTGTTTGTATCGACTACTCCCTCTCCATCTGTCCAAAAAATGTAACCATTCTCGGATTCTGTTAAAATCATTTCTTCGACTATCAATAATAATTACAAAAAATGATTTAAACAAAAAGCCTTGCATTTTCAACTTTGACCAACAATAATCTATAATATCATTTACATATCATATATATCAAACTTAAAAAATTATTATTGACATTCGAAATTGAAATGTTTTGACTTTGACCAGGTCCAAAAAATGATTATATTTCACCAATTTGCTCTCAAAGTTTAGAAATTAACATATGAATCAAAGAAATAACAGAAAAAAGGAACACATTACCTATAATGCTCCAATACTTGTAAGTTTCCATCCACTGCCATTACGTAAATTTTGACTCATATTAACACTATATGTGCTTATTAATTATCCACAATTGCATTGTTTAAAAAGTATATTAAGTCCTAAATCTACAAATTGTGTGCATGCAAGATCAAAATTGCAATTAAAATAATTTTAATAGAAAGAGAGTACAATTTATCTAATAATTTACTTTATAGTAGCGTCACTATAATTCTGATGATATGTCAATCTATGGTGATGCAGATTATAACCCCGAGCATAAAGAAAACTGTCCTGCATCATGTGGAAGCATGAACATTCCCTTTCCTTTCGGGCTGAAAGAAGGTTGCTATGCAAGCCAAAGGTTCCAACTTAAATGTACAACAGATAATATTACGGTTTTTAGCTCAAGATTTGCCAAGTATAGTGTGACTGGAATATCACCTGGAGATGGGACTCTAACTCTTGGCAACATGCTAAATAATGTGAGCTACGGGACAGAAGCAATAGCGATCTATGAAAATGGAACCTTGATGATATAATGACCTTTGAAGATCAATTTGATTTTTCCATGGAATATGATATTGTTATAAGATGGACAATTGCAAATTCAACTTGCCAGGAAGCTCTGCAGAAGAATAATACTAGCAAATATGCATGCCGCAGTAACCACAGTTACTGCCTAAATGTAACTAATAGGCAAATATTTATGGGGTACCATTGCAAGTGTATCCACGGTTTTCAAGGAAATCCTTACATATAGGATGGCTGCACCAGTTTGTTCCCTCCCGACCTCCTCATCCTTTGTACTCCCTCCCTCCCAAAATAATTGACGTTTTTGACTTTTTGAAATCAACGTTTAACCATTAATTTTATTCAAAAAATTTACAAAAATACAAAAATAAATAAGTCAAGTTTAAAGTACTTCTAATAATGAATTATTTCACAATGAGATAAATAATATTTTCACAATTTTTTGAATAAGACAAATGGTCAAATGTAGAAAATCTATAAAGACACTTATTTTGGGACGAAGGGAGTAGACTACAGTATGAGAGTTGTTATTGATTTCTCAAATGTCAAAAATTTATTAGTCAAAACTTTATATATCAATTGGATATTCTATTTGTAGTCACACTAAAATAAGGTCTATTTTTTTATAAAAAAAAACAGCATTATGTTTTAACATGCGTCTCTCTCTCTCTCTCTCTCACTGTATAATTGCGCTTACTAGCAAAAATATATATAACAAAGGAGAATAATCTGCAGATATTGATGAATGCTCATTGCCGAATTACTGCAACGGCACATGTAAAACATCCCAGGAAGCTATATATGCACACAGCATAGTACTATTCTTTTGGGTAAGTCATCACAAACGAAATCCTCATCTAGCACTTCTAAAAGAGTAGTTCGCATATTTGCATGGTTGGTGTAAACAATTTAAATATAATAATGGTGAGGACTTTAGGCTCATGTTTTTAATGCAATGATGGACAATTTCATCTAGGATATTTTAGGCTTCCTTTTATAACGGCATTTATTGTTTTCTTGCTTATATTGCTTGAGAGTGAACAAGATATCTTTTCTTATTGGTTAATTATTAAGATAATACCTCCTCCATTATTTTATATATGACATCAATATTAAAAAAGGAAAGCGGTGGAGGTGCGGGTGTGCCACCATCCTAGGTTGGATCTCTTTTTTTTTTCTTTCTTTCTTAACATCATGTATAAAAAAGCAGAGGAAGTAAACTAACAAACTCGAAGGAAGTTCAGAAACTCTTGCAAATGGATGCAGATACGGCAATTGGAATTGGTTGTGGACTTGGCTCGATAGTAATAGCATTGAGTGCAATTGTACTTATCAAGAAGTGGAAGAAAGACATCCAGAAGAAAAGCCGCAAGGCATACTTCAAGAAAAATCAAGGCCTGCTCTTGGAGCAGTTAATCTCGGATGAAAATGCCACAAACAAAACAAAGATATTTACTTTGGATGAGCTAGAGTAAGCAACCAATAACTTTGACCCTTCTCGTCTCCTTAGTCGGGGAGGGCATGGTATGGTGTACAAAGGGATTTTATCTGATCCGCATGTGGTGGCCATCAAGAGATCCAAAATTACTGAGCAAATTGAGATAGACCAATTCATCAACGAGGTTGCTATCTTGTCTCAAATAATCCACCGCAATGTTGTGAAGCTATTTGGTTGTTGTCTTGAATCAGAGGTCCCTTTGCTTGTATATGAGTTCATATCCAATGGAACACTCTATGACCTCCTCCATTCTGATGTTACTTCTAAGTGCTTGTTAACATGGGATAATCGCGCTAAGATTGCTGCTGAAGCAGCAGGGGCACTTTTTTATCTTCACTCCGCAGCTGCCATACCAATTTTCCATAGAGACGTGAAGTCCTCCAATATACAGTTGGATGATAGTTTCATCACCAAGGTTTCTGATTTTGGTGCTTCAAGATCTCTTTCGCTGGATGAAACTCATGTAGTGACTATTGTCCAAGGAACATTCGGTTACCTAGATCCGGAGTGTCAACTGAGTGACAAGAGTGATGTATACAGTTTCGGAGTGATACTTGTGGAGCTTTTGACAAGGAGGAAGCCAATTTTCATAAATGATTCAGGTGCAAAACAGAGCTTATCTCATTACTTCATTGAAGGAATTCAAGAAGGAACCCTGATGAAAATACTGGATCCACAAGTTGTAGAAGAGGCAGATCAGGAAGATATTAATGGCATTGTTTCACTTGCAGAAGCATGCGTAAAGGTCAAAGGCAGAGAGAGGACAACAATGAAAGAAGTAGATATGGGATTGCAGTTCTTGAGAACTAAGAGGATGAGAAAAGCAATCTTGCCTAAGAGCGATGGAGAGATAGAGCCATTGTTGAACCCGAATGCTAGGAGCCACGCTGAAACCAGTCCCATCAATGCTGCTCACTTAACTCCTGATCAAGTGATATCTGGGTGCTATAGTCTGGAACAAGAATTTGCATCTTCAATCAGTTTGCCGCGCTGACTATATATCTTCAACTGTCGGCTTGCTGCTGCCATGCACCTAAATCATCTTATATTTTTAGTTAATAAATAATACCATATTTGGTTTTGATATATGTATCACGAGGTGCGCTCACTTTGTACTGTGTACTAGGAGTATACACAATTTATGTATTTGTACGATGAACTGTATGCCATGTAGCTTGTATACCTTTATCAAGCTGATGGCAGTTTGTATCTATTGTTGAAGCTTTTACAGGGCATCTATACGACTAATAAAGAAATAGTTGGAACACCTTCAGGATAGCATTTTACATATGAACTTCTAATATGATTCTAACACTTCGGTGCGCTACAATGAATATTTTGGAGTTTTGCTTTATGGGACACCGAAGTGAGGCCCGAGGCCAGACTACCTCTTGCAGGGTTATTGTTCGTTGCTATACGAATAATACTCCGTCCGTCCAAAAAGAAAGTCACTTTACAAACCCGATGCTCGTTTTCCGAGCTTCATCATGGACCAACGTAATAATTATTTTAGACGTGTTGCTTCTGCTTGCTCACCAATACCGAGCCACAATCGCCCATTCGGCTTGCCGGCATGGTCAGGTAGGTAGAACTAGATTGTTTTGTAGGACTCCGTAAATTCATTTTCGTGATGAGCGTCAGCTCAGGTTGCGTGCACTGACGGAGCGTGCAGCATTGCCAGCACACCACTGAGGCTAGATCCCTCCAGCGTATCACCAGGAAAAATCCCCGGAAGGGGGACGGGTGTCTATAGTTGTGCGTAGTCCTTCCACTCTATTTTTATCATCAGGATAACAAATATTGTTTATCTATAAAACTAAATTCTTATCTTAACTACAACAATTAAAAGAGGGAATTAATTGGTTAGGTGTCGGAATAAGCGTTAGCGCGTTACAGCTCCGGCAGTAATACAATCTTGGTCGCAAGTAAATGAATCCAAAACTGCACGACAGTGGTCAATGGCAAGCATATACCAATTCGTACAGTATATTATAACATGCTTGACATCAGAAGCTTGAACATCAAAATTGAGTTCAAGTGAATACTGTACATTGACCTATTATTTGTAATACAAGCCATCGTTGTGGTCATGTTGAACAGTATAATCTACAACAAAAGCGAAAGTGCACAGGTCAGATAAGCTAAAGCATGGTACGGTAAAAGGCACTTGTCTTCACCTGTAGACATGTCCTTCCGGACGAAGCTAAAAAAAAAAAGGCGGCACCAAACCATGAGGTACATATAAAGTATACAAACAGCTGCTTGCTAGAAGCCTAGAACCCTGTCCTGGACATCACCTGCACAAGAAAGTTGGTTCACATTGTGAGATCTCGCCCTTCCAAATTTACAATTGTGAATTCAGTTAGTACATTACTTATGCAAGCCTGAGCTGACGTGACAACCAAGAAAAATGTCAGATTTCAACCCATAGAAACTGCTAGGCATCATTTAATAGGGATTTTTTCTTACAGGTTGACAGATCAGCCTAATATCCTTATAGTAACCTATTTCCATCACGGCCAAAGATCTTTGATCTTCCCCCAGAACCCATGAAAAAGTGTGGACTTATTACTAAATCATTTGCAGGGGACCAATTTGTTGAAGATTTATGAGCAATGCAAGGCTAAAACTGTATTACTCTTACCTCACAAATAATATGAACAATTCTTCATCAGTTATTGCTCCGAGTTCCATTCTTCTCTCCAAAGCAGTCAAACCTCCACCATCTTTAATTGTTGTTCTTGCACCCCTGTAGAAAAATTGTGGGACCTTAATTAGGCATCTACGTATTTACTCTTTATTCTGTACAAGAGGCAATTCAGAATGATTGTATTGTTGTTAAACAAAAAAAGGTTGCATAGACATCATAACAACAAGGGACAATAAATGGAAAACATTAACCGTGAACAATATTACTGAGAAATTAAGCCTACCTTTTTAGCAGATGCTTAGTAAGGTCATCATTTCTAATCTGGACACAACGATGCAATGGTGTCCGCCCATGGAAGTCCTGCATATTGATATCTGCTCCAAAAAGTAGCAGAAGCTCCACCATTACAGAATGGCCATATTGACACGCTAAGTGCAATAAGGAGCAGCCTTGTAGACAGCCTTCTGGCTTTCCAGAATCCTGAGTTATTTCACAAGACGCTGGGTCCAACAACATCCTGTCTGTAACTGACTGATCATGATGGACATCTTTGTTCAATTCATCATATGTCATGTTAGGGCTCACATTAGCAATTACTAGCATATGATATGCTGCTCTCAGGTCATTTGTCCTTATAGCTTCCAATATATCAATGGTAATTTGATTGGCATCTCTGGCTAAAAGAAGTTTGTCCACATACTGCATGGAGAGTTCAAGAGGATGAGTGATCGCATAATAACAAGAAGAGATCATCATAATCAAGAAATTACAATGTTGTTTTACCTATTGCAATGCAGTAAAAGAGGTTTAAGTTTTACCTTGTCATTATGTAGGAAAAGTGTTCATTTCTAGATAAATTTTCTTAAGAGACTTAGGCCCTGTTTGTTTCAGCTTCTCAGCGGGCTTTTCCAGCTGGAGAAGCTGAAAAGTCTGAAGATGAAACAAACGGGGGTTCTGAAAAGCTTGCTTTTGAAAAGCTGAAACGCAAGCTTCTGACAAAATGAACTAAAAACTGAAAAGCACATTCTGAGCTGCTTTTCTGGCTTTTGGTGTGCTGAGAAGCTAAAAATATATTACAAAAGCCAATATTCAAATTTCATCATCCAGCTTTTTCAACTAGCCACCAGCCAACTTTTCTAAAAGCACAAAAGCAAAAGCTCAAACAAACAGGCCCTTAATACTTCTCTGGTTAGTTCCAATGGTGATTACAGATATACATTATGACGTGGAGGGAATAATCTTTGTATGAGCAGCTAAGTGCTACCATCCTAGCAAATCTAAGTATTGTGAAGGAAACATAATTTGAAGGGTTTGTTGGACAGATATCCATTTTCTTAGTTGATAATTTTATAAAAACTTATACTTTTGAAATGAAAGGCAATTTGCCATACATGCAGGTTATCTGTCCAACAATACAATCACAATTGATAATGAATAATACATCCTGCTAGTTGTATCAAAAGTTTATGGATCTGAATTTTGCTTACAACTTGTACGGCATAACAAAGATTGCATTATACAAGTAAATCTCCATTGCCCATTCAAATTTTGATAGCTAAATATATGTGCATAAGAATTCATGTACAAATAGTATATCTTAGAAACTCGACCTCTCCAGACAACAAGTGGGTCATTGGTTCAGCTGGAAACCAAATAAATTTCCAACCTAAAACAATAGAGATAACATAACTCCCAACTGGCGATATACTGCTGAGAAAATATGAATAACTTCAGAGAATAAATGCATACCAGATCATGTATTATTGTTGATGAAAAATATAAGTAGACTTATTTAAGTTAAAAGAAAGCACATAAGAGCTTACCTTTGACTGTATGTACCTCTCCTTTATTGAGAAAGCATCGCTAGGTTTAGGTTTTTCAATGAAAAGAATGGCTCCATTTGATTCATTAGTTCTGTACGAAAATATAACACATCAAGAAAGAAACTAGACAGAAAACAGTGAGCAGAGTTGGTTCTTCTTGAATGCACTCCTCAAGTATATTAGCTGTCCATGCCCTTAACGAAAAGAAATATGCTCCACTGTGGTATAATATTCAGAGTCCTCTATTCCCACAAAAAAAACTATAACAAGGAACAAGGAAGCTCATGATATCTTGTATGGGTGTACCACAGATGAAAAGAAAATAAGTAAAACCACTGTGATGGGCATATACTGAAAAAAAAAAAAATATTGTTTACACACAAAATCTAACCATGAAAGCATCTTGTTGGAGCATACTGATTATGTTATTCCATATTCCTACCAGCAGGAAAACAGATACATTTTACCACACACTAAACGACAAATGAAAATTCAAATCCAAGTTCTGGTCTAAAATGCTTAAGTCCGTTAAAATGGTGATATTACATTTAGCTTACAATATATTAGAACTGAGGTGCTATGTTTTCATTCAATGATATTCATAGAGCAAAATTCATTAGGTTTTGCTAACTGTTACCAATATAGTTTGTGGTATTTCAAAGAACCAGCATACAGGACAGAGTACAAACAAACTGTACACACACTCCATACTAAGTTTTTTGACAGCAGTATTATTTTATTTTTATGTTCGGGAACATCCCAAAGCTTACATGCAGGGCTCCGAGGTGGGGTGTGTGTTTTTTTTTGGGGGGTGGGGGGGGGTGTGGTGTTGAGCGGGAAACAAAAGAACTCGATTATAAACATACCCTCCATCTTCTTTTGGAAGCAGAGCTTCCCAAATGGAATTAGCATAATCATTTCCAAGTCCTCGAAACAAATCCATAATAACTGGCTCCCATACTTTGACATCTAATCTTAAAGAGCGAACCTGCAACAAGTAAAATTTACTTGCCATGCTGAAATATGGTACCAGCTAATACCATTTTTTCAATCCAAGAATAATATGGTTTTTAAACCTTAGAAACCCATAAAAATCATATATTCATATCTATACATCAACAACAAAAAAAAAGCCTTTTATACATATAAAAAGGTAATTCGTGCTGAAAGTCACACATGCACAACAAAAAATGAATGATTACAAGAAAATGTATATTAAATCTAAGTGCTGGTTTTCCAACTGTATCTCTTTTTTTTCTCCTCAAATTCTCCTACCAGTATCTAAAACTTACCTTTGGTTCACTCCCATATGTTCTCTTTTTCATATCATTCTATAATTTATGCAGGCAACCTTTTGTATTACTTTAACCACTAATATGCATGGAAGTATTTAAATTTATCACGTGGAAATGAAGTTATTATATGCACTAAAGGCACAAGTGCCCTGCTACATATGATTCAATCAACAAATAGCTTCTGCTACATTTAATTGGAACATGTAATGCCCACTGCCCAAAGATGTGTAATGGTGAGATCAATGTCAAATACAGCAAGCAAGAGCAAAAGTAACATTGTATGTAGCAAGTTATTTCAGTACTCCCTCCATCCCATTGCAAGTCACTTTTTCTGCAGGAGGCTGGGTTAACTGAAAGTCAACATATATCATGCAGTGCAAAAAAATAGATATTGTACCTTGGAGACATGTACACCAAGATTCCTGTGAGCCCCAGAGCACTCAATGCAAATTAGAATACCCAAGTTTAGAGATGCCCAATCAGGGTCTGGAGAACGACACTCTGCACAACTATCATTTCCACGTATATTCCATAGCATGTTGCATATATCATCATGTCCCTCAGAAATACTGTTATCTTCATGAGAGATAGTATCAACAGAACCTGCAGATCTGTGATTTCCTGCGACTACATTCCCATATGATAACTGAAATTAAATGAAATCAGAATAAAATGAGTGCCATCCCATGTTGGATCGTAATTATATTGAACACGTGCATGTAAATGTAATGAGTCAACTGAAGCCAATTCAGGCAGGCCAAACATTACTTTATTACTCCCTCTGTCCCTTTTTATAAGTCGTTTTGGGTCTGAGCACAGGAATTAAGAAAAGTGGAAAAGGTGGGATGTTCTGAAAACGAGAGAGATGTATTGGGAACGTAAAAGCTGTCTTGGGAAGTGAAAATGACTTATAATTTGGGAAAACTTGAGGAGTCCAAAGTGCCTTATAATTTGGGATGGAGGAAGTATTATTGTACATGATTATCCGGTTTTCGGGCATAACTATTGACAGATCTAATCTTTGTTTCTACCAACCAGGTAAACCAAGACTAGTAATAAAAGCATTGAATGGATCTCTAGCAAACCTGCTGTGTGAATGGAGAATTTAGTAGGGAAGCAATAACTCCAGTAATTTTCTGGATCCAGTCTTTTTGATCAGCCGCTGATTCCGCCTGCCATCAACAAAAATGGAACACATTAACATTTCTGCAATCAGTGTACAGACAAGGGCAGTCTAGCGCACGTAGCTACCATTTGCAAAGGGTCCGGGTGAATGCACAGAAATGTATGAAATAAATCATTGAAATATACTATCCTTGAGACATAAAAAACATGCATTGAATAAAAAAAAATCAACATCCGCGGAGCAAAAGTTATAGTTACCTGTAACGTGTATGTCTTAACGGGTGAGATTATTCTGAAGCAAAACCTTAAATCGTTTTCATCTGCATCAATCTTAATAGTTGAGGTTCTGAGATCTATTGTATGAGATGAAAGTGAATCTTCATTCTGAGATGAAGCTCGTTGGTTCAAGAATCTGAATCGTCCAAACACACCAGCACCTTCCCCAGCTGTTTGTTGTGATGCTAATCCTTGCTTTCCGAAAAGAAAAAAAAAAAGTGCATATGAAGTTCAAAAGAAATAGCATAAGATTGTTGAAATACTAGAATGAATTATATAACGCACTTTAGACGCGACTCCCTAAAATGCTGCATCACATCCCTTTAGGATAATCTACTATGGAGAAATTTCAAAGTACAAATTACATATATCCACCCTAATTCGTCGTGTGGGTCAGATACATCCACTGAAAGACACATCATAGTATTGATGTATCATTTCCTAAAGACTATAAACCAGTCTGGTTAAAAGGAAAAAGAATCACAGTAAGTATACAAGTCATGAATACGAAAAACTATGTCAACCACGAACTATTGGATGGCGGATATTTAGGAAATAAAGATAAATTATATCAAATATGGAATGTCCAAAATACAAGTGTTCTTACTCATGCAAGCACAAAAAAAAAAGGAGGATGTATCTGAACAGCATGTTCTCAAGTCATGATAAAAAGACTAATTTAGATTGCATACCGACTGTTTATTTCCCTTGTTTCCGTAGTAGTACAGAGTCCCCTGGCTGTTGAGAACAAAAAACCTCCTCTTCCATTCCCCCCGTAATTTTTGAGGACGCTTAAATAGATAGCCTTGTTTGATAACTTGGACCTGGCAAAGAAAGAAATCAGTAAGGGGGAAGCAATAACCGAAGCAATGAAGCTTCACAAGACGATTCTACACAACAATAACAACAAAACCTTTAGTCCCAAGCAAGTTGAAGTAGTCTAGAGATGAAACTCCCAAGAGCCAAAGCTCACAAGACAATTATGAAACACCAAAAATTGAAACCTCAGACAAGAACTACATAAAGAAACGACATACGAGTAAACAATATATTTTGACCAGAGATTGGTATAGTTATGAATACTTCTGACTGATTTCTTTTACAGGAAGTCTCATTAATAAAAAAAATAACACCACGCTGGAAAGAAAGATCTTCAACACTTCAGACATACTATGTATCAGCAATCAATATCTTCAAAACATTACATGAAGCAGCATCATAGGCTTTAAGATATTTTATTCAGAGAATAATTAAGTACCTCTCCATTAATAGTTGACTGCATCAAGGCTTCAATGCTTTTATAGGATTGAAGACCAACAACATGGATACCATCCCCGTTGGTAGATGTATCAACATTATTAGCCATTCTCACATTTGCTATTTCCTCTTGAGTTCTAAACTCTTGAATTCTCTTTGCAAGTTTATCTTGCTCATTGGCAGCCACTTCTTTTGACTGTTGTGCATATGTTAGAACCTGCACCAAGACTTCGAAGGTTAAGAAGTTCATTTCTAAATCATGGAGAGCTGATCCATATTGATCATTTTTTTAAATTCTAAACCATTATGTAACAGGAGATAATATCAAACCTGGTGAATGAATGGTTCCATTTGACTCAGTAGCTCATATCCCTATATCATAAAGAACAAAAGCAGTGAACCAACCATTCAAAAATCAAAGATTGCATAGAACATAGAGAGCAATCATGCCTGCTTAAAATATCTCAAATGGGCATCCATCACTGCACTTATTGATTCCAAGAACTCATACTTCTTTTTTGCTTCGATGTTTGCAAGGGCGTGTACCTGAATTCCTTGCAGCAAACGATATTCACTGGCATGGTTGAACAATATGCTTCTGAATAATAAAGAAAATTAGTGGTACATACTAAGTTAAAGCGGCATCTCTCAAAAGCTGACTTGGCATTGTTTAGATCCTGTCAACATGATATTAGAGATGGTATGCAAGCTGTATATACAGTCCTCTAGAAAAAAAAATTAAAATAAAATTCAATGTACCTCCTCAAGTCCTGTCACAACTTCTACTCTGGTCCCTTTTCGCACAGACACAAATTTTTCACGTGCCTGAAAAAGCAAGAAAATCTTAATAGGACAAGGTGTGTGTTACAGTAAAATGCTAAAGCAACAGGGTATTAGAGAAATGAGTCACACTGCTCATTCATTTATTATCTACTCCCTCCGGTTTTAAATTATTGACACCGTTGACTTCTAACATCAACTTTGACCATTTGTCTTATTCAAAAAATCTGTTCCAATGTGTAAAATTATTAGTTGTGATTTAAATTCCACTAATGATGAATCAAATAGTACCAAAAGTTTAAACATATGAACAAATTTTTTGAATAAGACGAATGGTCAAAGTTGATGTTAAAAGTCAATAGTGTCAATAATTTAAAACCGGAGGGAGTAATACATTAGCATAAAGAAATAAAAAGAAGCAAACAGATAACATTGTAGCTCAAACTCGAGGCATTACCTGATCATAACTCACAGCAGCCCTATCCAAACGTCGCCGGCAATCCTAAACATGGTCGTGTCATATGCAAAAAGAAAAGTATAGATCAAGTAAGAACTATATCAACAATTCAAACTTCAACATGAATATTAATCTGGTATAAGGAGATTGTCCCAATCTCTTGAGAAATCATTGAAATATGTCCTTATCTCTTGAGAAAGGGAGTTAAAATTTAGTCCCATGAGAATAAAACTCCTCTAGCCAGATTAATATTTGAGTTAAGACTTATATATGATAGTGTGTTGTTTCCATCAGCTACTACCTGCAAGTTACACATTAGCAGATTTTGGTTTTCCTCTTTTTTGGGTGGATGTAAGTGCATCCGTTTTTTAGGGAATGTGAGTGGAGAGAAGGGTGCTTACCTTTACACCATTTAAATCCACATTGATGAATTGCACTAGACGTTCACTAAGCATATGCTCAACCTGTTTGGAGGGAAAACATTGATCAGAGCTATATTGTAATATCCCTCAACTCATTGGCATAAAGCCCATAATATCCTTCAACTTTCAGATACTCCCTCCGTCCCCATTTAGTTGTCGTTTTAGGTGTGGGCACGGGGATTAAGGATGGTGGAAAAGGTGGGATGCGTTGAAAACGAGGAGGAGAGAGATAGAGATAGGGATGTATTGGGAATAGAGAAAGGTGTATTGGAAAGCGAGAATGACATGTAAAAGAGGAAAACTTGTGAACTCTAGGATGACAAGTAATTGGGGACGGAGGGAGTAACTTTTAATTACGGAATTACAGTACATAGCTGATATCTGATAATCAATGGTGGGTCACTTCTTAGCATTAACATTGCTGATTTCTTTATACAGTACATAGCTGGAATACTTTGTTCACTACCAATAAGATAATTTGTGCACTTTAATGAAGATTGGAGAAACAATTAATAAAAATGAAAAAAGATTTTCATGCGGAAGCAACAGTTTTTGCTCTACTTCCTATTAATACTTTGATTAGTTGAGCCACTTCAATGTGGTTTTCAATCATAGACTGTATCCTTAAAGTTAGTTTGTTCATCACCAATAAAACTTGCGTACTTTGATAAAGATTAGTGAAACATTTAATAACAAGAAAGATTTTATTATGGAATCAATCTTTTTGGTCCATTTTCAATAGTATTTCCTTGTAACAATATAAGAATACACACATCCTTCATGAAAATGAGAAAACTTTAAGACT
>BCLH01000300.1:47823-82293 GCA_001602315.1 Zoysia pacifica
CAATCATAGACTGTATCCTTAAAGTTAGTTTGTTCATCACCAATAAAACTTGCGTACTTTGATAAAGATTAGTGAAACATTTAATAACAAGAAAGATTTTATTATGGAATCAATCTTTTTGGTCCATTTTCAATAGTATTTCCTTGTAACAATATAAGAATACACACATCCTTCATGAAAATGAGAAAACTTTAAGACTCACACATATCTTCTGTGATATTTTGAATCCTTGCTGTTCCATAACATGTAACAATCAACACTGTAGTTGCAATCTATTGCATAAATTTCAAATTTACCATATAATCCCAGAAACGTAAATAGAGAAAAAAATGAAAGTATAGGTGGAAATTAACAAGTATTGAACTGCCAGATTGTAAATGGAAAAGAAAAAGGAAAGTACATATGCATTGCTAACGAAAATATTGTAAATTGACAAGAATGCAGATCATGCCAAAATAAATGGCAAATCAGGACCCCTGAGTGGAGTTCAGAATTTACAGCTCAAACACAGCCATACATGCTTAATCATTTCTCACATGTCAAGTGCACTAAATAATAGGATAAATTTAATTGCTCTGAGATATCAGACCTGAGAACGAAGGAGTTCCTTGTATGTTCCAAGCTCCCGAAAGGCAGTAGTGAACTTGGACATTACAGGCCCTGCAGCATAGTAAAAAAACTAAGTTTCCTTATTCAATTATCTAAATAAATTTGCACTTACTAAAGGACCCTATCAGATGTAATTGCAGTGAAATGACATTTTTTACGTAAAAGTGAAATGACATGTTGCATCTTCATGTGCTCAAATATGCTTAATGTTGCCAAAAAAAGAAATTAATTTCATGAATAAATTTGACTATAGAAATGTCAACAGATGAATTATAGTTGCCTTATCATGCTATGAATAGTTAAGAAGCAGAAGAAAAAAATCATTAACTACCAGATCACCAAGATGCTTCTGTGTATACTTATGATGTAACTAACAATTTTGTATTCTCATCTGTGGATGTCAGAAAGCAAGAGATAAATTTCACACGATGGCACCCACATATCTAGATAATGGAAACTGTTAACAAGGAAAATATACATCTGAGTTTTGATGAAATAACCTCCAATGGCAACACTAATGGGGTCATCATGACCAGCACCAAATGCTTGCATAGCATCAGCAAATGAAAGATCCCCGGCATGCCCTTCATCAAGTGATCCCCTGAAACTATTAATATTAGAAACACAATGGCATGCCGCTTCTTAATATTCTTGTCAATTGTACAAACTGTCAAAACTCCAACAGTTACATGGGATACTATGACAACTAAGGGTAGATGTGCACAAAAACTTTCGAATTGTTCTGTGTATAAACTTCAAGTTATTCATAACAGACATGGACACAATGAACGTACAGAGAAAACTTTTAAGTAAATAGAAATATTGAAGGTATAAATGAACCTTATCAGTAACTTGTACAACCAAGCAAGTAGCAGTCAGTACATAAGTCGCCTTTGTCTCAACTTTATGTGCAGCCAATATTTCAAAATATAGAACAGTGGTAAAGCAACATACATGAATCGTTTACATCCTTTATGCAGATTTAAGCACCGTTCTTTCAGTTCATCAGTAAGCTGTTCCAAGGAATTGACCTGCAAACATTGAAAATAAGTCAGAAGCAAACAATGCATGTATAGGTTCATGTACTGTGTAAAAAAAAAGGAAATTCAGACACTAAGTAGAGATGTTTAAGGAAAGTGCATGGATGTTGTGTTTGAGGGCTTTTGCTTCCAAATTAGCAAGTCATAAAAAATCATGTATATCATGCGCATGAAGTTAAGCCTGTAGAAATTGAGCAGCAAATTTCATCCTACATGTCAATAAATGAAATAGACAAGAATAAATGAGGCAGTGTTCATTATGTACCATCAGCACCATTTATCCATAATGAATTTTGATACAAAGATAATTTGGAAGTGAACCTTGGCAGGTTTATTTAACTCTATATGTAGTACATACATGGTTTAACTTTTTTTTTTCAAACATTGCAACATGTCTGATATTCACTTTTTTTTTCCTCTAATGGGGACTCCAAAACCCCTAATCACCAATGAATGTCCAATTTGACAATACTGGTGGTAAGCTAAAACTCAAAATTGTCAAGAAAAATTATTAATTAGGAATGTCCAGGCTATCTCTTTATTTCGACTTTCAAATTAAAAAATAAGACTAAAATTGATTTTTTTTTAGAAATTTTAATACTCATCCTACCAGCAAGCATATCATAACTTACAGTGATGCAATTTGGTAAGTGCATATAAACAGAGAATGAATATTGTAGTGCATATAAACTCGGAGAAGTGCATATAGAGGACCCTGTCAGTCAACTTCGGAGAAGGGGGAAAACAGCAACCAAGACGAGACTCTGAACTTGCTAGTGACTCACCATCCACCAATGGCTCAATCCAGACATGATGCACCCGTTTTGTTCAAATACACAAATCATAAATGATAGTAAAAATTTGATTGTAAATCCGGCGCCATGGCTATGAAAACTGTCTTAACCCTTCTAACTAAAACAATCTGGAACCATTGGAGGACGATCCCATCAAGACCGGAAAATCAATACCATCGACCCAATTCGTTCAAACCAACACACAGTTTTATTTACATGATCCGGGAACACATCATACCAGCTCAGTACCTCTCACATTTCTAACCCAGGCCGATCGTCGAGCGCTAAAGCACGTATCTGCCCAACTCGAGATCCCTTCCACACGAAATGAGCCGAATCCGCCCCAGCTTCGTCAGGACCACCCAAACACTACACACGCCCGAAACCATCCACCTTCGTGACCCAGAGCAACCCAAATCCAGCTAACAACGTACAACCAACTGAGATTTGATAAAAACACGAAACAATGCCGGACCAAGGGACCGGATCAGGGAACCCGCGGGCAGAGAGGAGCGCGGGGGCACCTGCTTGCGGAACATGGGGGAATCCTCGAGCTTGGCGAAGGCCGCCATGTCCGTCCTCGTGTCGCGCGGCGGTGAGAGGCCGGTTGGTTGCTACGGGCTGCGCGTTCCGGAAAGCTCGCGGAGGCGGAGATCTAGGCGCGGGGGCGTCAAGGCGGTGGCGGGCCGGGAGGTGGGACAGAAACGGAGAGGAGGCCGGTAGGCGAAACGGAGAGAAGACAGCGCTCGTTAATTTGGGTCTGTTTGTACGAGCTTTTGCTATATGTACTGATAACTAAGTTGAAAAGGTTAGTCGATAAAATTTGAATATTGATTTTTTAAATATATTTTTAGCTTTTTAACACACTAAAAGTTAGAAAAGTAGATTAGAATGTGCTTTTTAGCTTTTAATTCATTTTATCAAAAAGTTATGTTTCAGCGTTTTAAAAGCAACTTTTTTAGAATCTTATTTGTTTCAGCTTCAGACTTTTCAGTTTCTCAAGCTGGCAAAGCACGCTGAAAAGCTGAAATAAACAGGGGCTTTTATTAAGCCCAATAGTGCGAGGCTTCAACGTCAGCAGCGACTCAACCCCACCCCCTCCAACCCCAACGTTCGGATTGGGATCGCCTGGCCAACTGAGCCGGCCTGAGAGTCAGTAATTTTGGCTCACCCCAAGCATGGTCCGGCACGATAGCTAGATAGGCCGGGGCGGACCGCCCTGTCTGACCCATTTATTATTTATTGAAATTTAACATTAAAATATATGTAATTTGACTTATTTATATTTAAAATTTATATTTTTCTATGTTATACAATTAATTTTTTCGTAATATCTAAAAAAGTAAATTTTATTTTTTTCACGTGCTTCGGGTCGACCCGACCCGATAAGCCCGAAAGCACGGTTTAGCGAGTGATCGGAGCCGACTCAGCCCGGCCCGATGAACTAAACGGGCCGTGCCGAGTGTAACATCCTCGAGTTCTGAGACAAATCAGATATTGTGGAACCTGAGCTCAAAAAGAAAACAAATAAGTTTAAATTAAAGTACTTTAAAATTTTGAGTTGAATTTGAATTTTAAATGTTAAAATAAAGGTTCAAAACTTTTCAGCTAAATCTTGTGAAGTAAAAATTTGAAGTGAGATTGTTCTACCAAGATTTGAATTTAGAAAATTTTATAAAATTCTATTTAGTATTTAAAAGGGGCCAAACAAGGATTTAGTTTCAAATAGTCATTTATATTCCTGATTTTTTAACAATTTTTTAGAATTGAGTTTGGTCAAGGTCCAAAAATAAAAGTTGTTCAATTTAAAGTTTTGAACACTTCAAAATTTCGTGAGAATTTGAGCTGGGTAAGTTGTTGTTTCAAGCAAAAACAGTACAGCCGTTTTGGATTGGCATAAAATAAGAAAAATAATAATAACGGCAGCGGCCCCACCTGTCAACGCCTCCACTGCATTTCTTCTTCAGGTGGCCAGCGCATGGCGCTGGAACGCGCGGGCGCCCGCCAGGCAGCTGCCTGCCTAGCAGTGGCACCGCTCCGCGGTCACCAACGCGCGCAGGGTTTAAAACCTGAGCCACACGCGCTCCGCTCTCTCTTTCGCCTTCTCGCCACTGCGTCGACCTGGCCGCCCACCATTGTCGCCGGTGACCACACTGCCGTGGAGAGCCTGACCAAGACTACCCCAACCTCCTATTCTCCAGCGAGGAGCTGCTCCAGGGGCTCCCCTAGCCCCCTCGAACTCAGCTCACATCCCTCTCCTCTGGACTCGACGAATTTGAAGTTTTTCTCCAAGTCAGGTTTTTAGGACCGCCGCTGTCTCCCGGCCAAATCAGTCAAGCTCTGGTGAGCCTCTGTCCTTTGGCAGCGTGATTTCGGCTTCCTGATCCTTTCGCACGCCTCCCTGGTATGTCCTCGACTGGTTTCCTGACACCAATGCAAGGATTCACGAAGTTGCCCATCACCGTTTGTCGCACCCGCACACCTCGCCGGTGCCGACCCACCTCAGGCCGTCTCCCTCGATGACAACCTCACTGCCGGTCTTCATCATGCCCCGGTAGAAGTGTAGGCGAAGACCTCGTCGAGTTTCATCAACTGAAGCCCTTCCACGTCGTCGCCGAACCTCTTCGACCACCGTCCGCCGTCGACGACCTCCTTTCGGTGAGGACCCCACCTCGTCGACCCTACCAGTGAACTTGTGGAGTCGTGGGGAGCATTTGGTGCAGGCACGGGACTGATCTGTCGCCGGAAACCTCTCTCCGCCGAGCGTGTCGCCACCGGTCGACAGCCGTGCCACCATGGTTGGCTGGGAGCCGAGCTCCCCTCCCGAAATCTTTTTTGGCGCCTGGATCTATTGTGGCCAGATCTGTGGCCCGCGTGTGGCCTGCCCTATTTGGGCCAGAAAAATCCCGGCCCACTTGGTGACCGGCCCAACCGACGGACTATTTCGTAATTTAATTATTTCATTGAATAGAAATTGCTTTAACCTTGTAAAATTCATAGAAACTTCATTTTACTTAAAAAAGTAAGAAATATATTTTTATTAGGTTTCTCTCAACTATAACAATACTCTGGAGCTAACTAATTTTTATTTTATGCATTAAAATAATTTAATTAATTTAGATAATTTAATAAACAAGAAAATATTATTATTCTTTATCAACATATAAAACTATTGTAAAATTTACTTTTATGTTCATTTATTAAATTTTATTGGTTTGGAAAAATATTATAATTTATTTTGATAAATGTAATTTTATAATTGATTTATTCCTTATATCTAGCATTTAAACCATTATAAATCTATTTGTTTTCAATAGATCCCGTAAAATTTTGAAAAATTCAAAAATAATTTTATTTATATTATGAAAGTTTTGAAATTAATTTTATGTCTTCGAAAATCATATTAAAGGAGTTTTATAATCATATTTACTTATTTTATCTTACAAACTTGTATATTATTACTTATAACTCCATTTAACAAACTTTCATTTATAAATGAAATCATTCTTCATTTCTCTTGTTGCATATTATTTTATATAGGATTTGAGGAAGTTAAAAAAGAGATTGGAGAGTTTTCGTCAGACTTTTCAAGAAACTCTGATCATTGACGCTTTCGTAGTTCAGGAAACTTACATTGATTTAAGCTCAGGCAAGCCTCGGTGCATTATTCTGTTTTCAAACTATTTATTTTTATCATTTTACATGGTTAGTTTGTAATGTGTCTTAGGTGGTATGAGTTGATTAAATCCGTAGTTACATTTATAGAATCCGACTATAGGTTAGTATTTTGATATAGGTAACTTGATATAAAGCTAAGCTAATAGTTCTTTTAACGGTAGAAATCGAGTGAATAAGTCTTCACTCGCGAGCTATAGAATTGGTACTGGATGGATTATCTTGTCATCTGAAATAAATTGGAGACCATACAGAAAAGTAGATGATAACACGACATATGTCCATTGCGAATGCATGGTCAATATGTTGTAGCTCTGTCTGTGTCGATTAAGTACCGTTCGTTGTAACAAGCTAATTAAAATGAAATTTGATTATGTTTGATCTCTCAGAAACTTCTTAACATTCTTGTATAATATAGTTTTAGTGCAAATTAAATTTATCTTTTTATAACTTAATATATCGTTAAAACATGAAGCAAGGATTCACTCGTAGTGCTATTTTTACAAATAGTCAACTCTGATGTATCAGTCTTCTCATCTCTAAAAGTTGGCTGTAGATAACTATTTTTGTCGGATAAATCTTGCTGAGCGTTAGTTGCTCAGGGTTTTGTGTTTGTGGTTTTCTATTGTAGGTACTTTCTCTTTCTCTTTTCAGTTTTAGTCAGAAGGAGCAATCTCTAAGGGTGGCTTTGTTTGCTAAGAGTTTTGCTCGCCGTCTTGAGTGGGTTGTGACTAGTAGGTACGTCGTATATGCTTGATGTATTTTTTTTATATTTAAGATGTCTTTGTGTAATAGGTTTGTAGCTTTCGCATTTTAAAAACTCGTAGTTTATAAACTTAAATAACCAGGTAGCATGAGCAGATCAGCTGTTGATGGCAAGCGAGCGACAATACAGGTGTGTTTGATTGCAACCTTTAGTTACCTTATTAAATATTGGTGTGCCTTTAAAATTTGGTTCGTATTTGCTTTAGAGCCAAAATTTAGAAAGCTAAATGAAATCTGGCAATGTATGTAAAAAACGTCGACGTCAACTTGAGCGAGCAATCCGCGCCTTTGCTCTTTTACTAAATTGTTGGAGCAACGTGTTCACTCAACTATGGTTGCACGAGTTACGAGATTTATTTATTAAGTTAGATTAAAACTATTTTATCTCTCAAATGGTTTATCTGATTTGAAATTTGTTTTCACCATTAAACTTTTTATAATTTTAATCTATAAAATAAGATTCTATTTGATAATATTTTACGCTTAAATACTTTTTATGTCACGTAGGTCTCACATGTCATGCTAATAAAATTGGTAAATACTGACATGGTTGCAATTCAAACACTTTTTTTACCAATGAATTAGCAATATAAGAAATTTGATAAAATCATAATCTAAACAACATTATTCTACCAATATTTTAGTATCGTTCCGAGATGGTAACTCTAAACTTGGGTAAGGCTGTTATCAAATACACCCTAACAAGCAGCACAGTGCGTGGAGAGTTGGGAGGAAATCGAAACCGTGAGACCTGAGATCGACGGCGGCTCGTCCGACGGACGCTCGTAAGAGGATCCCCTTCCCGACGGTCCGACCCCGTCCAGACTCCAGGCTCCAGCCCCTTCGCACTCTCGTCTATCTCCCCCCACCTCCGTGCTTCTTCTCTCATACCCTAGGGCGCAACCTCCGCCGCCGAGCGCGAACCCCGGGCCGGGGCTGCCGCGATCGAAGGCCGCGGGTTCCAGGCACCACCACGTTGGGGCAGCAAACACGACCGCCTGTGCTCCCTCAGCCTGGCAGCTAGCAGCGATTTGGTGTCGTGCGGCCAGAAGGGGCACAAGCCTGCCTCCTTGGGCTGTCCCTTCGGCGGGTACAAACTGACAGCGGAAGGTGAGACCTGAGCTCTCCTTCCCAATTCTCTAGTCCTCCTTCCCTTTATAGATGACATTCAGAAGGGGTGTCGCGGGTTGGGGACCCCGTCGATCTCTGCGCTGGGGCGGGTATGGGAAGAGATTTTGGCCGTGGCGGGGACGGGAACGGGGATGGGGATGAGCATCTAGTACCCCAAGGATTACTTCTTCCTGGAACAGTAGAACCCGGTGCCCTGGACGTGATTGGCTGGGTGGCTCAGGCGGAGCCAGGCTCTTCCCATGCAGCTCCTGCACGATTGGTTGCCTGCATGGAGGGTGAAGCCAGGCCAACCGCGTGTAAAAAGAGCCAATGGGCCAGGCTGCGGAGAAACGCAATTGCCCACCATTTCTGGGAGCCAGCCTTGCGGGATGCAGCCTATTAATCTTTAATAATATCATTAGCAATATAATTAGCATATATTAGTGTGATTAAGCAAATTTACAAAATTAAGCTTTAAATGATTAACTTTTAGACCATAATTATTACATCTAACATCATTAGCAACATAATTATTTTATAATAATAATTTTTTGCTTCTAATCCTGTGCAACAAATATTTATACAACCAACCAAACACGATCTTTTTACAGCTTGGCTAGTCAGATGCAAACAACTGAATTTGCATGTGCAAGAGCCAGGCTAGGTCCATACAGGCAACCAAATGGACCCTAAATGCCCCGAAGATGAAATGAGATATGCTATCTCTGTATCTCACAGTTACTGGTGTTTGTTTTTGTTGTGGAAGGTCACAATTTTATGCTTCTTTTACTCATACCTATTTGTTAAGGCCTCAAGGGCACTATTTTAATTTATTCGCCTAGTTGGTTGTATCTGTGGATTGCCTGGAGCTAGAAAGCACTAATATTATTTTGGATATGCAGATTTATGCCGGATATCCCTCAAACTTTGCCTTGAATAACAAAATGGAGAGCACTCAGAATGAGAACCAAACGGACATCAAGCAAGATGACGGGACACGACTAAGCAAACAGGATGATGAGGTAATTCTTCACCTTTAATAGTAATGTGAAATGGTTAACGAATTGATTGTTATTGCAAACTATGATTCTGTTAATGAATCGATGAGTGTTTGCTGGGCCTGCTTCAATAGTGAGATGTGGTTCAGTTGTAAGCAACACTAAATATTGATAATGATCATTGAAAATTTAACCTTAGTATAAGCATATGAGTTGGTAACTTATAAATTATGAGCAAACACTAAACAAAGCCTTTGTGTTGGAGTAACCTAGATTGCCTTCAAAGTCAAACATTACTTCAAATATGTGACCTAGATTGCCTGAAATATGTGAAGGATGCACGTCAGGACATCCTGGGCCACCGTTATGTTACTGTGGAGTCAATTTTAGATCTAACTGACCAAAAATCACCGGCAGTAATTATCTGTCCCTAACTTAAGACACGCCTTTGCTAAGCTCCACACAGACATTACTCCACAATATAAATTATCTAGTTTCAGTAACGAACCCTCTTATTCAGACACCGGTTCATACTCTCTTCGTTTTTAGTTTCAGTAACGAACCCTACATGTTCCTTGTCAAATACTATTATCACAGTAGCTTCAAATTGATGAGTGAATATGTTGATCCTTGGCTGCAACTTTAATAGGTCCATGTTCTGTTCGTTTGGTAGCCTTGCAGATCTCATTTGAAATTAATAACTCATTAATGTCTCTTTCCATCACTGTCTGAGTACTACAGCTTGTAAATTCCGGGATCTTTCTCCTAACTTTTGGCTCCATGCAGGAGGCTCGCCTTGAAGAACACAAAAAGATTATTGATCAAAAGGCTTCCCTCCGCCGGAGCAACCTGAACCCTGAAAGGCCTGGTAGTTATTTCTTTAACTAATGGTTATTTCATTTGACACTTCGCTGCACCAATGCGATGTTTGGACCTTGGTTTTATTATTGTTAGGCAGGGAAATGTTTTCTTAATGGTTATAAATTGCATGAATTTCTAGTGTAAATTAGTTCTTATGGTGGACAAGCGATCTACCAATTATAAATTAACCATTTGGTTTTCAGGGCTCTTCTTCAGTATGTGAATTGTTTTTTGGTATTTCTGTGGCTATATGGATACACTTATAGTTTTTTTTTTCTTTTTCTGGTACATGGTGAAGAAAGCATATATATTGTTTTGAGTTGCAGCATCACAACCTCTTTTGGAATTTGGAAAGTTTCATGATCCCACAGCGCAATGTAGCAAGTGCAAACAGACTGCATCCTTTTTTTTTTTTGCGCATAGTTTGGGCCCATCGAATGGATGATTTAATTGATACAAAGGGTGGGAGAAATGATTTTTCATGCTGAGACAAGAGGGAGGGTATTGCAATATAACTGTAATTTATAGTCCGTTGGTGGATACAGGAACCAATTAAGAAATAAACTGCAGCCAAAGTTAAGAACTCAAAGTGTCTTTTTTCCCTTTTTATTCAGCTTTCATATTTACCTTCAGTTTCCTGATAATACTGAGCTCTGCGAAGCCATGCTGGACAAGGTTCATGGTGCTTGTCCCAGAATGTTACCTTAGATACTCCTATTCTTTCACATGGTTTTGAAGGATTTCTGTTGCTTATATGTTCATATGTCAATGGATGCTGATTAGTTTCAACAACAACAACAACAAAGCCTTTTGTCCCAAGCAAGTTGGGGGATGCTGATTACTTTCATTTTTCTTTAATTCTTTTCTCTACTTTGCTCTTACTGTTCTTTTTGTAGTTCAGTTCTTTTGTACAGAATTAGATAATTCATGCTTTTGTACTCAATTTTTATATCTTAATCACAGTATGCGAACTTCATTGATGTTATACACGTAATGATTTACCAACTCCAGATGCAAATTACCTGAGGACACTGGATTCCAGTATTAAGCGAAATACAACAGTTATAAAGAAGCTGAAAACAATAAATGATGAACAGAAGGACGGGTTAATGGAGGAGTTGAAAAGTGTGAATTTAAGCAAATTTGTCAGTGAAGCAGTTTCTTATATTTGTGAGGCTAAACTTCGTTCGGCTGATGTACAGGCTGCTGTTCAGGTAGTTTACATTTGTAGTGTGCTATTTTTTTGTTGCACTTTGCAACAAAAAAAAGTTCTATTTCTCACAGGCTTGGGTGCACTGTCTTTCTTTCTCTGTTTTTTTGGAAATATGTTTGCACTGTATTGCTATTGATCCTTCCGCTTTACTCCTATTTCTCACATACATGCTTATCATTTTATCACTGCTGGGTCACAATTGTTTTATGTGAGCTTGATCTTTATCTGTATCAAGCATCTTCGTGTCCTTAGCCTTTGAGCTTGTTTGTTTGTGTGATGCCAACCACTCTGATATCTGTCGGAGCATAATTATGGAATTTTTAGGTGTTCGGTTCACTGTTTTATGAGTTGCACCACTGATTCTGTAGTTGGACTGGTATTTCAAATGTAGGGAGTATAACTTGGAACAAAGTATATTCCCTCACCCACAAAACGTGCTCCACATTTAGAGGCATTTTTATTCAACACAGACTGATTGCTTGCTGACAGCTACTTTTTAGATGGTCTTGATGCATTGGTTCAGCCATCGTTTTTTTCAGCTCAATGTGCTTTTATGGGAATGATAAAAAACTCAATTTATAAAGTCCAGGCCAGCAGCCTGTTCTGGTTTAACCATATTTACTTTTTACTTTGAGATTGAGTTTACTTTGGTATGAAGGTGCAAATTTAATGATTTCATGTTGTCAATGTGGATTCAAACAATTATATTCAAACAATTATATTCAACCTTTCCAGCAATACATGTAGGTTTGCTCGTTGCTTCATCAAAGATACAAGGACTTCTCTCCTTGTCTTGTACAAGGTTTACTGAAGGTCTTCTTTCCTGGAAAATCTGGAGATGATTTAGACACTGATAAAAACTCGAGAGCCATGAAGAAGAGAAGCACATTGAAACTTCTGATTGAACTTTATTTTGTTGGAATAGTTGAAGATGCTAGTATCTTTGTAAATATTATAAAAGATCTGACTTCAGTGGAACACTTGAAGGACCGTGATGCTACTCAGACAAATTTGTCTCTTCTCTCCACTTATGCTCGCCAAGGGAGGTTTTTTGTAGGGTTACAATCTCAAGGTCAAGAAGCTTATGACGAGGTAAGGGAATTCAAATGCCAGTGTCATTTGTTAAGTCATCTAAGATCTTGGAGAGATAAACGGGTCTCATTCTCCAACTCTGTTAGAAGATCTAGGTGCTCCTAGTATTTTGTGTGCTATTAGTCTACACTAAATCGATTGATTTACCAAAAATATTGTATTTCTGCAGTTCTATAAGGAACTAAATGTTACTTCTGACCAGAAGAAATTCTTTAAGAAAGCCTTGAACTCTTACTATGATTCTGTTGCTGAACTACTACAGTCAGAGCATGCGGTAATTCACTATTTTTTTTTTACTAAATATGGATACTCTTATTTGTCAGCGTTTTGAGTTCCTCTAATATTCATGCATAAACCAAATTATTTGTTGTACACCAGTCTCTTCGACAGATGGAGGCAGAGAATGCAAAAGTTTTAAGTGCCAAAGGTGAACTAAGCGATGAAAGCACAACTTCATATGAGAAGCTCAGGAAGTCTTTTGATCAGTTACTTCGCGGTGTATCCTCGTGAGTATTATATTGTGAATTCTTTCACAATGTGGTTGTTTATTGGATCATAATAGCACTAAGCTCCCTTTAGTTCTGTACTTTTGAAGAGTAAACCAAATAACACACCATTTTTTTATTTGTTACCTCATTATTTCAGTAGATGCCTTTTTTTTGCCCTTTTTAGATTGAATGCAGTGACTCCTGTTCTTCTATTTTGCGAGTGGTATAAAAGTGGCTATTTGCACCAAGCATTTGCTGTCCTATATCCAAGTTTTCCACTAGTACTCTTCAGTACTCCCTCCATTCAGTTTTATTTGCCATTCTAGCATTCACAGTTAGTTCCCAAATACTTGTCATTCTCTGTTCCCAATATAACTTTTCTCTTTCCAGCACTCTCTCTCTTTTTCTCTTTCCAACACTCTCTCTCTTCCCAATACATCCCTATCTCTATCTCTCCTGATTTCTTGTGTAAAAATTATATAACTGCCCATTTGTTTTAACAGGACTTAGTAATTGTTCGTAAATCATAATTCCCGTTATATGTCAACTCTATTATTCATTTTTCTTGTGTTTCTTGGTTATCATTAATGTTCGCTTCTCCAGTCTGGCAGAATCTCTTGACATGCAGCTTCCAGTGATGCCAGATGATGAAAATACAACAAGGATTACTACAGGGACTGAGGTTTCCGCGTCTTCTGGAAAAGAATCATCTGCATTGGAACCTATTTGGGATGATGAAGATACTAAAGCTTTCTATGAATCTTTACCTGATCTCAGGTTTACATTTGATGTTATTGCCAGCAGCTATTTTATTCTATAGTTCTATTTTGTCATGCTCATTAAATTATGTTATTTTGGGGCAGGGCATTTGTGCCTGCTGTATTATTGGGAGAGGCTGAACCGAAGTCGAATGAGCAACATGCTAAAGGCCGTGAACAATCTAATGTAACGATCTGAATCTCTTGTCCATTGTTCAAATTTACATTTGCAATGTATGAGGGGTCTACTTCTAGAATAATTTCATAGATTGGATCATTGGATGGTTATATTGTATTTTTGTTTGCAACATTCTGATTCTCATCCTTATCATGTATGTCTTTCACTGGATTCAGTATCTCATGCTTATTCTTGTTTCATTTTGTATTTTAGTTACTCCCTCCATTCACTTTTGTTTATCATTCTAGCTCTGGACATGGGAATTAAGGAAATGCGGAAAACGTATTGTGCATAGGAATGAGGAGAGAGATGGGAAGAGAGTATTGGGAAGGGAGAAAGGTGTATCGAGGGAAGTGAGAATGACAAATTGGAGAACAAAATTTGAACCCTAGAATGACATATAAAGTGAACAGAGGGAGTAGGAAAATTAGGGCCTTGAATGTTGGTGTGGTCTTGTCCCTTCAGTGGCCTGGCTCTTAAGTTGTTTCTTTGTGACCGAGCAATTTCTTCAAGCTTACTCAAGTTATCTTAATATCATATGACCTTAGGAATCCCAATAGACAACCTTCAGAGCTCACAATCTACATTTTCTCTCCTTCTACCCTCTCTGCATATACGTGGCCAATTTCTTCTGAATAGTAGCCTAATACAACAACAACAACAACAAAGCCTTTAGTCCCAAGCAAGTTGGGGTAGGCAATAGTAGCCTAATAAATTAGTTTTTCTTCAGAACAGAGATTGATGTAGTGCACATTTTGCTGCTAATTCATGTAAACAAAACATGTGATTACAGCGAAATACGATGCATTTGCTTAGCATTTTTCCTTCATTTCCTTTTTGGTTCACCACTAACTGTATAAATTTTGTTGAAAAGGCGACTGCTGCAGAACAAGATACTGAAGTGCATGATAGCGCTCAGTCTTCTCCTGCCACTGAACATCAACTTGAAATAAAGACAGATGATGGAATCAGAGATAGTGAAGACAAAGATAAGGGAAAAGATGGAGAAAAAGAAAAGTCCAAAGATAAGGACTTGGATAGAAAACCTGAAAGAGAGAAAGAGAAAGTAAGAGCATTGGATGGTGCAAATTTGGATAATCTCCTGCAGAGGCTTCCAGGATGTGTCAGCCGTGATCTTATTGATCAGTTGACGGTATTAGTCATTTTGTATTGGCTGTGCTTTTATCAGTAGGACTGGTTTATCATAAGCTTACTTTAGACTTTTTCAGGTTGAGTTTTGCTACCTTAACTCTAAAGCAAGTCGAAAGAAACTTGTGCGGGCCTTATTCAATGTTCCCAGAACTTCACTGGAGCTGTTGCCTTACTATTCTCGTTTGGTTGCCACGCTGTCGACCTGTATGAAAGATGTCCCAAGCATGCTTCTATCTATGCTTGAAGAGGAATTCAACTTTTTAATCAATAAGAAGGTATTATCGTCGTTTCTGTTTGCCCCCTTACGGTATTTATGCTCACTTCCTGTTTTATATCGTAAAATACATCTTCCAATTGTTTACAGCTTCAATTTTTTTTTCTAGGATAAGTATCTAATATAGTTATGAGCTCTAGGATCTGATTTGCATCAGCCATTATTCACCACAGCATTAATAAAATATTATATAACTAAGGAAATGACCTTTGTATTATGGTATCTGCAAACACGCCCTGCACCTGGATTTTGGACTAGAAGTGGGGGAGGCAGAAATTATTTTACCTTCCATTATGTATAATATAGTTTTTACTGTGGCTGACTGTTTCCTCTGTTCTGTTACCTTTCAGGATCAGATCAACATTGAAACAAAAATAAAGAACATAAGGTTTATTGGGGAGTTGTGCAAATTCAAGATGGCACCTCCATCTCTTGTTTTTAGCTGTTTGAAGGTATGCATTTGTTCATTCTTCTTTACTTTATGCACTTGACTTTTAAGTCTTCAATGATTAATCACTACTTTTAGCAACTTTCAGTAAATTATTAATGAAAAAGTTTTCAGAAACAAACTTAATCATTTAACTTTCATATATCATGAATTACATTTTAGTGCATGCTACCTTTGGAATGGTTGACAAATGGGATATTCATTTCTATTTTTTGCAGGCCTGCCTAGATGACTTTAGTCATCATAACATCGATGTGGCCTGCAACCTTCTTGAGACTTGTGGGCGCTTTCTGTATCGTTCTCCTGAAACGACAATTCGCATGGCTAACATGTTGGAGATACTGATGCGATTGAAAAATGTCAAGAATTTGGATCCACGTCACAGTACTCTTGTAGAGAATGCGTACTACCTTTGTAAACCGCCTGAGCGATCTGCTCGAATTGCAAAAGTTCGTCCGCCTCTGCATCAAGTAAGGTTCCATGTATTTTATGTATATTATCGAGCATTTTCTTAACTTAAATAAAGTGTAATAATGAACAATCCTCCATTTTTTCCCTGTACAGTACATCAGAAAGTTGCTTTTCTCAGATCTTGACAAATCAAGTGTTGAACATGTACTTCGCCAATTGCGCAAGTTGCCTTGGGCAGAATGTCAGCAATACCTTTTAAAGTGCTTTCTAAAGGTTCACAAGGGAAAATACAGCCAAGTTCATCTGATTGCTCTTCTCACTGCTAGCCTCAGCCGCTATCACGACGAATTTGCTGTTGCGGTCGTAGATGAGGTTAGTTCATTTAGCTCAATGCATAAAACCTTTTAATATTTGTTGCAGTCTTTTTTCTGCCTGTAAAATTAGCAAGTACTCCGAAAATGGCATTTATGGTCTTATGCAGTTCAATTGTTTGTGGGTAAACTAGCTTAGATCCGTGTTATTCTATTTTGATTTAGGTTTTAGAAGAGATAAGGGTTGGATTGGAGTTGAATGACTATGGGATGCAACAAAGACGAGTTGCACACATGCGATTTCTTGGAGAGCTATACAGCTACAAGCATATAGATTCATCAGTTGTATTTGAGACACTATACCTAATCATTGTATTTGGTCATGGAACTCCTGAAGTAAGTGAATCCCTCCTTCAGCAAAGATTCAGGATACCTTTTCCATCTTCGACTTCGTTTTTTTGGAAATTACACCTCATAACATCATGAGTGTTTATTTTTTATCACATTTATTTTGTTTAAATGCGCTAATTATCACAATGATTTTTTATAATTTTATATTTGCAGTTATTGCATTTTGGTATATCTCAGAAAAAATCCTATCATTCACAAAATAATCTAATCTTTTGCTCTGCCTAGTAGAACATTGTAACTAAATCAATTTCAGAAAAAAGATAATCATGTTCATGTTTCTGGCATTTTCATATTTGGATCTGCCAGATTCATCTCTTTGATCCATATAAATCTATAAACTATTCTGGTATTTATTCAACAATGAAAGACTGCCATGGAGTTGGATGATTGTGTCCAGATACGATAGTTAACACAAGCCTCTGTATGAGAAGGATCACGCAAATGTCTTTCTGAGGAGGACAAGTCATATGTTCATACTGAACATTTTCTCCTTGTGCAGCAAGATGTGTTGGATCCACCAGAAGATTGCTTCAGGATTAGGTTGATCATTACACTTCTGCAGACCTGTGGTCACTACTTCAGTAAGGGATCTTCAAAACGGAAGCTTGACAAGTTCTTGCTGCATTTTCAAAGATATATCATTAGTAAAGGGCCCTTACCACTCGACATAGAGTTTGACATTCAGGTTAGTTACACACACACACACACACACACACACACACACACACACACACACACACACACACACAAATTGCCATATGTATCATGCATGGCCATGAACTCAAACACAAAACAAGCTGTGAGGTGCATGCAATGAAATTTAATTTGTGTGTGACTAAGAATGCTTTTGTAAAACGTTGTTGTTTATGATTTTGAGTTACCCTATCTATTTCCAAATTTAAGATGCATATGTAAATGAAGATTCAAACTTCTTTTTTTTTTACCAACAATTATCCCAATATTTTTAAAATTATAAAATCCTGATTTAGTACCAATGGATTCATACTCAAGTGTTTTCACATGGTGTCACTTGATCATGAGCATGTGACAATCAAAGTGTGTTCTTGGGACCGTGGCAGGTAAAGGAGGTGTAAACATTCATTGTCTTGCTAATAGTTAAATACATGAAAATTTGAGCTTTGGGGAGATTATTCGTGTTTGTTGATTTTTGTTCTGTGTTTTTCTAATGCGACAGATTACATAGACTTTTTCATTATACAGAATTAGACCCCTTTGTTTGTAACAGAGCCTGTAGCTTTACTTCTATTCACCTTGCAACCTAATCAACAGTAACCTACGTCCTATTGAAAAGCAAAAAGTGCAAATGATGAAAGGCGTAAAGAAAGATATGGTTTTGAGCCTTCAATTTTGTAAGGGACACTACTATGAGTACTGGCTTGGAAGCTGTACACCATGTCTTGTTATTATTATGTTGATCAAGTGATGGGATCGTCTGGTTTCTAGAGCTGTGGATATGCCAGACAATCAAATCACTTGATCAGCATTTTTAATGATGTAGAAGATAAGCATAATTTCTGGTGAGGACTGAGGATATCTTTATATATCTTGCAGGATTTATTTGCTGATCTACGACCAAACATGTCTAGATATTCATCAGTTGAAGAGCTTAATGCTGCCTTAGCTGAGCTTGAAGAAAATGAACGTGCAGCGCCAGCAGAAAAGGCTGAAAGTGAAAGACACTCGGACAGTGAATCTCAAAAAAGGCAGCCTCGAGGTGATGCTTCATCTGTGAATGGCCAAGCCCCAGCTAATGGAGCTGAGGAAAATGGCAAGTATCATGACGTAGCAGGCAGTGAGAGCTTTTCAGATAGTGGAAGCATTGATGGGCAGGAAGATGAGGAAGATCTATCTGAGGAGAAATCAAATGATGGATCAGATAATGAAGGTGATGATGAGGACGATGACATTCCTGTTGGTTCTGATGAAGATGTAGGTGTTGAGATTAGAAAGAAAGTCGTGCAGGTTGATCCTAAGGAGCAAGAAGACTTTGATCGAGAGCTGAAAGCTCTTCTTCAGGAGAGCTTGGAATCACGTAAGTCAGAGGCTCGTTCAAGGCTCACATTGAACATGATGGTGCCCATGAATGTCCTTGAGGGTTCAAAGGACCCGAGGGCCACAGAATCAGAGAGTGGAGAAGAAACTATGGATGAAGAGGGTGGTAATGTACGTGTTAAGGTGCTAATGAAGAAAGGACACAAACAACAGACAAAGCAAATGTTGATTCCTGCTGACAGCTCACTCGTGCAATGCACAAAACAGCAAGAGGCTGCTGAGCTTGAGGAGAAGCAGAGCATTAAGAGGAGGATCCTTGAATACAATGAAAGGGAGGAGGAAGAACTAAATGGAGGAGCATCACAAATGGGGAATTGGAGTCAAGGAGGTAGCAATACCAGCAGTATTAGATCAGGTGGATGGGGCACTTGGGATGGTTCGATGCGAGGAGGCGGTCGGCAAAGGCACCACATTGCTGGTTCAGGTGGTTTCTACCACAGCTATGGCAGGAGAAGATAAATTGCTAACGACCTATTTGCCCCGAGTTTTTTTGGGAGGATAACAATTTTCTTCTTTTTAAGTGCCATGTGAATAAGACAAATGGCAGCAAGTGGTCCGGAGGAGTAAGTCATCTTTACAGGGGTAACTTGTACTCTAATCTGATTATCTGATCCTGTGACACTGCTGTCCCCGATGGTTGATAAGAATGTTTTCAAGTAGCTGTTACCTGCATCCTGGGCTAATGGCTATTATATCAGAGCTCATTGGTCTGTTTGTGCATAACGCAATCTGCCAGCTAGAGGACAGATTTGCCGTTTGGGTGTAGGGCGCGCATACTATACCTGAATGTATTTATCATGGTGCTATTTGCGTGGCTTCCATGTGCATACTTTTAAGCTACTGTATAATCAGAGTGCGGTTATTTGACGCCCATATTATACCTTAAGGTTGACTAGTGATTGTATAATGTACTGCACGCATCGCACCTTTCTGATTTATGACTGATAGGTGTATCGTGCATGCACTTGCATAAAACAATCATGTGTATCAAAGTTTGATTGAAGGTTTTATTCTATCCCGATCTATGGACCAACCTTTTGCACAGTTAATTGCCTGTAGACGCTAATAATAAGCACGTAGTTCTCCATGTCAAAAGGAGCAAAATCGTTGGATAAAGACCTGGGAATTGAGGCCTGCTTTCACTGGTCCGTTCCCTCGAGACTGATTTTGCCTTGCTGCTTCTGAATTTTAGCGCGCTCAGTTCTGCTCTTTTCCGCATCATTTAGGACCTCACATTAAGCTGCTTTCCCTCTCCCTCCTGTCGATGATTGGCGATTGCTCGCCAGCTACGCACGTATGGACGCATGTTTGCCATGGGCAACCTCATCTCTACGCGGAACAATCACCAGGGGAAAAAGCGAGGCGCCTGAATGGCCTACGGACAAGTCACAAGGCAGCAGCTGTCACTTCTTCCTCACTGGGCGTAGGCAACAATACATGTGAAGTGCCATCCATAACGAAATCGGAGGTCGCGCCTACCACCAAGACGTGCTCCGTCATCACAACGGCATGCAGTGAACTGCAGAAACAAACCTATAATAGTGGGAAAGTCGCGCCTTTTACGGCGACGTTTATGGCTTTTGATTCGTCTCCGGTTGAAACGACCGTGGAAGACTCACCATAGGTGCAGCCGATTCAAAGCAGGCCATCATCATGCAGACTAAGGCGGTGGGCTGACCACCGAGAGCAAGGGCCTAATACTCCTAAGTGGCAGCACGCAGCCGCTGTGGAGACCGAGAGAAAACGAACGAGCTAGATCCTAGATAGGTTAGCCCTCAGCAGTTTAGGCTTCAGCCAGACATGCAGTCCACCTGAGTGTTGTTCGGAATCTCCGGAAAGAACCACTCCGGCCGGCGTCGTGAGTGGATCCCGGCGACGTGTCGCCGTCCGTGTGGCCGCCCGGACGGAATCCGGTGTTAGCTTTCTGACGCTTCGGTGCACTGGGTGCGGCTGCTTTGATCGATCGGCGCCACCTAGATTCTAATCCACTCTTACGTCGCATTAAGCCGCCTTTCGTCTTCGTCGATCGGGGTGAGCGCGCGCGAATAAAGCGGGCGGCGATCGAGCGAGTGGAATTCCCTCGTCGTCCCGTTTCCATCTCCTGCCGCCTCGTGTTTCCGGAGAGGCGCGTGTTGAGGAGTAGTGGCAGTGCTCTCTGTTTCTGCTCCTGGCCGGCACTAAGTAACCACAAAGGCCAGTACTTTCGCCCCGAGTTGGATAAAGACGCATTTCAGTGTCTCCCTTGATCGATGTGGAAAAGCAAGGGGGGGTTCAGTGCCTTCCTTCGTGTGCAAGTGATCCGTCTCTTTCACCTGTTGTCCTCTAGCTACCTGACTGGTAGTTGCTGGTTGGACGTGGCTTCAGCACTGCTATATAGCAGTAGTATGCAACTTTACTTGTTATATATGCGACATATCCTCTCTTTTTTCAGAGAAGAAAAAGTACTCGTAGTTACGAGGGACAAATTAAGGATGGCTAGCATGTCGGCCGTGGAGACATTTATCTACTTACTGAACCTTTGATTCAGTATGAAAACGTACGTTAACAACTATATGAGCAAATGCAAAAGCTCAAGCTTGATCAGGCGGCGGCTAGCAAAACATCTCTTTTGGATGATGCCACCTGCTCTGTGTGTGTGCAAAAAGAAGAAACACCGAACGATCTGGGTGTCATTGTGGAATGCACAAGACGGATTTGGTTTTGATCTGCAAAGAATTTTGGGGGTAGGGTCAAGCACCCACCTTGATCGAAGGGGCCAGCCACAAAAGAACATTTTTCTTTTTTGGGGGTCTCTTACCAGTGCTTGCATTGCTTAGTGGTGACCAGCACTGAATTGCAATTTTGAGGCTGCATGTACGTAGTGTAGAGCAAGTTACCTTTATCTGATGCCTGACCCAAAGTTAATTCAGATATTTGGGGGTTCGAAACATCCCTTCCGTCGAAAACCGATGCCATGCGTCACCCCAGCAGTAGCATCACGGGTTAGAGATACTCTTTTAGACGAAGGAAGAGCGAAACACCAGCTTGAGTGGTGCCTGCCAGCTTGTGCATGTCCTATTTGACTTTGAACATTCAGCGAGTTTATTTGGACTCCGATGCACACGGTGTGTAACATCGACACAGTTACAAGTTCCCAGAGATCATGCATCGTCATTGTTCATATATACACGTTGGACGAGTATATGCTAACTCGTCGCGTATGTGGTCGGCTAATAGTTTACACGTTGGCGGATTGCCGTGGGCATCTCTGGCCTGGTCAATCTCTCATTTGTCAAGGGTACATTCATCATCTAGGAAATTATCAAAACTCGAAAGCGTGTTCGCTTATACAATACAATAGCTTAATTTTATGTACGTCCATGTTTCGTACATTCACGTGCTTGCCTGCCTGACACAGGTTGCTTGTTTATATACTCCTTATTGGTCTCCGAAGAAATTACCCAGAAATATGCTTCCAAGGCTCAGAAAATGAGGATTAGTTAATAGCCAGTTCATTGCATATATACGTCATAGTACAGGCTTGTTCTAGACAATCAATCAACTATAGGGCACGTACGCGGACCCCAAAAAAAGCAACAAAGATGTAACCTAATTAACGGAAGAAGCTTTCAAATGTCGGAATAAAAGGGAATTTTTTAATACAGTTGCACCGACTTTTGGATTAATTAATCAAAGGAATTGGCACGTCGAAATGCAGAGTGAACACGTCAAGGTGACAAGGGATCGGTATCAACAAATAAAGCGCTTTATTTCCGACCCTTGCAAGAATTGAAAGAAAACCCACCACGAGTGATGAACAGGCGGTGATGCAACTAGGAAAACGATGGCACGGAAGACGAACTTTGTATAGACCGTGTGAAGTAGACGCTACATTGTTACATGTTCAACCATGGGAAAGCAGTAAAGCTAATCCACTACCAGCCCCTAGCACTAGCTAGATGCTGCACATAGATACAAGGGCTATTTGCATTCATACATCACTTTAAGTGCACTTTTCATCTATACCATCAAGCTAGCTAGTGAATAATATGTGAGATCTGATTCTACATATCATTAACCAACGTGATGGTATAGATGAAAAATACAACTAAAGTGATGTAATATATGGAACAAGGTTCATTTCGCACGTTTAGTAAATTTGTTTGCAACTATATTATTTTCTTCCCATTAAAAAGGTTTTGCAATTTTAAGAAAAGGAAACAATCTAGTGTCGAGCATAGCTTAGTAGCAAGATTCATGTCGTTTTTTGTTACAATAATGAACGCCACTTTTCCACAAAAAACAAAAGGCGATTCGCTCTTTCTAGCCTGAAATACTGAAAACTCTACTCATTTCCAGTAGTTTTTCAGTATCTCGGCCGGAAGATCAATCAAGCAAGAACGAAGATAGACACGAGACCAGAAGGCAGGAGCCCCGTTCCCAGTTTTGGCGCCACCGTTGCACGTTGCACGGCGGCCAATTAACCACCGCGCTCGCTTTTCCACGCCACGGCACGTTGGTGGCGGCCGGGTCCCGCACCCGTTGCCACGTCACTTTGTTCTGCTCCGCCTCACTCTCTGACCTGGTGTTCGTCATCGTCGTGCGCGGCGGCGCCGGGCGGTGTGGACTGGTGGGGGACTGGTGGGTATAAGCGGTGACTTTATATACAACTTACCTTCGAAAGCTGCCCAGATCGATGAATAAACAGATAAGCTTTTTAAAAAGATAAATCTCACATATGAACTTACATATCATTCATTTTATGCACAATAACTTTATTTACAACCAATTTTATTATAACTTTTATCACTGGTGAGTGCTTTTCGTCTGACACTACACTATCTCATGTGTCGTACTCTCTTTTGTCTCGATTTATAAGTTATTTTAGAGTTAAATACTGAAATTAAGAAAAGTAGAAAAGATAGTATATATTAAAAATGAGAAGAAAAAATGTAGAGATAAAGAAGTATTAAAAATAGAGAAAATATATTAAAAAGAAAAAATAACTTATAATTTGAAAAAAAAATTGTTAAGTGCAAAACACTCCCTATCGCCGCCAACCCAAGCCAATCATTGGCCGAGGCGTGTCAGCCGCACGCTGACGGAGGCGACCCCGCCACCTGCCCGTCTGCCGGCTTCCAGCGGCAGGCACGGCCCCGAAAGGGAAAGGCGGGGCGAGCGCGGCAGGGAGCCTGCCCTGAGCCCTGAGCCTCGAGGTGACCCAACATGGTGAGGTGAAATCACATTCATGTACAGTACCTAGGCTCTTTTACTTTTCTCCCATGGTGAGGTGAAATCGCACCTTTTTTTTTCTCTTTGCGTTAACATGACTTTTTATTTTTATTTTTTGAACGATGGCTTTTCTACTTTTATCGTGTATTATTCCATGAATCTGCACATGTATTATTAGGATAGTCTAGTAATTTCCATACACATTATGAATTCCAGCAAATAAAAAATACCACCTGGATCTAGAGAAATAATCAAATAAATTCAAAGAAACACCACCAATACTTTCTCTAAATTTAACAGAAATTTTCTATCTACCTTTCGTTTTTTGTAAACTGCAATTCGGTGTTCCTGGTCAAGGTTTTTTTTTATTTTGTTTGAACTGTTAAAACTAATCAAGGCCGATTTGGTGAAAACCGTGAAAAAACCACTCCAAATTTAAAAAAAATGAAATTTGATCGAAAACCGATCGATTTTTTTAATTTATCGACCGGTTTCTTTGGTTTTACTAGTTTTTAGATTTCAATGAAACCTACTAGTCTCACGATTTTAGAGATTTATCGACTGATTTTACTAATTTTTAAAATTCCAAAAAAATATTTTAAAAAAAATAAAACAAAAATTGGTCACCGGATGAAACTAAACCGAATCAATTTCACCAAAATCGCGAAATCGAACAATTTTCACGATTTTATTAATCTTGTCCTGATCCTGTTGACTGTCTGTTCATATCCACAGCGGCCAGTAAACAATTGCGCGGGTAGGGTAGGAGGAGCTTGCGAGACAACGATGTCGGTAAACGGGCTACCTGCGCGACACCTTGCATGGGCGACGCGTGGCTCTTGTGGCAGGTCAGCAGAACTGTCACTGTGATCCGGTCCCGTACTCTTCTTGCCCCAGCGCTGCAGAGAAAAGAAAACGTTTGGGTGCCCTCATCATCCCGTCTAACCTGAATTCTCCAGGCCGGGCTAACCTGTTACGAATACGACTAAACTGTTTGAGGAATTTTAATACTCTTTCGTTTTAATTTGTTGGTATTTCTACCTGAATTAAGCGAGAGGGAGCACGCGTCGAGATCCCTGCATACTGGGAAATGTAAGCAAGCATTAGCATGGTCAACGTGATCCAGATATTTCTTTAAACTTAACGCAGCCATTTTCCTGGAAGTAGTCTTGCCGCCTTGGTCATCACCGTTTCTTTAAGTTTCCTTTCAGAACTGTACCAAAGCTACAGCTCATCTGAATGCTGCCGACCGGTTTTTCCAGAAAGCAAACAGTATGATCTTGTCCATCAGCGAAATCTTAGTATAGGTACTTGTGTTTTGCTCAGCGAGAATATGATTCCACGCCTTTTTTTTTTTACCGGCAATTCCGCACTTTATATAGTTCCAATCATGGTTACTTAAGCAAGTAACCTTGACGAAAACTTTTGTTAGTGTTATTAAAACTGCACCACGGTTTGGTTTATAAAGTCCTCTACGAGCAGTCGTAATCAGAACGACTTGGTCAGATTAATTCGATCCAGGTTTCTTCTGTTCATACACATACAGTGAGGTTCGTGTTCCTTCTTGGAAGAATCGCTGTTAGAAATTTCCTCAACTCAGATTTAGTTATCTTAATGAGATAAATATGTATGCATGGAATATAAGAAACAGAGAGATAGAGGTTTTTTTTAGAAAAAACAGAAATACACATTGAGAAGTGAGAATAACATTTAATTTAGAAAAACTTAATAAGACCAAAATGATAGTGCTAAGTAAGTACGGAGTATCTTAGAACGGAGAGTACTCCTATTTTACTATGCTCGTCTCTTCTTGTCAGTAAACTGACCCGGATGGATAACAGAAGAGCAATCATGTTCTATTATTCGTCAGCGTCCAGACTCAGCCAGTTCATGAGAACTTTAAACCTCCGAAAGAGACGTGGAATTGTTGCTACTAGCTTCCAACAACTGGATTTCACCGATTCACTTCGTGTGGCAGGACCAAACTCGCACATTCACAAGCAGCAACTAGATTTATCTATACGCAGCCAGCGGTCAGTCCGCATGAGGATAAGCTATAGCCAGAACAGAAAAGATCTCAAGTCCCCTTTTTCCCTCTCCCAGTTGACCACTCGGGGTGATTTTGTGTCTTCAGCGAACTGGTAGCAGTAGTTCTTGCACCATGCTCGGACGCACTCGTGAACTGAAAAAAAGGGAGCTTGTGTGTCATGTCCTAACTCCTGATGCCAGCCGAGCACATAGCCAAGAACAGAAAATAAAGAAAATTACCAAATGCAAGCGCGCGATTGGAAGAAGTAAGCTGGTGACCAGGAAAGCAATTCGAAGGGGCCTGGAAAAAGGTGAATGGGCACCGGATTATTTCCTCACAAGAAAAGGTGGAACCAAACAAAGAAAGCAGAAGTTGAGGGATGTGGAGTACTTAAAAGTGGCAATAATTGTTTGGTGGCTATTGGGAATCCCGCTTCCATCTCCTAGCGCTGAATTCCGAGAGATCTCGTCGTCTCACTCCTCTCTCTCTCTCTCTCTCTCTTCTTCCTCCTCGCCATTTCAGCTGGTTCAGCTGCCCTCGCTCGGTCGCCCCCCAGCTTCCAGTTAGGTGGCAGTGCAAGTTGTGGAATTGGCAAGCGCCTATAAGCGAGCAGCGTCTCGCCTTTGGGGGAGGCGGGGCCGCCGCTTTTTGGTCGCGCTGCTCTCCCCTGCCCTGCCTTCTTCCCATTGGAGCGCACAAAGCTTTGCGGCACACCATTAAAAGGAAGCACGAGACAACACCATCTAGCTCACAGTCCATCCACACGTAGCAGCATCGCGCGTGCGCGTCGTCGTCGCAACACGTTGTTCACTTCCTCTGCTTCACTGCGAGGGCACGGATCGATCGTCGGCGGCGCTGGCTCAGGACCTCAGGTGCGTCACTTTCTCTTGATTTGGGTTTCTTGGATCGGTCGTCTGATCCCCACCAGGACGACGGTCTTGTGTGGTTTCTTGGTTCGGTTGCGTGACCTAGCGGGAGTGCTCGGCGGCGGCGTGGAATTCGATCTTTAAAGCGAGCTTCTTTGAATGGTAGTGCTCTGCACGTCGAGGCGCCGCTGTCTTTCGTGCAATCATGGTTGCTTGATTTGGTTCCTTCCTTTTCGTTCAAGCCTTTTGCTGCCTTACTGCTCCCACGTGTGTAGTGTACGATCAGATCGATTAGGTAGTCAGGCGCTTGTTGCGTTTCTTCCTGCGCCTGCCTTCGCAACCGTGCGCTCTTGTGATCTCAGCTAGAATGGGAGTTTGGCTTCTCCCACTTCTGTCTCTGTTAGTTTCGTACTCCTAGCTCCTTGCATAGTCTCTGAGGTTTTTCCGGCCTCTCTTTTCTCCGATTAGTATCTGGATAAGGCATGATTAAAACTGAAGCTTTGTTTACTCGTTTGAGCTTTGATTTTAGTTGGAAACATCCTGTGTTTTTTATTATTGTTCGGGGCACAGCAAGCAACTTGTTACATTGAACTGGTACTCGTATTTGTTTGCCGGTTCATCAACTGAACTTGATTTGATAGAATTGTTTTTGTTAGTTCTTTCTTGAGTTGTTACTTTGTGCACTCCAGTCTGTAGTCTGTACTGATACTGATACGACCGAATGATTTCACATGGCTCCCTAGTGCTTTTCATAGTGCTAATGATTAGTTCATTTAGTCATGCCAAGTTCGTTTAGGTTCCTCCTGTCGTTTGACTGATAAAAAAAAAATCAGAATCGAATCCAAATAAATGATTGAACATTGGTTGGTGCTCCTCAGGCTCCTGCTTTCAATCCCAAAGTCTTTAATAGTGAGTTTGTGTTGTGATGAATGGTGCTTCTCTTAGTAAAGTTGATCCTCGAATACTCTAGTCGGTCTCTTCTAGGATCAATTATTCTAATTTTGGTTTTTTAATGTTTTCTGTAGGAAGTGCGGTGTTGAATTTCTCACATATTGGAACTTTCATTAGAAAAGAGATCTAGTCAGTTAAATTTTCTGAATCACCGAGCAATAGTATCTTTGGATGGCATCCATGGTTACATTCATGAGTTTACGGAGCTGTGGGTGCCCTCATCTAGGCAGTGTCACAGCAGGACTGTAACATTTGCTACGAAAGTTCCCTCTTTTTAGAAGAAAAAAAAAGAGGGCAGTAGTAATATACATAAGTGCCATTCTGAAGATTGATGATGTGTTTGTGAGGGTGAATCGAGAGCGCGGAATATCTTCTGGCACGCAGATGTCAACAGATCCTAACCACTATGGGATGTTTCCACAGTCATTCTGCAATCAACATGTTGTTTCCTTTCAGACGAGTTCAATTGCCAGTGGATCAGGAGTCATGTCAGGTTGTCTGGATACTTCAAGTGGGATGAATGATAATCTGGCAATGTTGAACACTACAGCTTCAACAATTGTATCCACTGGTTCACCAAATATGATTTCTGATTCTAGCCAGAGCGTCAAGTACACTGCACCGATGGCTGTGGATTGGTCCCTTCTTGAGCTGCAAATATTGAACGATGGCCTCAACAAGTAAGCTGTACTGTCATATTATCTGAATTATGCGTGAATTGTATCTTGCCATAATAAGTGGACCCTTTTGTCCTATGTTTGCAGTGCACTGCCTGAAATTTGATACCAAGCTATACATATTTTGTGCTGCCAAAATAGCTGAATTATTTAAATGTAAACACTGAATTCTTTTCATGCTGATTGTTCAAGCTTAGCCTAAAGTTCACCTCTGTTTTCCCTTTCCTTACCTGATGAAAGGACTGTTGTGTTGTCCTTTTAAAGAATTGCTTTAAAAGTAAATTTGCAAGGCCTGGCATTCATTTTTCATATGTCATAAAAAATCTGTAGTTTCTTTTGTTTCTGACACGTGATCCCATAAACATGATTCTCTTATCACAAAAAATTTGTCTGTCTTTTGTTGAAGTTTTTCCCCATCCTTTCTAAGCTTGTGTCCTTTGGTGTACTCTTAATGAAATTGCAGTTACGCAAATGAACCCGGAATCATGAAGTACATTAAGATAGCAGCCACGTTACCAGACAAGACAGTAAGAGATGTTGCCATGAGATGCCAGTGGATGGCAGCAGTGAGTCTGATTCTGTTGATATGTTATACTTATCGTTGTTCTTTGTATGTTGCTCTCAAGACCCATTTTCATAGAAAACTTCTGCTGCCGATACCATTCAAATAGAAAAAGAAAACATCTTCTCCTTCTTACTTAATCCTAAAGTCACGCAAGACGTTCCCACACTCTAGGTTATTGTCATTTGAAACGAACATGTGGTCCCACTTCAGCTTACGGATGGAGACGAACATTAGTTTATACTTCTGTGACTTCTCAAGATTGTATCACAATGATTCCAGTAAACCTGTGCTGCGTTTATGAAAGTAGATCATGTACAAGATACACTGATTTGTCCCCATCTATAATAAATATAATAATGGTCTATTATGGACTTAAAGGTAGTGTGTTCTGAGCTGGTCCTCCCTAGGTATCCTTTTGAGCTGTTGCCTATCGACCGTTCTTTGTACTCCATTTGTCTAGTGTATACTAAATTGATAGTACGAAAAGCATCTGGTTTTGACAATATATTTTCTTGACAGAAGCTTTTGACATTATTAGCAGTACTTGGGCCTTAATCTGTATTGGGTTGGCCTGCTCTAGCTTCATGTCACGAGAATGTATATCCCTTGGAAGGGCTGTAAAGTTTCTTTTTTATTTATGATGTCAGTTCTATACAATCAAGATGGTATCACTCACCTGACGTTTGACCATTGAACAACATTCAACCAAGACAAATGGTGTGCCTTTTTTACTAGAGGCCCAATAAAACATGCCTATGTTAGTCGCTCCTCCAGTTTTGTCACTTTGATCTATGTTCAGCTGTGTGAAACTAGAACTTGGTGGCTGTCTAGCATGTCGTGCATTTTTATAAGGTCAACGACCATGTTCTTAATGAAAAGATATGTAGCTCGCCTTCTTATTATATAAAAATGTTCTATGGACATTTTCACACCAAATTTATATTTCTTCTCCATTTATATTGATAATAACGATTAAATTTGCTTGCAGAGAAAAGAAGCAACAAGACGACGGAAACCTGAAGAACATTACCTTGGAAAAAAGGTAAAGGATAGAAAGGTAAAGGTCCTTTTTTAAGTTAAATATTAGCCTCTTTTGCTGTTACCCTTACTTGATGCAGTATCTATCCTGAACTTTATTTGTTTTGTTATTTCGAGCACATTTGAAACCCACCATAGTTTGTACATGTACAAAATTTTGGGTATTTGTTTGAAATGATAAAATGACCGAGCATTAAGTCACTTCTTCCTCACATACTTCACCGCTACCTATCAGATTAATTCCTTATAAAAATGCATTATAAATTGATGCTTAAAAAATGCATGTATTTCTTTTTCTCAAGTCATATTTATGAATTTGCTTTTAAATGGTTCTGATTGAGATTTTTTCTCAGGATAAAATGGCTGAGACGTCATTGTGGGTTACTAATCCTCCTATTCAGACAGATATGAGAGCTTCTTCATTTGTGCCTTACACCAGCCACAATAATGGATTGCCGTCTGAAGGTTGGTACATCCCTTAGTCTTGTGAATGATTGACTATGTAAAACGTTTCATTTTGTTTGTGGTAAGGTCGAGTTGTGGCAAGAGTGATAATTAGAGTTGTTTCTTTTATGCAGCCTCTCAAATTGATTATGCAATGCGAAATATATTGGAGGAAAATGCTCAACTTCTGAACCAGATAGAAATAAATATTTTCACGTCACAGGTTAGTTTGTTGATTCTTGCTTGTATGATGCAGCTGTTATTTTAGTAGGAAATGGATTTCAAAGTATTAATTTATTAAAATTACGTATTTTTATCAAGATTAACTCTTTTGTTTAGAGTTTAGTAAAACCTAGGAGTTGATGCTATCCAATAAATATATACCCTGTTGCTCATGCAAATTTAATATCGTAAAAAAGAACGAGCATTTCATATTTTTTATATATGTACGGAACACATTTTCATGAGGACAGTGGTTGTCGTAAGCAGTAGGAAGGTCTATCTGCACAGGGTTAAATTTCAATTAATCTAGATTACATCTTTCAGGCTCAGAAGAACATTAATCTTTTCCATCGCACAAAAAGGAACATCAATTGTCTTCAACAAAGGTTAGAGTTTCCTGTATTTTGCACAAATAAATTGACTGAATTAAAAAGTCTTGAAGCGTGTTTCTATCAGTTCTATCTCTTATGTGATGTCTCTGGTCAATAAACAGCATGAGCCAAATGCCCGGAATAATGAGCAAGATGCCTCCATTGCCTGTTTCAGTGGATGAGAAGCTGGCTAGTTACGTGCTCCCTGGCGCTCCTATGGTAAATTTCTTTTGCTTTCGACCATATAAATGTGCTAATGATGTGCACTCTGCTGCTGCATTCATTCTTAGATATTTGAATAATTAGTATCTTTTTTACTGAAATGAATTTGTCCAGATACACAAATGTAAGTTGTCCACTTGTACTTGTTTAGATTTTGCTTCCTTTTGTAATGCATGTCACCACTCATCTGTTTGCTTCAAAATTGTAGATAATGACTTGACTTGTTTATTGGCCTTGCCATTCTATAATAGTACTCTATGCCTAGTTGCTGATGCTTAAATATCTAATCGTTGGGTAACATCAAAAAGGTACTAAATATTATACAGCCATGAGTCTTTATGTAATCATGTAATAAGACATCGTCATTTTCAATTGGCAACATGCATCTGTAAAATACTCCCTTCGTCCCAATTAATTTATAAGACATTTTGGGTGTAGGTATAAAAATTAAAGAGAGTAAAAAAGGTGAGATGCACTGAAAATGAGGAGAGTGATAGAGATGGAGGGGTATTGAAAATAGAGAAAATTGTCCTTGAGGAGCAACTTATAATTTGGGAAAAAGTGGAGAAAGCTAGAATGCCTTATAAATTGGGATGGTAGGAGTAGTACTCATTTTAGTATGCTAATACCATTTCCCCCACCCTTCAGGCACTATATATTCAATTCAGCCGCTCACTCTTGGTATCTTTGTTATTTTCATTCAAGGCACAAGTTCTTGGTGGCAGTCATTTGAAAGAAGAGCCACGAGGATGGTAGGCTCAGTCAAACAAGGAAGCACCTAAATTGTTAGCACTAGTTTGGTCAAAATCTCTCGAGCCGTTTTGCTTCGATGTCTGTATGGAAAAGCAAAGACCTTTGTCTGTAACCTACAGAAGTAACAGGTGGCACTTCATAGCCTTCTCTGGACTCAGTGAAGATTGAGATAGGGGAATTTTCGATAATTTGTAGTTTTCCTCACCTGATTGCACATATGATTCTTTTTTGGTTTCTCTTCTGATCCAGTCGGAGTTGGTGATGTTAACAGAGGTTTAGCTTAGAAAGTTTGTACTGTATGAATTATTAGCAGATAAAGCCCTTTTTTGCCGGTTTCAGATTAACTTCCTCTGTATGATGCATTGTCATATAGCAAGGAGAGTAGAACAGTATTGCATCACTGGCTTCTTCCGCCATTCGTAGGTTGTGATTTTTGGTGATTTCCAGCCCTTCCATTTATGCCGTGTTAGGTTATCCCTGGTTGTCATACCCCATCTCTGAGGTATTCTCGTGTACACCGTGCCAATCTCTGGATCGGTAGTTGGCACGCACGAAACATTGTGGATACATAGCACATATCATAATAATACATATATTGTCCCAGATACTTGAGATACACAATCAAGGTTTACATTACAACTCTCGAGGAGTGTGAAACATCCTCGGTCAATCATTACATAAATAGCGAAAGCGTGAGACCAAAAGCTATGCCACAGGCAACTTGCGTAGAGAACGAGGGCTACTCATCGCCTTCAAGCGGGACGTCGTCTTCTTCTTCATCTAAACGATTGTCGCATGGGTGAGTACAAAGTACTCAACAAGTTCCACTCCGGAGGGATTATATTAGTGCACATGGCCATCAAGGATGGGCTAGAGTTTTTGTTTAGCGAAAGTCAATTTTTATGCAAGATAAACTACTGACTAGAATTTTCTCAAAAACATCGGAAGGTATGGCAATCCTATACTAGTCATTATTTTAGTGGTGGCCCTGCGAGAGAAGTCACCTTTCCCGTCAGTTTCCAATTTTTAACTGGACGGGCCTCCAATGTCCCAACCAGACACTTCTTCCAAAACACGGGCACCCATGCCCACTCGCAAGCACTTCAAGGAGATGGACAAAACTAATCAAAGTGAGCCCAAGCTGTAGTGTGCCAATACCGTGACAACGGCCAGTCCGGATGGATTTATACACTCTGCAGAGGTTGTACACTGTATCCACAGGCTGTGCTTCTCTTGATCAACAGAGTCACATAACGCACACTCTTCACGCACTAAGGTATCCACAAGGTCTCCTCAAGATGCTAACAGGGGTCATCACTCGAGAGCAAGCCCGATGACGCGATAGCACCTTCCCGTCATCCCCTGGACGCCCGCACGGTTCGGGTCGTTACCAAGTACCCAGGGGCTATGCCATGGGTTGTACAATTTCCCATGGCGCGGGCCATTGCTGTAATCGTAGACCAGGCAGCGAGTTATCTCACGCCCACTTCCTGCGACTTGTGTGCCAACCAACCGCCTTAGGGGCCATATAAATACCAAAGGGTGAAGGTGAGTCCTTCCCAAGAACAAAGGTTCTGTGGTTGCACGTAGACACTACGTTGAGGTCCGATGAACCGGTCCTTATATGGCAGAGGCGGCGCTCGTCCACGACAGGTGGATTAGTCCGAAGTCTATCACTGACACACAGGCACATACTACTAGGAGCCCATCCCACGGCCGAGTTTCCAAAATCCCATCTCATCACCTAACACAGTTTTTGCTAATCACACTGTCTCACATGGTTTACTCACACCACCAAACCTTACTTAACACGTTTGAAAAGATAGTGCATATTTATATACCTTAGCGAAGCATAGCTTCACGTAGGGAGGGGGAGATCTTAAGCGTTCTAGTAATCAAGGTAGCCATCCGATCCTTAAAGAATTAAGGACGGGGTTCCTAGGTTAACAAGGTATAGTAAACCAACATGGTAGCAAGGTAGTATTCACACTTAGTAATGTTTAGGACTATTCTAATGTGAATACTCTAGCAGCAAGTGGGTTGACTTCTACACAAAGGTTTTAACATAAATAACATAATTATGCAAGCACAAATGGTCCTATAGGAGCATGGCAAATATTAGGTTCGATATGGTCAAAGGGTTAGAACTTGCCTTCGTAGACGTCCTCGAGTTCCTCCTCGTATTCCGGGTCGTCGGTCTCCTCGTTTCCGAATGCTTCGTTGTCTATACGGTAAAAGAGAAACAAACGTAACTATGACGGAAAAATAAAATGATCGATTGAAGAATCGAATAAATCACGAAGTAAAAGAAAGGGCTTGGAGTCTTGGTTTTAATGGTGCGGAGATTTCGACGAACGGAGGAGTTATGTGAAATTAGTGCCAATTACAAATGTGGGGGTCTTCTTGTAATTTCCTAAGAAGTGGAGGGGTCTAAGTGTAAAATTGCAGTGGGAATGGGTT
>BCLH01000300.1:93136-123032 GCA_001602315.1 Zoysia pacifica
TCGACCATATAAATGTGCTAATGATGTGCACTCTGCTGCTGCATTCATTCTTAGATATTTGAATAATTAGTATCTTTTTTACTGAAATGAATTTGTCCAGATACACAAATGTAAGTTGTCCACTTGTACTTGTTTAGATTTTGCTTCCTTTTGTAATGCATGTCACCACTCATCTGTTTGCTTCAAAATTGTAGATAATTACTTGACTTGTTTATTGGCCTTGCCATTCTATAATAGTACTCTATGCCTAGTTGCTGATGCTTAAATATCTAATCGTTGGGTAACATAAAAAAGGTACTAAATATTATACAGCCATGAGTCTTTATGTAATCATGTAATAAGACATCGTCATTTTCAATTGGCAACATGCATCAGTAAAATACTCCCTTTGTCCCAATTAATTTATAAGACATTTTGGGTGTAGGTATAAAAATTAAAGAGAGTAAAAAAGGTGAGATGCACTGAAAATGAGGAGAGTGATAGAGATGGAGGGGTATTGAAAATAAAAAAAATTGTCCTTGAGGAGCAACTTATAATTTGAGAAAAAGTGGAGAAAGCTAGAATGCCTTATAAATTGGGATGGTAGGAGTAGTACTCATTTTAGTATGCTAATACCATTTCCCCCACCCTTCAGGCACTATATATTCAATTCAGCCGCTCACTCTTGGTATCTTTGTTATTTTCATTCAAGGCACAAGTTCTTGGTGGCAGTCATTTGAAAGAAGAGCCACGAGGATGGTAGGCTCAGTCAAACAAGGAAGCACCTAAATTGTTAGCACTAGTTTGGTCAAAATCTCTCGAGCCGTTTTGCTTCGATGTCTGTATGGAAAAGCAAAGACCTTTGTCTGTAACCTACAGAAGTAACAGGTGGCACTTCATAGCCTTCGCTGGACTTAGTGAAGATTGAGATAGGGGAATTTTCGATAATTTGTAGTTTTCCTCACCTGATTGCACATATGATTCTTTTTTGGTTTCTCTTCTGATCCAGTCGGAGTTGGTGATGTTAACAGAGGTTTAGCTTAGAAAGTTTGTACTGTATGAATTATTAGCAGATAAAGCCCTTTTTTGCCGGTTTCAGATTAACTTCCTCTGTATGATGCATTGTCATATAGCAAGGAGAGTAGAACAGTATTGCATCACTGGCTTCTTCCGCCATTCGTAGGTTGTGATTTTTGGTGATTTCCAGCCCTTCCATTTATGCCGTGTTAGGTTATCCCTGGTATAGGCCAGGATTGAGTAGGAATGAAAAGGATTCAATTCTTCACAAATTAGATCAGTAATCCTCTTCATTCTCCCTCTAATCCTCTTCAATCCCTAGTAACCGACCAAGCCCTTATTTGGATAGTCTTTGTACCTCCATGGCTCCGTGGGAAGGAAAATCGTCATTGATGCGCCACGGCCCAGGCGGACGGATGGTGGCACCTCCGGCAGTGCGCTCAGTTGAGGAGCGGGAGCCGAAGATGAGGAGTCCACTAGAATCAGCGGTGGCCGTCGGTGAGAGAAAGGTCGCAGGTGAAAACGAACCCAAAAAAATAAACTAAAAATTATAAAGGCCGTGCGATTAGAATCGAACCGAAATTTTATTTATTTTTTATAAAAACCAAAATAATTTGTGAAAAAATCCACTGAGTCAAGCCCTTTTAACACCCCTAGTTGCACCTTAACTTGGATAAAATCAAGACCTAGAATTTTTCAAATCGCCCCCCTGAGCCGACTCATAAGAATCCCATTCACCCAGAGTCCGAGATGTCAACTGGGTCCTAAATTATCAAAGTTCTCCCGATGCAGCAATCAAACAACTTCATTAGTCCGTGAGACCACGAACGAAGCTCAGCTGTAACAGGTAATCTTTTCTGATTACGAGCTGAGTTTGCAATATAGTTTTGAGCAAAAGCTAGTAAAAAATTTGAAACTTACAAATGAGTCTTTCCAACTTAAATGTAATCAGATGCAACAACTTCAGAGACTCGCAGGGCAATTGATACCCTAAACTTCTCCAACCAAACCGATCCAAGTTCATAACTATCTTTCATGATGACCATCAACACCACGCAGACACTGACACTGACACTCCAGCATCAAATTTGATATGAAAAAATGACAAAAAAATAATGCATTACATTAAAAAAAATGAAGGCCATCATCATGCCAAGATAAGATTACAGTTTCAAAAATAATTTGTGTTGGACAATATAGCACGAACTGATCTCTGCAGACTAAATATTGCAAGAGGTAAGGTTACATATATCAAAAGAGAAAACCATTAAGGTTCAGACATGCAAGAATTTATCCATGATCCTCAAATCAGGAATAAGTGACTGCAAATACTTACGAATAAAAAGGAAAATGGACCATCAATCGTATCTATGTTTTACACCACTGTCTAAACGTTACAGAACTGACCTGTTTGCCGTTACCTCAACATAGCTTCAGCCTCATCTTGCCACGCAGCAGACATCATCCACTCTATCAACAACAAAATTCATCCATTCAAAGAGGTACGTCTTTTTTCTTCCCCTTTTGGTGCTACGTTGCTTATAGATGACATCAGTCGCTATTCCCAATTTACAACAGTGCTACAGCTGTGATCCAGACCCAGATGAAACATAACAACGTACCCTGAAAAGATAGGTAATTTCCACAAATAAACAACCACTTAACTTGCCTCAGCTTCTTGTTTCTCCACATTTCCTTCCTTAGCAAGCTCCTGCAATGTGGTCAGGTTACTCAATGCACTCTCCTGTGCTGAACTGGAATCAGCAGGAACAACTGGGGTTGACTGGCCTGACGTGGAGCCTGAGTATTGCCCCATGGATTGCTTTGATGTGTTCAATGCATGGCAATGGGGGCAGTAATATGTAATGTGTGGGTAATCTTCTTTCTGGGCCAAGCCTGCATAAAATAGTATAGTAGGAATGCATCAATTTGTTGGGTACAAATATACAGTATGTGAAAAGAGACTAACAGAGCTTAGTTCACCATACGTACCATTATGCATATGGCAGTTTCCACAGATCAAAGCATACGACTGTGATGGGTCTTCCCCAACAAGTAATGCAGCAATTTTCGCAATCCAACCACCATCACCTGCCCCTGAGCCTTGATGATGTTCTACGACCATTGGAGGTGGTGCAGTTTCCTGGCCAGCACTAGCAGCTGGACTGGATTCAGCTCCCTGTGCTGGGCTATGAGCAGTCATCGTACCTGTAGTCCTGCTGCCTCTTGCATTGCGCTGCTTCCTGTTCCTCAACCCCTCTGATGACGATATCTCAACATCATTGCTTCTGACCACTGCTGCATCCAAGTTTTGTTCTTCTCCAACACGCACTTTTAAGCCAGTCTCCTCCCCCAGTTTAGATGCCAAAACTGAAGCTGCTGCAGCCTTTGCAGCTGGATCAAGATCATATTTCTGTATATATATGAATAAGGGCACATTGTTAGTGTTGGTGAAGAAAGAGGAATGCTCAAATTTGATACCAGATACTTTGGAACTTTTGTAATTTGAGAAAATCCAATTGTCCTTTCTTACCTGAATAAGTTGTTGGGTAAGATAATAGTTTGTTCTCTCTTTGAGCTCATCAAGCTTAGCTTTCCTCTCCGCTCTCAACTTTTCAAGGGTCTTCTGGTCTTTCCGTTCAACTGTAAATAAATATGGATAGGAACACATATAGATAGATATACTGAAAAGGAAACCCTGATAACAAACTACACCATATATATTTATGTTCAATAAGATTACCATATATTACCAAATAACATGCACTGCCCATAACATTATACTGCCAAAAAGAAGATTTTCATTTGACAGTTGGACAACAGAACAGAGGTTTGTATGATAAACCACGCAAATTTCTGAGTCCTTCATTTGTCTGAAGTCTATTTGACAGTTAGACAACAGAACTATCATTATTTTTCAAAAAGTCTAAAAGTTTACAATGCAAACAATTTGTGAATACATCTGACCATTATAGGAAATGAAAAGACACCATGAGTTTAACCAGCCAGGAAAGAAAGCATGAGAATGCATCTTAATTTCAGTTTTCCCTTAAGATTGTCTTCGAATTTCTTATGAAGCTGGTTATAACATAAACTCAGTTTTTCAGTTTTAGAAAATGAAAATCTGAAATCCAGGGGAATGATTGGAATGGCAACTTTTTTTCCTAAAAAATAATTTGTATTAACCCCACAAAAAAAAAAGGGGAAAATTCAAGGTAGATGTCAACTACCTTCAGAATCAAGGCAGTTTATGCATAAAGTAGAAAAAGATCAATAATGATTAGATCAGCAACACAGCACAATGTTATTGCAGAACACAGATTTTACAGAAAACCAATTTAAATCAAATGAATAATACTCCCTCCATCCCCAATTACTTGTCATCCTAGCCTCTTCAAGTTTTCCCAATTTACTTGTCATTCACGCTTCCCAATGCACCTTTTTCTATTCCCAATACATCTCTATCTCTCTCCCCCTCGTTTTCAGCACATCCCACCTTTTTACCTCTCCTTAATTCTTGTGCCCAAAGCTAGGATGACAACTAATTTGAAACGGAGGGAGTATAAAACCTCTGATAGTAGAGGTACAAATACTGAGGTAAAGTAGAAAGACATTTTCTGACAATATTCCGGAGGTACTTACGCATCCTTGTGAAGTTTACGACAGTTGAATATAATGCAGAAGATACACCTGGAAGAACAAACATAGGGAGCACTCGGAATGCCCTCATTTGCCAAGTTAGATCCTCATCTCTTGTCATCATGATAGCAAATGCAACAGCCAACACCTGAGAACAGGACCAGACTATCAAATCAGTAGATATAGTATGTTTATACATGTGGTAGAGGGAAAAGTGATTACTGGTTAACTATGACATAAAACGGAAATGTCATTTACAGTGTATAACAACCAAAAGAGAAGAGGTCAACAAAATGGAAAATGTACGAGCAAACTAGAGGAAAGTGTTTGATTGTCAGCTAGATTTTACAATGCACCAATCACTATTCACAATCTCATTAAAATACACAGCACAATTATGCATCTCACATAGCAATTCTGAAACTTTCTCGCTGCAGTTTCAAAGAATACTAAATGCATTATTTACAATTAATATTCAATGAACAAACCCATTACCAACCCAAAAGTTCATTTGCTGACCTAAAAGTATCACAATACCAGCATAATGATCCTTTAAACACATCCAGATACCACTGTTCCATGCATTGCCAAATTAAGTATGTGTGTACCATATACTGCATCTATGCCAATTCAGAACCAGATGCCTCAATTCTTCTGTGAATTTCAAAATTTCACCAACAGCAACATTTACACGCTAATAACGAGAGATCACATAAGGGAAAACACGAACATCAGCTTATGAACAGTAAAGCCTAACAGAAAAATCACACTCCAGGTATCTGTTGACCTATATTCAAAGAGATGAGTTCACTCTGAGCACTGGAAATTCAGAGTTGCCACCATAGATTTCCAATAAAAATGGGACGATTCCTCACAACTACTCTTGATGGAATGATAATGTCCACACTGATATTAAGCAGGACTCTTCCATAACGTGTAGCACGGGAGAAGCTGCAGGCCGACTCACTGGTTATCACTTGAATTTACCATAAAACACATAGCGAAAATGTGTTTCTCTAATTGTCTGTAAGGAATGTAACTAAGCAGGTTCACATGTTCACTTTATCCCCTTCCAGCAAAGCAATTGCCCTTTCACTACCAGAAGCAAAAGAGACGCATCCACGTTTGCTTTAGTAAAAGTCACGTTTCTCTGTTCCAAGCCAGACGACACCCTACAAACTAACCTAAAGCATCATCAAAGCAATATACCACGATATCGACCAGGGAATCGCGGAGGTTCGATCGATGGAACACACGCCACTCGAAATATACCAGCAAAATCTCCTGGGATAACGATCTCGAATAAAAAGCACATCGAAATTCCATCATCAAAAGACAGAGTAGAGGGTAGGGGAAGGGAGGGAAAAATCCGGGAGACCTCGGCGAGGACGGAGAGGACGATGAGGTTGCGCACGGCGCGTCGGGAGAACTGCGTCCGGCGGCGCATCCGCGCGTGCACGGCGGCCTCCTCCTTGGACAGGTACTGCAGCCGCTTCTCGAAGTCCTCGCGGCCGCCGAAGAGCGCCCGCCACACGCGCCCCAGCACCCCGCCCCGCTTCCCCTTCTCCTGCTCCTGATCCTTCCCCTTCCCATCCGCCGCCGCCACCGCCGCGTCAGCAGCGGCAGCCACCTGGGCCGCCGTAGGGGACGAAGCCATTGGTTGCCGCGTCGATCCGCTGGGCGCCGGATCCGAAGGATGGGTCTGGCTTGCCTCTGGAAGCGACCCGTCCGTCCGATGGGAAGGAATGAAGGATGGTGGCGGGCGGCGGTTTGGGCCTGTATCCTTTCCTCGAGAGAGATTTTGGGGTAGTGCACTCGGCGTCCCCGTCCCCCAGCGGCCCCCCCCGCTCAGGTCCTCCAAGTGGGAGCGCCGCGAAATTGCACGCAGCCACGCACGCTAGTATTTCTTTTCTCGCACGCTCAGCAAGCGTTCGAGTCCGTCCGTCCGTGTGTCTCGGCAAAGTTTGTTTGGTCCGCGGCGCGCGTGCCCTTGAGAGGCTGAGACTGGCGGCCCGGATTGCTGAGAGGAGCTGGTCGGCTTGTTGTGCCGAGACCCCGTCGCACGTTGCCGCTCGTCGCGACGGGCTAGTGGGACTGGGAATCGGAAGCTGACGTTCGTCGCAAACTTCTGGTAACTTCGGACGAGTTGACACGGAAGGGATCGTCTTTTTCGTCTAGATGCGCGACATGTGCAGACCAGGACGCCCTGTGCCGGCAAGTCAACACGCGGGGTAACGGAGGATTGGGGACAGATCACCCGCCGAAGGCCGAAGCCACCTGCTCCGATCGACCGGACACCGATGACTGGAGCCGAGCCGGGGGGCTCCTCACGTGTCTTCCATCATGCAGCCACGTTCTCTCCATCGATGTTTCCGCCGCATTTACAATCCAAGTGCCCCTCCTATCGATTGCAAAACATGATCGCGAGCGGTCCGAATTATGGGGTCATGGCCTAGCGGCTGTAACGGCGTGGCAAGATGCAGCGCTTGTGAGTTGTGACTTGGTGAGTCGTGACCGCGGTTGCGCTTTCCAGAGCGCCTTTTGCTAGTAACCTGTAGTTGGATCAGAATCTCTGGCTTTTTGCAATCGACTGCAACGTAAGCTGATCTATGGACTAGACAATGGGCCTGCAATTTCTACAACAGGCGGAAGCTTTCCGAGAGGTAGCCCACTGCCTAAGTCCTTGTTCGGTTGTGAGAATTATTGTAGAGAGAATTGATTCTTAGTATGAAATAAGTTATTTAAGTGAATAATTTATTTTTTATTTAAGAAAAAAATTATTAGAATGAAAATCAAACTCGGTTTATTTTTATATTTTCTTCTTCTATGACTTACAATAAAACCACACCTTATAACATATGAATGAAATCGGGTCACGAAAGACAAAATATATTCTCACTTTAATAAAAATTTTCATAAATAAAAATTAAGCTATAAACTTAAAATGATATATTCTATGTGAGCAACAGTGGTAGGGTAGCGCGGGCTCGCTGTCGATTCGGCGCCGGCCCAGTCAATAGTCAATGCAGGGACCCCCTACCCCGCATATAGGCGGCGTCGCCCCAGCCGCTTCCAAGTGTCGGAACGGTGCGCTGTCCGTGCACGGCCTGACCACGACCGATCGAGCCGGCTTGCGACGCGAGCGCGTACTGGTTGAGAAAAATAATTAAAACGAATAAAGCTTTTAATTACTTACTTCGGCTTCCTTTTTAAACGCAAGATTTTTTTTTCTGTTTTTTAAATTTTTTTATAAATTTGAATTAATTTCTGTGAGATTCCTGCAAAAATCTTACATTTCAAAAAGCTCTTACTTTGTGAACAAATAATACTCTCTCTGTCCTGCAATAAGTGACCTTTTTCACTTTCTAAAATCTATGTTTGATTATTTGTTTTATTAAAAAAATTACAAAAATAATAAATTGATTTATCATAAAATAAATAATTTAAAAAAAATTAATAAAACGAATGGTAAAAGAGAAAAATTTAAAAATTTAAAACAACACTTATTTTGAGACTTATTTTAAAACGAAAAGAGTTTCATTTAAAACTCTATCAGGAGAGCTTTAAATGTTATTATTTTTAGACAGAGTAAGTATACCTATTCCAGCTGGTGAACATTTGGTGAAAAGATTCCATTTCATATACTACTAAATTCATATACTACGTTTAAAACTTTATTAATGTTATTATTTTTAAACAGAGAGCGTATACCTATTCCAGCCGGTGAACGTTTGGTGAAATAGTCCGTTTCATATACTACTAAATATGATCCATGGAAGATAATTAATTCATTCTAAAAACACGAACGTGGACAACCAAGCATGCCAGCCACCGTGTCGCTTGCCTCTATAAATACCGAAGCTTCTGTTCGTGTCAGTCACTCCCGGACGCTCGTACACCACAGGCAGGCACCGCTAGCTCCTGATAGCCAGCTCCATACAGCTCCAGCGAGGTTTCAGTTTGCACACACCTCAGGAGCCAACCTGCCAGTCATGCCGGCCATCGCAGGGAACGCGGCGGAGCCCCCGCTGGCGGACAGCTACCACGCGCTGCTCCGACGCTACGGCGGCGCGTGCGGCGTGACAGCACCGCCGTCCGAGGCGTCGGAGTGCGAGCTCCCGATGATCGACGTCGGGTGCCTGACGAGTGACGACGCCGACGACGATGACGGTCCCGCGGGTGGCGCGGAGGAGGGAGAGCGGCGGGCGGCGTGCACGGCGGCCATCGCGCGAGCCGCCGAGGAGTGGGGGTTCTTCCAGGTGCGCAACCACGGCGTGCGGCCGGAGCTCCTGGAGCAGATGGGCCGGGAGCAGGCGCGCCTGTTCCGCCTGCCGTTCGAGGCCAAGAGCGGCGCCGCGCCCGGCCTGCTCAACGACTCCTACAGCTGGGGCAACCCCACCGCGGCGTCGCTGCAGCAGCTGTCGTGGTCCGAGGCCTTCCACGTCCCGCTCGCCGGCGTCTCCGACGATACCTGCAACTTCGGCGAGCTCACCGCCCTCAGGTGCGTACTCTCATCAGCGTCAGTTCACGCTTGCACCCCCCTTAATTAGCTAATAGGAGTATGCGGTTAGGACAATTTTTTTTTGTTTTGTTTTTGTGCAAACCTATTAAGCCACGAGTACTATTTTTGAGTGCTCGACAGGTGTACGTACGTCATGATCCAGATTTTTCAGTTAACAACTCGTGCCATTTCTCAAAGTACTATACCAGGAATAACATCTCGCTTTACGAAACATAAAGGTACGGGTACCAGGAATGAATCTTTCCGGTCCTAGAGAGACTGGTAGCTAAACCTCATTCGATCAGGGTTACGTGACCGAGACGGAGCCGGTCAGTGCTGCGGTTAAAGGAGACGAGTTTCCTAGCTAAAGGAGACTGAGACGGTAAAATTGTACGGCGCTGCTAAGCCCGCCTAGCAGCATCACCCTTTTAATTTGAAACGATGCAGGTGGAGTAGGGGCTTCACGTCCGGTCAGTCACGATTCGTCGTCCATGCATGGTGACCAGTTACTGATGGTGACTGTAACTACAGATTGATTATCATGCGCTGACATTTCACAAGAGTGTATCCTGTCCAATCATTTTTTTTGAAAGGAATATCCTGTCCAATCATGGTTAAAAGAAGAACTAGCTAGCTATAAAGACGTCCATTAGAGCTGTTTAACACTTCTTTTCTAATTGACTGGAAGGAAACATTGGTCTTTTTGCACACATACACGCACAAAAAAAGGGATATGTATGGCTGGAAAGTATTCAAGTTGACATGTTATACTAGTTTACACTTTCTCACAAAAAAAAAGGAGAAAATTACGGTTTATGGTGTAACGATGCTCGCTGCGTGACACAGAGATGTGACACGGGAGGTGGCGCGCGCGATGTCTAAGCTGACGAGCACGCTGTCCCGCGTCCTGGCGGAGGCCCTGCTGGAACTCGTCCCGGCGGCGGGCGAGCGCTTCCCGGAGGGCTGCGACGAGACGACGTGCTTCCTCCGGCTGAACCGGTACCCGCCGTGTCCCTTCTCCCCGGACACCTTCGGGCTGGTGCCGCACACGGACAGCGACTTCCTTACCGTGCTCTGCCAGGACCACGTCGGCGGCCTGCAGCTCATGAAGGGCGGCGCATGGGTGGCCGTCAAGCCCATCCCCGGCGCTCTCATCGTCAACATCGGAGACCTCTTCCAGGTACGCACATGAACGTTAGTAGTATTGCTTTCCTTCCACCAATCGATCAATGATCGAAGTCCTCCTAGCGAGTAGAACCAGTCCGAGGTAGCCGCTTTGATTTTTCTTCGTTCACGAGAAGATACTAGGTCTGGTCAGTCACAATATACTTTTTCTCGAGTGCTCCATCGGCTGTGTCTGCATGCAAGTACAGAAATTAATCCACGAACATATTCCGATTGAACCGATTCCAACCCGTTGAGTGCTTCCATGAGCTGTTCCTGTAAACGTTGAATGTACACCACTATACTCCTGCTGGCACCGATAAGGCCCCACAGTTCAGACAGGAAAAACATTGCAGTACAGAAGCTGACCTGTCCATGGCTGCACGGCAGTACACTCCCATCGACATCGCCAAACCACATGGTGTATGTGTACTGCAGCTTTTTTTCATGGCAACCCCTTGTAGATACAGCTACTGTAAAGAGAGATTTGCCATTATCCAAAGGATAAGTTAGCTTTACCCACAATGCAAGCACTTCTTCTCAAGAAAAAAACATGCTTGATGCAGTACTTAAAATGCAAGGTTTGTGCATATTTTGAAGGCATGGAGCAACAACAGATATAGGAGCGTGGAGCACAGGGTGATGGCGAACGCGACGACGGAGAGGTACTCCGTCGCCTACTTCGTGTGCCCATCCTACGACTCGCCGATCGGCACCTGCAGGGAGCCCTCCCCTTACGTGCCGTTCACGTTCGGAGAGTACAGGAGAAGAGTTCAGGAGGACGTCAAGAGGACCGGGAAGAAGGCTGGGCTCCGTAATTTCCTCCTGTAAAAAATCGCATATGAACGCGCCTTTAATTTCTGCGCTGTACCAACAGTGTACAGTAGAGAGGGCGGTGTGACCGGTATTCGCGAGTTTGCAACTTAACTTTATGTAGCTCTCTATAACTAGCATTACAAGGAAGTGTAGCTAGTAGGATTGAGAATTGTGCACCTATATAGTATCTTGGAACTGGATATATGGTTAATTTGTTACAGTTCAAATGATCGTGGTGCCTTTGAAATTGGTGCACGTGTACGAAGTACGTACACAAAGCCATCCGCCCAAAGGTCAGGGGCAGGGCCAGAGGGACCAGTCGTGCAACTTTCCCGCATGATCCGGAGCATTTCCGGCCTTTCTCGTTTCGAATAAAACGTGGGGAAGGTCAGGCATATATCTTGTAATCTCTCCGGAATGTTGGAACTGCGTACGATCACCGCCCATCTGGACCGCGCATGAGGCATATAGTTCTGCTGGCAGATAGCTCGTCACTACAAGAGGATCATTCTTTTTTGTTCCTTCCTGCTCCATCGGTCGACCACGCATGCCTCGTCGTCGTCGATGATACGCACTCCAGACTGCGATAGCTGCGAGCTTTATCTCATCCTTTTCGTTTTGATTCCTTTCGATCCAGTGGAGCACTGCCCTGCTGGAGGTAGGAGCTGTGTTGTTGGCGGCGGCACACAATGGACCGGATCGGATGGGAATGGTGTGCTGCTCACAGCAAAATCGATCCGATCGAGCATAATACGGGCGCTGCATGCGTTCCGGGGAAAAGGGATCGCTCGGCTTTTCCAGAAACGGACATTTCCAAGAGATTCACGACGTCGATCGATCGCCAGGAATATTTTTTTTTTTCGAAAGACCCGACGTCTCTCGGCATTTTATATAAGAAAAAAGAATATAATGTACAAAAATATATATAAGTCAGAAAAAAAACTATTGCAGCAACAAACAATCACTCACTAACAGAGACAACAAACTTAACTAACTGCTTCGCGCCCGCCACGCCCCAGAGGGTGGCTTCATCCTTGAGAGCCGAAACAATACGTGAGAGCAGTTGCAAAGTATCATTGAAAACTTTCGCATTCCGCTCGTTCTAAATGGTCCACACTGTTAGAATGATCGCTAGGAATATCACCAGAAATGGTGGGTCAAGCTGACTCGATACATCTATCTAGCTATGATCTGTTTATCCGAAAACGGCCGCTCGGACAGTGACGAGAGAGCAGCGTGATTCGCGTTTCTGCCGTCCGCACTGCACAGTATATTCCGCCCATGTTGCCGCAAAAAAGTGCAAAACGACCCACAAGGACGTGGCCACGCCCCTTTTCACTGGGCTGTACGTGGCTGGGACGACGCCACTGATCGTCTGATCGATCACTCGTGCCCAAGAGGAGGTACACGCTGCACGCTGGATCACAACCACGGATAGGAGGCAAGGCGGGTGCTCGGGCACGGACGCGGATCGGGCAACAGCACCGTGCTCCTGAAGAGCGGGCCGCGGCATCGAGCAACAACACTCGTAGCCCCGCAAACCTGCGCTCTAGTTTGCGGAATGCGGATCGATCCCAACTCGGCAAACTCACAAGCGATCACGCCGGCCCAAGGGTAAACCTGCGTGCGGTGCGCGGCGGCTGGAACCGGGCCACAAGGTTCCCACCGCTTGGAACCATCGTGGGCTTGGCAAGGGAAGGGTCAGGCTGGTTATGAATTTCCAGTGCCTCAAAATACAACCAAGTTTATTCTACGGAAGGGGAAAACAAACAAGCCAAGCCTACATGCATAATCTCGGGTAGCACATGCACCCGAACGAGGAACAAGCTAAAGCTACAAGTAGTACTACGAACTTAGACGCCAAGATCGCGGTACCACAGTTGGTGAAGAAATCAACACTGAACACGGACCAATTAACCGAACAGCTAGCTCGCACGCCGGCGGCCGCTGGGGCTTCTTGTTGCGCGCGCAGCGCAGGCTCATCTAGCAGGGCTTCTTGCAGAAGCACTTGCGCGTGGCGCTTTCCATCTTGCACTCACCGCCGGGAAAGTCCTCCGTCGCGCACACCTTCTCGCAGTTGTGGCTGCTGAAGCACATGCCCTTGAACTTGTGGCTCTGCGACATGCACTCCGCGGCCGTCGCCGTCCTCATCTCTGCACACATAAACAGGCAACTCCCTCGCAGTTCAGCCCGCCATTGTCGCAGCGTGCACAGACTAGCACGCCGTCGTTTAGTTTAATCACTATCACCTGTCGCAACGAGGACGAGGAGAAGGAAGAGGACGGGGGCGACCACGCGGCGGGTGAGTGCCATCTCCTTGACCGAAGCTGGACAGCGGCACGTAGGTTCTGTCAAAGCTAGGCCGATGGGCAGGGGAACGCAGAGATGGGTGCGGATGGGAACAGGAGGATGAACGTTATGTAACGCTGTCGTCGAGCTAAGATTAACCAGTGTTTAATTCAGGAACTGATAAACATAGCCCAATACTATATTTAACCGCCGCGAATTATACGGTTTAGCGGGTCATGGCACCGCACGCATGCATGTAGGGAAGTCGAAGCGGACAGAAGCCCATTGCCCACACCAGTCCTGGCAGCAGCTCGTCAGAAATCGTGTGGGTCGATCAAGACATATCAGGAAAACGGCCCATATATATCCCAGGTCACGAACGAGAACTACCCCATTTTTCTTCAAATTGGGGGGTGGGTGGGGAAAACCGGAAAAGGAGATGATCAAGCGCCGTCTTCAGTCGAAACATTTCGTCTGCAAAATGGCGAGGACATAACGCAACATTTTACCGTGGAAACCGACCAGCCGCAGCCGGACCGACTGAGCTTTCTCGCCGCAGTACTAGCAGGAATTAGTCGCAGCGTACGTGCATGTCACCGCGTCCACTATGACTGCGTTGAACATTTTGTCTCTCGCTCCGCTGCTCGCCATGTTTCGTTTCACGACTTACACACCACGCGAGCTGTACGCGTAGCTTTGCCGCCGGCCCTTTACCCGTTACCGACACCGACGAAACAACGCGTCACTACGCAAAAGGAGGCATTTCCGTTTCGCTAGATTGCCCTCTGCCTGCCATGTCGGACATCACTTTAGCTACTACGGAGTACTCGCTCTTCACGTAGTGGTAGGTCTATCTCCTCTTTTGCCCTGGACATTCTAGAAGGAAGTGGTCGATGGTGCGGCTGGACAGTTTTGTTACTTGACCAGATCACTGTGTATATCTCATAATACTATATTAAGCAGCTACTCTTATAAGATGCACGGGTCTTAACTGTGTACCAGATCATTGGCTAATTTCCATGCTCCTTCCAAAAGTACCTACCGCTTTCGCTACAAACAATGGCTCAGGTCTCTTGCATCCTACACGCACGCACGCACGCAACTAATACTTTGGTGGCACGCAGGCGTGCAGGAGAGAAAGGCAGCCGAAAGGAAATCCATCCTGTTGCGGCTCGATGGAAACATCTGATGATCACTTGTCGAAGGCCACTGAAAACCGAGGAGTCTCGTTCGCGCAGCGGCGACTCAGTCACTCAGATCATCAGCCTGACACAGCCCCATGTAAGTTAGCAACCGACCGTAGCTAGGCGCCTAGGCCCCTGACCCCAAGCAAGCAGAAAAAGAAGGCCAGTCCGATCAGGCGGCCTGGCCAGCCAGTGGCCACTCCCGCTCCTGCTTTCTTCGGCGCCACGGATGAGCCGCTCTGACGCGCGCCGGTGGTGGTTAGGTAACGACAACGACGTAAAGCGGGAGCGCGCACGGATACCCCGAGAGCTAGCTAGCGGAGCCGGGGAGGCCGCGGAAACCATGGCTTTCTGTGTTGCCGCACCGCGCGCGCGCTGGGGGCACACGGCCGGTCGCGAGTGCGCTGCGCGGCAGTGACGCCCGGCGAGATGGCGCCGCGCCACGTAGAGCGCACGACCGGGGTGGGTGGTTGGGTGGCTGCGGCTGTGGCGGACCCTGCGCCGTGGTGATGTCAGGCCGGCCGGGCCCCATCGCTGGGTGGACGGATCATGGATGGGGACTGGGAAATATGTATCGAAAGGTTCGGTGCGCACTGCCGGCACCAAAAAACTAGCGATTGATATCGCCGTCGCGAAGAGCTGGTTAGCGATCGGATTGATTACCGGGTGTTGCTGTGGCTCGATTAGGGAGATAAGGCGCATCATTAGGATGTCTCACTGGAATCCGGTTCTGCAGCTGCGATTAGTGCAGGGCCGGCAGTGGTGGATGCGCTAGTGCTGTTGCACTTGTTTGTTAATTCGTCGTGCGGTGCGGATATGTTCTTCTTCGCCGGCCGGGTTCTTTAGCAAAAGAGAGATTAGGAGAGAGGTGCGCACTCAGCCAAATCGGTGAAGGCGCTTTACGGCGGTGGACCTCAGGTCCTACAGCAGCAGATACGCTCGTCACTACTCACTGCTCCTTATTTTATAAAGTTTACCATTATCTTACACTCCAGGCTCCAGCACAAAATCTTCGCTTGGTTCTGGCATACTGTACCCATCTGTCGTCGAGAAAACTTGAGCCACGGTCCGGAAAATTGGGTTAGGTTTACTCTAACAAGAGACAGGTTCTCGATCGAGTACGACGGCGGCGGCGGCAACAACACCGCAAGATCAAACCAAGCAGCGGTCCAAGAGGGCGGCAGCCGGTCCGACGGCGATACCGCACGTACGCCACCACCACGACCTCACCAGGAAAACTCAACCCGAGACCATCCATTTGGACGCGCAAGTTAAAGCTGTTGTTGTTTCGGCTCGGGCAATTCGTGGGGCGACGAAGAAAACGGCGAAAGGGAGAGGGGTGAAAGCTGCGACTGATAGTTGGACTGCATCCACGTCGCGTTGCACTTACGGTAGGTAACTGGCAACATGAATGGGTGGCCATGGACAAGGCGCACTCGTCTAGCGGTAAATCGCGAAGCAAAAGGTCAATTTTGTGCTACTTTAACTTGCCTTCTTATGTCACTATCAAAGTGGAGTGTCAAATTTCGATAGAGTTTTGGAGGCTTCTGCTGCCGCTCAAGTAGTGTTTGACAAGAAAGCCATGTGGCGTAAGGCTGTACAAATCGCGTACGTGTTGATAATGCAATAATTGTGCGTATCTCTAAAGCTTCTTTTTAGTTTCGGTTTGATATACTTTCCTCAATTATGCTGGTTAATCATCCCTTGGTTAAACGTACCGCTCAGTACCCTGCCGCATCACGTCCCATCAAGTATAACAAACAACAGCACTGAAAAAAGTAGTAATACACAGCAGACTCAGGTATTTGGATCAAGTCCCCATTTCAAGCAAATTGTAGCATCTTCTTGAAAGAAAGAAGAAAATAAACAGCATATTATCGAGTCAAATATTGCCGTTTCTCGTTCCCCAGAAATAACTGAACAGGAGGTAACAGCAAGATTGCAGTAGTAGCGTCGTACAGTTTGAAGAAAATATCATGAGAAGAACCGAAGCCGCGCAGAACAACTTGACTAAAAACGTCAAGCCGATGACAAATCCGACCCCCGCCACCAAGGAATGACAAATCTGCCAATGAATCGTCACAATCCCCAACACGGCGGCTGCCGGATGCGTCACTCGGAGGCTTCTGTCCGGCACATGAGAGCGGAACGCCGGGCAAGAGTACATCAGTTGCGCCCTGGCGTGCGGGGCGTTGGCACGGCCGAAAGCGGCGCCGCACACGTGCCCCTTGCCGCTGGCAGTTGACTTCTCTGCCAACTTGCCATCGCCGTCCTTCAGCCAACTGCTAGCCGAAATGTTCAGTCCTGCACATTAAAAATGCTTCAGGTCAGCATGGCAAGGACCAAGAAGTAATACATGGCAACTGCTAGCTCCTACATATCATACAAAAATCTCCATAATTTCCACCATTGAGCACGCTTCATGTTTATCTCCATGATATGATGCAGAACTTGAACAATAATATCTTCAACAGTCACGCCTATACTTAATTTTCTGAGAAATGGGCTCAAAGGTACCGCATATCTGGCTGGAGCAATATCCATAATATCTATTTGGTATGCAGGTTCTATGGGCTAGTTATAATAATCATGTCCATCAGAGCAGCTAAAAGGGAGGAAAGCGAGATTGAAAAGGATGGTTAGGCCAACTTTGAACAGAGGTCAAAAGATTTGTGACCATCGATTCTTAGAGCAAGTTGACAGGACAATAACTTTGCCGAAGAAAATCTGGGCCTCCCACGGCTGACTGCATGCACAATCACAAGTCAAAACCGAGAACGCCACGCCGCCCCTCACCTCCAAGCTACACTGTCCCATCGTCTTCCACCTCTCTTCCTTCCTTTCTCTCCAGTCTCCAACATTGTTGCTTAGAGTGCAAGCGCCAAGGAGAGGCCAGCTTTACGCATCAAATGGCTTAGATGTCGTCAAGGTCCTGAAAAGGCCAAACAAGAAGCCTTCTTCCCTGCTTAGCACCACGAAAGCACCTCTCTAGCCTCCGATGAAGCAGTTCTTGATGCAAGGCACCACCACATGGCCACTCTGTTTCTTCATCTGCTCGCCTATCCTGCTGCTCTTCGTGGCTCCAGCCAGCTCCCTGAACCAGAGCTCCTGCGATCAACACGATCTTGATGCCCTGCATGGATTCTCCCAAGGTCTCGCAGGAGGAGGCGTCAGCGGCTGGACATTTCTTAACTCCACCTCTGACGCGGCCAACTGCTGTGCATGGCCTGGTGTCACCTGCGACGATGGTGGACGAGTCATCGGCTTGGACCTTCATGGCAGAAGGCTGAGGGGCGAGCTGTCGCCCTCGCTCGCGCAGCTGGACCAGCTCCAGTGGCTCGACCTCGGCGACAACAATTTCCGAGGTGCTGCTCCCACACCAGTGCTCCAGCTCCAAAGGCTGCAGCGGCTCGACCTCAGCTATAACGAGTTCACCGGCGTGTTCCCAGCCAACATATCGCTCCCGCTAATCGAGGTCTTCAATATATCTTACAACTCCTTCAACGGCTCCCATCCCACGTTCAGTGGTTCGCCACAGCTCGTGTTGTTCGACGCAGGGTACAATTTGTTTGCCGGGCAAATTGATTCAAGCATCTGCGAGTCGTCTGGTGTCATCCGTGTGCTGCGATTCACGTCAAACCTCTTCGCTGGGGACTTCCCCGCAGGCTTTGGAAATTGCACAAAGCTCGAGGAGCTATGCCTTGACATCAACAGCATCTCCGGAAGCTTACCAGATGACCTATTCAGGATAGCATCTCTGACGAACCTGTCTCTGCAGGAAAATCAGCTCTCAGGCAGGATGAGCCCAAGGTTCAGCAACCTGTCCAGCCTTGAAAGGCTAGACATATCTTTCAATTCATTCTCTGGACACCTTCCAAATATTTTCGGTAGCCTTGACAAACTGGAGTACTTCTCAGCACAGTCCAACTTATTCAGGGGACAATTGCCTTCCTCTTTGTCCCACTCGCCATCTCTAAAGATGCTGTACCTGAGGAACAATTCGCTGAATGGAGACATCAGTCTCAATTGCTCAGCGATGACACAACTGATGTCGCTCGACCTTGGGACAAATAAGTTCACTGGAACAATTGATAGTTTGTCAGATTGCCATCATCTGAGAAGCCTGAACCTTGCCACAAATAACCTCAGCGGTGAAGTCCCTGCCGGTTTCAGGAAGCTTCAGTTGCTAACCTACATCTCACTTTCAAACAATAGCTTCATAAATGTGCCTTCAGCATTATCTGTCCTTCAAGACTGTTCCAATCTAATGAGCCTAGTGCTGACAAAGAATTTCCGTGATGGGAAGGCCTTGCCGATGAGTGGAATACATGGCTTTCAAAACATCCAAGTGTTTGTCATTGCTAATAGCCATCTTTCTGGATCAGTACCACCATGGCTAGCTAGGTTCACAAAGCTGAAGGTGCTGGACCTGTCATGGAATCAATTGGCTGGGAATATTCCTCCATGGATTAGTGATCTTGAGTTCCTGTTCTATTTGGATCTTTCCAACAATTCACTGACAGGGGGGATTCCAAATAGCTTGTCAAGCATGAAGGGACTTGTAACATGGAGCATCTCACAGCAATCTACAGAGACTGATTATTTCCCCTTCTTCATTAAGAGGAATAAGACAGGCAAAGGATTGCAGTATAATCAAGTTAGTAGCTTTCCACCCTCCTTAGTTCTCAGCCATAACAAGCTCACAGGTCCCATATTACCGGGCTTCGGAAGCCTCAGGAACCTTCATGTCCTGGATCTCAGCAACAACCATATTTCCGGTATCATTCCAAGTGAGCTATCAGGCATGTCAAGCTTGGAATCCTTGGATTTATCACACAATAATCTTACTGGAGGCATCCCATCCTCACTAACAAAGCTGAACTTTCTATCAAGCTTCAGTGTGGCATACAACAATTTAAATGGTACGATTCCATTAGGTGGGCAGTTTTCGACTTTCACCAGTTCTGCTTATGAGGGTAACATCAAACTGTGTGGTTTCCGCATAGGCCTACCCCAATGTCATTCAACTCATGCTCCTATGATCTCTGCAAGAAATAACAGAATGAGCAAGGGTGTCATATTAGGAATAGCCATTGGTATTGCACTTGGAGCAGCACTTGTTTTGTCTGCAGCTGTTGTACTAGTGTTGAAAAGTGGCTTCAGAAGGAGAGATCATACAGTAAAGGCTGTCTCAGATACAAAGGGGGCCCTAGAGCTGGCACCAGCCTCACTGGTGCTTCTATTTCAGAACAATGGTGATAAGGCACTGACCATTGGGGACATCTTGAGGTCAACAAACAACTTTGATCAGGCAAACATCATTGGTTGTGGCGGATTTGGTCTGGTGTACAAGGCAACATTACCAGATGGAGCAACAGCTGCCATCAAACGACTATCAGGTGATTTCGGGCAGATGGAGCGGGAGTTCAAGGCAGAGGTGGAGACATTATCAAAAGCTCAGCATCCAAATCTAGTGCTTCTGCAAGGTTACTGCAGAGTTGGCAGTGATAGACTCCTGATCTACTCTTTCATGGAGAATGATAGCCTAGATCATTGGCTTCATGAAAAGCCTGATGGTCCATGTAGATTAATCTGGCAAAAAAGGCTTCAAATCGCAAAAGGAGCAGCAAGAGGTTTGGCTTACCTGCACTTGTCATGCCAACCTCATATTCTCCATCGTGACATCAAGTCAAGCAACATCCTTCTGGATGAGCATTTTGAAGCTCATTTAGCTGATTTTGGGCTTGCTAGGCTTATTTGTCCCTATGCAACACATGTGACAACTGATCTAGTCGGCACACTGGGTTACATTCCTCCTGAGTATGGCCAGTCTTCTGTAGCCACTTTCAAAGGTGATGTTTTCAGTTTTGGCATTGTTCTTCTGGAGTTATTAACTGGAAAGAGGCCAGTAGATATGTGCAAGCCCAAGGGAGCTCGGGAGTTGGTCTCATGGGTTATACATATGAAAGAAGAAAACCGTGAAGTTGATGTCTTCGACCGTGCAATGTATGACAAGAAATTTGAGACACAGATGCTGGAGATGCTTGATATTGCTTGTTTGTGTGTAAGTGACTCACCAAAGCTGAGGCCGCTAACACATCAACTAGTGCAATGGCTTGATAATATTGATGCTAGTAGTGAAGCAACGAAGTGAGGCAGCTTCAATAACAGACACCATTGTCGAAATCCTTCTGAATAATTCATCCCAACTCGATCAATTTTCTTCTAATAGTAAGGATGTAAGATTTTGTGGATGATTGTATATGAAATAGTGCTTGCTTCTTGGGAGTCTAACAAGCTAATTGAATAACAGGGAAACATTTTTTAATCTGTATGTTATACATGCAACTTTTTTTATAGTTCATGCAAGTATTCTTCTTCTTTTTTTTCTTTCTTTTTTTTTCTTCGGTATGAATTTCCTACATGCAGATATGGAACTGTCATTCTGTTCCAAGGAAAATCACAAAGGGTCTCAAGTTTCCCAATAATAAGGTGTGGACTGGTGAAAGTCGGAATCACCTGATAGTCGTTTGATGGCAATTGTTGCCATCAAACATTATTGGTTTGCGCACGTTTCCAGCATTATTTAATTTCTCAATATCTTCTATAACATGTGAAATACTAGCTATGTTCAATAAAGCTGAATAGCTGATCAACGTACCTTCATCCTGCTTGGTGTTTCAGAAAAGCGTTCAAAGCCACTGGCCCCTGCCTCTTTACATGCACAAAGCTTTCCAGTACCCATCATCTGGTACAAAAAAAAAGGCATTAAAGAAAAATGTTTCAGATGGATAAACAGTGGACAGCTTAATACTAGAAACCGAACATTTGCCGGACTTGCCTCCGGCATTCGGTCGAACAGGTGCCGTGCACGGACCGCGACCTCCGTCTGCTGCTATCCCCACTCGGCGTCTCCATAATCCCGCGAGAGCCCTCCCCACGGCCTCCTTGATCCTCCACGGCTGTGGACGGAAGCGTATGTGGGCGTCGCCTTCGTCGCCGGAACTTTTGCATCATGGTCGCACTGCGCGCGGGCGCGCCAAGGTGGGATTGGCGAGTGTCTCAGGGAGGGCGATGCTCAGGGGCTTCCTGTCAGTGCCTCTCGCATAGCACCGGAGCAGGCGGGCTGTGCGTGACGTCCTTGGTCGCCGGCGGGGCAGCCACCAGAAGGTCCAGAACGTCCCCCGTCTTATCATCGCGCCAACGCATGGGCCCCCATCATCGGACGTCTCCGAAGGCCCACAACAATCGAAGCCGAGCGGGAGCCGGGAGGCCTTTGCCAGCACGAACGGGTGCCTTGCATGCATGTAGCCCCCAAAGCAACAAACAAAGCCTAGCCTATTTTTCGTTTTTTTCTTTTTTGAAAGATTTTTTTCCTCTGTGTCTGTGCACAAATGAACATGTTTACAGTTAACTGCTCTTTTAATATAAACATGATTTAACTATCGATAATGACGGCGTTAGTAGTAGTGAATTTGTCAAATCTGGGGGCATTTTGACTGAAAAGATTGTGTGGACAGGCACCAAGAATGACCCAACGGAGTAGACCTGGGACCAAAATCAGAAAACAAAATGCGTTGCCCGCAAGTAGTACTTCATATACATGATGAAATGAGAAATTCTTCAGATAATACATACAGGAAATGAGAAATGTTCACACAATTTCCTGAAGAAAATACAACAGCAAGCAAACGTGGCGGGCGGGCTCGAGAGAACACATCGATACACGGGCGGATCCGAATCGAAGAGGGCGTCGTGTACTGGATGGAGGTGGGCGTTGCTTGTACGCGTATCTACACTGTCCGTGCATGGCCTCCCTCCGGCCGGAGCCGCCGGCGGACTTAGGCGCTGCTCCTGAAAGAGCCGAGCTTTACGGCGCTGGCCCTGAGGACGAACTGGTGGTAGCCGGCGGCGATGGCGGCGCCGATCAGAGGGCCAACCCAGAAGATCCACTGCAAGTAAGAACAAACGACAGTGAGTGGTGGAGTTAACTTAGTACGCAGTTGATTGCTTCCGTTTCAAGAAGTACAGTACATCCTCCTTTCTTTAATTGATATCATCGTTGAATTTTAAATTTAACTTTGATTATTTATTTTATTTAAAAAAATTGATAAATTTTATATATTTTGACATAATTTGATTTATCATTAGAGTTATTTAAATCACAACTTAAAATTTTACACATTAAAATAAATTTTTTAAATAAAACGAGTGGTAAAAGTTAAATTTAAAAGTCAACAATGATATTAAATTAAGAACGGAAGGAGCATGTAATAAGAACTCGTTGAGCAATTCTTTTGCTTGTTTATCTTCTAAAGATTAGATAGATTATGGTTGTGAGAAGTGTTGTCAAATGATTGACCAACCCAAGGTGTACATCAAGCGGTTGTTAGCCGTTCTAAACAACTCTTGGCATCTGTTAGTTGTCCGTGAGGTAGGAGGGTGTGTCAAGGGATTAGGTTGTATATGGTGATAAGTGACATATGTCATGCATAAGCTAAACAGCTGCACTTAAGAATAAAAGCATCTTCTATCACTGGAGCCAAGCATTATCCTGAGCCGTTGGTTTGCACTAGACTATTCATGTTTGTCAATTAGCAATTGAGCATGAGAAATCATTCAGGCACACGCATCGTATATTAAAAAAAAAAAAAGATTACTGCGTAACGATACGTGTACGTACTTGGTCATCCCAGGCCTTGTCCTTGTTGTAGATGACCGCAGCTCCCAGACTTCTCGCCGGGTTGATGCCGGTGCCGGTGATGGGGATGGTGGCAATGTGCACCATGAACACCGCAAATCCTATTGGGAGAGGGGCCAACACCTGCAGAGGATTGAATCATCTAGCAGTTAGCAATCGCTATTAACCTAAAGAAAGGAGCTTGGACAAAACTAGCACATCAGCTGAACAGCTAAACATGAAGCTAGTACTACACAAAACAAGTAGTGTTATTTTAAATTTATCCCAAAAAGGAGCACGCAATTTTGAAATTGTGGTCCTCGAAAGGGATGTATCACCAAAACAGAAAGAAAAATGAGCTAGTATCCGCTAAGCCAGAAAATTTTCCCTGGAGTTTTGCACCTTGTTCCTATCCATAATTCATCTGTCCCCATGAGACGGGCCAATCATCCTCGATTTGCCACCTCACAGTTGCTGTAGCGGACAGCAATTTTGACAGGGACGACTGAAAACGTTGCTGCCTTCACATGAGAGAATCGTCCTATCTGTGCTTATTGGCATGCAGTGACAGTGCAGAAGTATTGATCGGTCGATCGAAGGGTACATACGCAAATGCGTCTGATTTTGTGTGTTCTGTACAGCTGGGATTTGGGACCAATGGACCATCGGTATTGCGTACTATCTCGTATCGAATGACACTATAATTCTTAATTGTGAGGACATATTCGTGAGATAGTTGTGCGTAGTTTGAATTATCATAAGCTATTCTCTATGAGCAGAGCAAGTAACATCAGAGCCGTTTTAAGTATGTTATTAACGCTGGCAGCAGTAGGAATTCAAATTTTTTGTTGCCTGGTTTGCTGACTGTAAATATATACTAGTACTAGTACCAAGCAAACTCGACTATGTAAGTATGTTTTCCCAAGCTAAGCCAAAACGGCTAGTACGAAAGCTCAAGTCCTTTCTCGGCACATGCCGTTGTTTACAGCATCACCTAACATCCGTTTCAGCATTTTTGGCCTTATGCATCAACACTACAGTATAACATGTACTCATGCATGGACCGTGTGGTGTCCTAGCCGCAACTCGCAAATAATAGTAACAATTCACTGCACATGTACTGTGTATTTACTGAGTGTATACTGCAACATGTACTCACCGGGACGTGGGAGTCGCGGGCGTTGCGCTTGGGGTCAGTGGCGGAGAAGACGGTGTAGACGAGCACGAAGGTGCCGATGATCTCGGCGGCGAGGCCGGTGCCCTTGGAGTAGCCATCGGCGAGCTCGTTGGCGCCGCCGCCGTAGCGCACATAGTACGCGCTCTGGAAGCCCTTGACGAGCCCGACACCGCAGATGGCGCCCAGGCACTGCGCGATGATGTAGAGCAGGGCGCGGAGGAGGGACACCTTCCTTGCCAGGAACAGGCCGAACGTCACGGCGGGGTTGATGTGCCCACCTGCATCGTGCATGTGTCAGCAATCAGCGTGCGCCCAAAATAACGATGGCCCTACACTACTACGACGGTGAAAATAGCTCGGGACGGACCAGAGATTCCGGCGGTGCAGTAGACGAGGATGAAGATCATGCCGCCGAAGGCCCAGGCGATGCCGAGGATGCCGACGCCGCCGCACGCCGCGTCGGGGCCCGACGCGTCGGTGTCCGACTGGTGCTTGTACCCGATGACGGTGGCCACCGTGATGTAGAGGAAGAGCAGCGTGGCGATGAACTCGGCGATCACCGCGCGGTACAGCGACCACTTGGTCAGCTCCGCCGCGTCGATCAGCGGCGCCGGGGGAGGGTCCGTGTAGTCCTTGGCGGAGAACTCGCCTGCCTCGGGGCCCGACGCCTCGATGTCCTTCGCCATCTCACGCTAGCTCTCTGCTCGAAGAAGCTCAGCTAGCTAGCTCTCTTCAGCTCAGGATGTGCGCTTGCTTGCTGCTGTTGCTGCTTGTGTGATGTGCGGAGACGGAAGAGTAACGGTATATATGGGGGCACCAGAGGACGGACGACCCAGGCATGGGAGAGCCGAGCTCGTCAGCTCAATGATCGATGTATGGCTTAGCCATTTCTTGATTACATTATCAGTGAAAAATAAGGGTTTCTGGATGGAAATTTCTTGGATAAATATAATTAGCTTTGCCGCCCACAACCGACTAACCCCTCATCATTATGTCATGCCAGAGCTTTAACTTGTGGCTACTGATCCATCGTAGCGACTATTCTAACTTCAAACGGCTGTGGGCTTACGTACTGTACGTTCTAAGAAAAGATTAAGCCAATGAGCGTGACGTACGAAAGCACAACGCTACTAGTAGGTGCTTCCAATTAGTGGTCCAGCTTTACACGACGGTACGATGCGTAACTAGGACCTTGATCGAACAATTACGGTGGATTCAAGTGTTTCTTCTAGTGAAAATTTAAGGTTTACTGGAGTGTGAGGTTTGTAAACTGGAAGACGAAGAGGAATTGCAGGTCATGCGCTGTCTCAGCATTGCTGTCATCACCTTAAAGCAAGATAAAAGTAGCATGCAGCTAATCTCTTCTAACGTTAAAACAAACAGGGTAGATGAAGCTTGTATTTCAACTGCTCAGAATTCATGTTTTAAATTCAAAAATCCAAAAAACTATCTAAAGTTTCTATCAGTGGGAGAGGGCCGACGGACATTGTTAACTGCTACCAGTTGCCCGTAAGAACCTAAACCAAGCAACGCATTTAGCACGAAGATTAGTTTTTCTTCAGCAGATGATGGTGCGTACTGTACGTACTAAACAATTTCCGCAGCATTATCCTCTGAAAAACAAATCGCAGCGCGCTTATCCTCCAATGGAGATGCCCAGAAACCTGATTGCCAATAATAACAACAATGACAGCGAATCATTGCTCACACAGACGCCAGCCCACTCGAGCTCTCTCGCCTCCAAATCGAGATTCATATCACAGGCCGCTCGATCAGTTTGCAACCTACAAGCTGTATGATGTCGACAGGATCAAGCCGTCGTCGTCAACCTCCTTTTCCGGCGGAACACTCCAGAGATTTCCAGCCCGGCCGGTGCGTCAGTCAGGTCCTTGTCGCGAGCGTTTCCTGCACGCATACCCCGCCCTTACGGTTCTGGTTTCTGGACCGCGAGCGAGCTCGCCGTGGCTACAAGCCTGCAAGTCCAACATGTTGGGAGTACCAACAAAACGTATGATTGGTCGTTAGGGATTGTTCTAAGTTTGTTAGAGCAGTTTGCATGATGAATGGGCTAGCTAGCTAGCTCGAGCTTGTAATGGTTCTGTTTCGTTCCGTGAGCTGTCTCGGTGAGTTGGGATTTTGGTCTCTTGTTGGTGGCTGGTGCTCCTTTCGATCCCTGTGATTGGGAACTGATTAGTGATTAAGCGAGCGGTTTGCACTGTCCGTTGATCTCCGTCCTCAGCCTCACGGACGCCTCGCGCTTGATTTGATTTGGTTGTTGAGGGATACCTGTCCAGGTCACCTTTCCCCAATGATGACGAGCACGACAACGAAGCGGAGAGCGCAGAACATTCGCCTGATTGCCCGGCCTTTCCGCTGGAGCTTTCATCACTGTGCTCGATCTTCCATTTCTTTTTCCTTCTCTGACTAGGAGGGAACCAACCACCATACCCTTCCTGACTGTCACTACTGCCCCTCGAGGCGCGCAATGTGCGAGCGTATTCCGCACGCATCATGCCGACGTCGACGAGTCGGCGAAGAACGGCCTTCCGATCTTCGGAGTCCGGCGCGGCCGGCGAATCTGGCGCTGCCACCTGCGCTTCCGTGGCTGAAGATAGTCGGGCGGCTCGGGTCCCTGTCACGGGCCCAATCATTCCGAGAGCGCCCTCCCCCCTGCGTCTTCGCTGGCAGGTGGCAGCGCGGAAAGAAAAGAGCTGCCGATGCACGTAGGAGTACTCTGTTTACACCCTCCACAGGCAGAGAACATAAGCAGTGTGCGGCGATGCCGTCCACTGGTTTCGCTTGCGTTGGGATGGGCGGTTCAGTTCTACCGACCACAACGCATGCGGAGATTTGATGATGTGTGGGAAAACGACGGCGAGCCAGTGGATGGCCACGGGGTCGATGACACCGTCGAGAGATCGCGCCGGTGTGTTCCGTGCGCGTAGCACAGTTGACGCAGGAAGGGGATGGAGCTTCTCTGAGCAAGAAAGACGGCTTTGGGCAGCGGCCTGCCGAGTACAGACAGAGCTCGTTTCGTTTTGTGTGCCTCACTAATCACTACTGCCTGGTACTACTCCGAAGCTGGTCGCGTTTTATAACAAAAATTTTGATTTGCATTCCGAGTTTGGTTGGATTTACCTCGTGCTTTTGTGCTGACTTGGTGTGGATCGGGTGGGCTGGTAACAAGTAACTTAGGTGAAGAAGGCCTCTCTCTGTCTTGGGCAGACACCTTGATGGCCGAGACAGCATTTGGCAGCCCAGGGTCCGACACGTTGTGCTGCAGACGAATTCAGATCCATGAAGGTTAAGGCGGTCGCCTTGCTGGCATACCAAATTCGTGGGCTTCTGATGTATGCAGCCGCCTCTCATAAAGGTTTAACGGCCCAAACCCCAACATCACCAACCGCGCGCAGTGCCCGCGACCAGAGCACCGGGTACATCTGCTCCTTCCCCCACAAAACATGGCGCGCGGAGCCCCAAAACGAGGATCACCTGATAAGACGAGACCCCTACGTATCCGTCACCCCCCGTGCACGTCAGCACGTGGCCAGGCTTCTCCGGCGACGACGGACCACAAATCCCCGGAGGCCGCAATGAGCAGATTTTTTGGAAGGGTACGGATGTGCGGTGGCGCCTTCGCGCCGTCCATCTAGCCGCACGGACGACCGCGCGCGACTCGCCGAGTGTAAGCAGGAGGGGCCTATGGACAGTGGTCGGGTTGGGACCCCGCGCGCATCGGTGCCCCCGGATTTTTTATTTACTAGGAGACCGCACAAGCAACTCCTGTGCGTAGTGTGTCCCTGTGCTCTGCACCTTCTCAGTCGCCCCATGCCAGCTTCACGCCCGCAGCAGGAATCCACGCATGGCTCCAAACGCCTCGACATGTGGCGGCAGTTATCCCGCCCAGTGCATGTACTGTGTATGTATAGTAAATTTCAAAATAAATATCATTTTTGATTTTTTTAAATTAATAACTATTTGTATTATTAAAAAAAATTAAAAATAAAAAATAAGTTAAAATTAAAGTATTTTTAATAATAAATCGATTCATAATAAAATAAATATTTTTTTAAAAAAATCTTTTTAATAAAATAAATAGTTAACAAAAGTTTAAAAATTTAAACTATATTTATTTTGAGACGGAGATATTGCACGCGCCCTGTCGCTGGACGGCACGGGCTCGCCGAGCGCCTACCCACCAAGTGAGCGCGCGGGCGCGAGCCACCCTTCGATCGCCACGTTCGCCGCTGCCGGTGACCGGGTCCATCTACACCACTGTACAGCCCCGCCGACGCACGGACGTAGTGCATGCATGGCGGCCATGTATGGACGCGGTGACCGGCCGGCGGAGCATGGCGTTCGCGTGCTCAAACGTTGGCCACCTAATTTAGGTGCTGATTTATTAATCGGTGAACGGATTCGCCCATTGGTTGGTATAATAGTCGCTGTCAGCAAGAAATGGGTGCTGGTTTACTAATTAATTTACACTTTTCAGTTTTAAATTATTGATACTGTTGATTTTTAACATTAAATTTAACTATTTATTTTATTTAAAAAATTTATTCAAATGTGTAAAATTATTAGTTATAATTTAAATTTTACTAATAATAAATCAAATAATAACAAAATTGTACACATTTAAATTTTTTTAATAAAATAAATAGTTAAAATTAATATTAAAAATTAACTGTGTGAAAGTACTTCATTTAGAACAAGATATCAGCGCACATTCCCTCGGTTGCAGCTCATCAGTTCTTATCCATCCCGACACGTAAGCATGGCAACGATGATATTTTCGTCGGCGGATAATGTTCCCGACAAAAAATGAAGGTCATGATCCACACAGATTAGAGAGCACAACTTCTCCTAAACCGCTCCTGTTTTCGATCGTCCAGGTGGTGAGAACCGGATAAGACTTTCTTTACAGTCAACCGTCTATCCACGCCAAAAACATGGTCCACCACATCAGGCCCGTAGGATCGTGCCAGCGCATCCCCCAATCCCATTTCTACCCTGAACCGCCCGAAACAAAACCCGTTTCCCAGGAACGATCCAAACGCAACAAGGGCAAAATGGTCATCTGATAAACGGCCTTATCCGTTCCGCCCCCCGCTTTCCGCTCCCATTCCTTCCTCCCCGACGCGTATAAGTACTCCCGGCCCAACCGTCGGCGCACGCGTCATCGACCTCTGCGGGTCGCGACTCACACGCCGAGGAGACCACCGCGAGGTGTGCGGCAGTGCGTGTACAATGGCGAGGAGCACGCGGTCGGCGGCGACGGACCGGGCGTTCCTGCAGTTCGCGCCGCCACAGTGCGTCGGCGGCGCGGGCGAGGAGTTCGACGAGTCGGACATCTGGGGCGCGTTCAGCGCGGCCCCCGCCCCGGCCGAGCCGCCGGCGCCGCGGCTGGCTCGACCAGTCCCTTCCGCCGCCGCCGCCGCGAAACGGAA
>BCLH01000300.1:123042-151141 GCA_001602315.1 Zoysia pacifica
GCCCCGGCCGAGCCGCCGGCGCCGCGGCTGGCTCGACCAGTCCCTTCCGCCGCCGCCGCCGCGAAACGGAAGGCGAAGGCGCCGGTCGCCGCCGCGCACGGGTCCCTGCCGGTGAACATCCCGGACTGGTCCAAGATCCTGGGCGACGAGTACGACCGCAGCCGCCACGGAGCGGCAGGCGACTGGGAGCTGGACGACGCCGACGACGAGGACGTCGGCGACGTGGGCGAGGTGGTGGTTCCGCCGCACGAGCTGGCGTGGCGGCGCCGGGCCGCGTCGCTGTCGGTCCACGAGGCCGCGGGCGGCGTCGGCAGGACGCTCAAGGTCCGCGACGCGGTCTGGAAGCGGACCACCGGGTTCCAGGACTGACGGTGACGTCGGCGCCATTGCACTGAGTGCTAGCTGCTTAATCTGCGTAGAGGGTTAGTACCTTCGATCGGGATCGGGACTGGTTGATTGTTAATTAGCTGTAGCTACCAGTAGCGGTTGATCTGATGCTTGGTTTGACTACTAGCTTCTTCACAGCTCTGAATCACCCCTTTTGTTTCGGGGTGATGTGCCTGTGATTGCTGATTAGTTCCTCGCTTCTTAGCCGGGGCATTGACGAGTTCAGAGAGACAGGATTGATCAAGCAACCGTACTTGTTCATTGACCACATTAGTATTCTCGAGCAGGCGCATGCCATATTGCCATGCCATTCAAAACGATGATGATCAATCCGCTGTCATTTTCGTACCGAAGTCAAGTAAAAATGACTTGTCACGGCGCGGCGTAATCGGTGACCTGCGGCGTGGCATCAATTATCGGTGACCTCACTGAACTGGACCATTTCTACAGCGAGAGGAAGGAGAGAAGCAGGCAGGGAGCCAGGGAATATGCCGTTCCGGTGCCCTTTATTACTCGCATCCGGCGGCCGGGTCCGCCACCTGTTTCCGGCGAAACAATTGATTCATCCAACAAGTCACCGCACCAGTGTCATCTGTAACCTTAACTGGAGATAAGCATGCAGCGCTGTGTCATCCTCCAGTCATGGCTTGACCGGGCGGGCTTTCGATCCATTGCCGATTCGTCGTCTGGTATCTAAACAAGAAAATACGCACCGTCCTGCAGTCCAAGTCACCATTGATTAAAGTTTTAAAACCAGATATTTGAGTGATGAGCTGAGGTACAGGTTTTGTTGGAGTGAAGTAACCCGGAAAGAACGAGCCTGGGTTCAAGACTTCAAGTTTGAACACACCAGATTTCCGGTCTCAAACTACAGCGGTGCACGTGTTCCGCCGCAAGCCGACACCAAAAGAAATGGGCAATGCACCGACACTGTACTAGTAGTACTCCTCCCTTCGAGTCCGTTCATGCGCTGCGTACGATTGCAGCCATTGGGATGGCAACACATGTCCGGACCTAGCTAGCTCCATCTTCAAGCAAGGAAGACCATTCATGCAAAGCCCTCGTGGGTTTTAGGTAGAGCGACGCCATGGCCAGTCGCCAGAGACCAAGGAGATCGATAATTGATCACCCGTACCACGGATAGTCCATCCTGGGTGGGCGTCAGGACATGCCTCCTAATTCCTTCCGAAAAAAGGGCCATGCCTCCGAACGTGTAAAGGGTGATGGAGATCCTTGGCACGTTCCAGGTCACCAGAAAATGCACGCTCGTGAATCCAAAGCCACGAAAAATCGTACAGAACAAAACATTTCCGAACCAATATGTATCGATTGTTTGTTCGGCGGGAAATGGTCCACCGTTTGGACTTAAGTATTATTAGTTTTGGGCTGAACAAATGCCTGCTACATCGATTCAATCTGGGTCGTATCCTTCTTGTTGTTGGCATGCAAGTTTGCATCACTTGTGTAGGTCCAGAGAACAAAGTGTGAAGGATGGAGGCGACGAAGCCGGGTGACCCGTCACGGACTCCAGGCCGCGTGCGGCGGTTCCCCCCAAGAAAACTTTGGCGGCTGAGAAGATCCAGCCCAGAAAAGCCCAGGCTTCGGTCTGCCATCCAGCCCAGCTAAAAACTGGCCCAGGAAGGTATGCGATATCAACAGCGGAGCAAGCGTCCAGAACACAATTCAGATCGCCGGAAAAGAATGGGGCGCGAGGCAACGACGCAGCTGAAAAAGCCAGGAAGGTGTGTGGCCCGACCGCGACGGACATGTGAAAAGAAAAACGCCAGAAAAGCAGCTAGCTCCGCGACCACGAACCCTTTTTCCTGCTCTGCAAACCGGACATGGAGAACCTTCTGGAGGGCTAAAAAAGATACAACAGCTGCAGCTCAAGATAACCAGCTCAGCCCAACAATAGAAGGTTGTAAAGACCATAACTCAGAATTGAACCTTACAGGCCGCAGTCCCACACGGCAAGAAGATTCAGAAGACAATGGAGTCAGAGCCAATGGAAGGTCAGTTTGAAATATTCCTAGATCAACAGATGGAATCCATTCTTCAGATATCCAAAGAGCATACAACACCTTCACATGATCCAATGGTGGAGGAAATAGAATGGAAACTGACACAAACAGAAAGGAGCAACATAATTCCAATAGAAGCAGTGCCAGAGGAGCATTCAGTATGGGCAGACGAGGAATTAGACCCAAACAATGATAAGAGCAGCAAACAACAAGAAGAGCAAGGGGAAAGAAAGAGACCTGAGCTATCTCCAACAGAACAAGTGAACTTAGAGGAAACAAAAATATCAGAATTTCTAAATCTGATGACAACAACAGTCCAACAACCTATTTTAGCCACAACACCGAGAAGGAAGACCAAGAAAACAATAGAACGGACAGAGGAACAGAACAACATGAGAAGAAGTGAAAGATTAGCATCGAAACAAAAAATGCAAGGCAACAAGAAGATAGAAGAGATGGCTCAAGAACTGCTCATCAAGAAGTTGGGTTTTCTCCAACCTAACGAAGGCAAGATCACAAAAGAAGTAATTGACAAATTTGCAAGCATGTTTCAGAACCCACTACCGAAGGAAGCACAGGAAGCAATGGAAGACCTGCTCAAAGCAATGGAATCTTGATATGAAGAAACCAATCAAGGAAGGAAACAAGGTGGCTGCCAACAAAGCCAAATGAGGCATCAGACAACCAACGAGCTGAGCAACCCAACCATGCATCAAAGCTCAGCCCCTCCAAAATGTGTAACCAATAGATTAAGCCTAAATAAATGTCGCAAGCTTTGTGTTGCTCACAACGAGGGAGCTGCCAACTCCCTATGGTTGAGGTCGATTTGGCAATCGACTGTTGACAACCATCTCTCGAGGCATGTGTTTGCCTCCTCTAAAGTTTCCAAACATCTCAGATTGTATGGAAGCATGTACCAGTTGTGTGTTCTATGTAAATTATGGATCGAGCAAATCTAATGTTGTTTAACTGGAATGTGCGTGGTTTAAATAACCCTATCAGAAGAGATGCAGTGAGAGAGATGATTACTTCAACACATGCAACAGTAGTATGCCTACAAGAAATTAAGCTACAGTATTTTGATGAAAGAATAATAACACAAACCCTTGGTCAACAGTTTCTGGAGAAGTACTCATTCCTACCATCTCAGGAAGTAAGGGGTGGAATTCTATTATCAACTTCAAACTGATGTCATCGAGGTGCTCTGAAAACACATTAACAGTGGTGGTACAACAGCTGATTGATGGCACTGAATGGAGCCTCACTGGAGTATATGGGCCTCAAACTGATGCTGATAAAACCCGTTTCTTGGGAGAAATTAGGGACATAAAAAATGAAGTACAAAATAGTTGGTTGATTGCAGGGGATTTCAACTTGATTTACAAAGCCGAAGACAAAAATAATGATAGACTAAATAGAAGAATGATGCACAAGTTCAGAAAAACTCTAGAAGACTTGGAACTGAAAGAGATAAATCTGCATGGGAGAAAGTTCACATGGACTAATGAGCAGGAAAGACCAACCATGACTCGAATAGACAGAGTCTTCTGCACACTACAATGGGAAGAACAGTACCCAACAGCATATCTGCAAGCTTTAGCATCAACCCTGTTAGACCATTGTCCACTGTTTCTACAAGATAACACAGAGGTTACAAAATTTAAAGGTTTTAGATTTGAAACTTTGATCTCAATGCCAGGATTTGAGGAAGTAATGCAAGAAGCATGGGCAAAACCAGTTAAGGCAACAAATGCTATAAGAAAACTGCACACTAAACTAGAAAGGACAGCCAAAGCACTAAAGAATTGGCAAAAAAACAAATGTTGGTAATATCAAATTGCAAATAGCTGTGGCCAAGGAAATAATTTGGAGACTAGACACTGCTGAAGAATCAAGGCAGCTGACTACTGAGGAAAATGATTTCAGAAGGAGAATAAAATTAAAATACCAGGGACTCATAGCAATCGAGAAGATTAAAGCCAGGTAGAGAGCCAGACTAACTCACATCCGTACAGCAGATGCCAATACCAAGCTTTTCCATATAAGGGCAAATGGAAGAAAAAGGAAGAAACACATTCAAGTGCTACAAACTGATACAGGCTATGCAGTTCGACACACGGACAAAGAACAAGTAATCCATTCACACTTTCAGAGACAGATGGGAAATGAGGAAATAAGAAGCTTGACGCTAAACTGGAATGAGTTAAACTATGAGCAATTTGACCAGCAGGATCTAGAACAGGATTTCACAGAAGATGAAGTTAAGGAAGCAGTCATGAATATGCCAAAAGAAAAGGCCCCAGGGCCAGATGGCTTCATTGGGGCTTTTTTCTCAAAATGTTGTAACATAATCAAAGTGGACCTAGTGAATGTTTTCCATCAACTTTCTCAACTTCAAGGAAATCTATTCAACCTGCTGAACTCAGCACATGTTGTTTTGCTACCAAAAAAAGATAAGTCAGTTAGAATAGAGGACTACAGACCTATAAGTTTGATTCATAGCGTGGCAAAGATCTTCTCCAAAATTCTAGCCAACCGGTTAGCACCAAAATTGCAAGACATGGTTTCAATAAGTCAGAGTGCTTTCATCAAGAAGAGGTGCATTCATGACAATTTTGTCTATGTGCAAGGATTAATAAAAGAGCTGATTAGGAAAAAGAAGCCTGCCCTGTTTGTAAAGTTGGATATTGCTAAGGCTTTTGATTCGGTCCTCTGGTCATATCTGTTTGAGCTGCTGCAACAGCTTGGCTTTGGGCCAAGATGGAGAGAATGGATTTCTATAATTTTAGCAACCTCCTCTTCAAGATTTCTATTAAATGGCAAACCTGGAGCCCCAATAAGCATCATAGAGGACTAAGGCAGGGAGACCCGTTGTCTCCTATGCTTTTCATTCTAGCAATAGACCCCCTTCAAAAACTGCTCCAGATTGCAACTGATCAACAAATAATCGACCCAATGATAGCAGGATCAACGACCGTTAAAGTGTCACTATATTCAGATGCTGCTGCACTATTCGCTAATCCAAATTTGCAGGAGCTAAGTGCACTACGAAGTATCTTGCAAACCTTTGGTCAAGCAACAGGTTTGAGGATCAACTTACAAAAAACAGAGTTGTACCCAATTAATTGCAAGGACATTGATATTCAACAGTTAATACAATCATTCCCAGTCACAGTCAAACAATTCCCTTGCAAGTATCTAGGCTTGCCGCTACACACAAGGAAATTGAAGAGAGCTCACATGCAACCTTTGCTCGATAAGATTGCAGGAAAACTACCAAGTTGGAAAGGTAAGCAACTTACTAGGGCAGGAAGAGTCACATTGACAAAAACAACTCTCACATCGATAGTCACCCACCATGCAACAGTCATACCTCTTCCAAGATGGATGATCAAGAAAATTGACAAAATAAGGAAAAACTTCATTTGGAAGGGAGAGGACTCAGACCAAAATAATGACGGGCACAACCTGGTAAAATGGAGCATGGTTACTCGACCAAAGGATCTAGGAGGATTAGGAGTGCTTGATTTAGAGAAATTTGCAAGTGCCCTAAGACAACGTTGGCTATGGTACAAATCGACCAGAGAGGAAGTACCCTGGAAGGATCTGCCATTACCATGCACTAAACAAGACAAAATCAGATTCGCTGCATACACAACAATTCAAATCGGTGATGGAACAATGGCAAGTTTCTGGCAAGACAGATGGATAGGAAACACTAAACTAAGGGACAGGGCACCCCACCTATACGCCATAGTCAGATTCAAAAATAGGTCAGTAGCAAAAGAACTGGAAAACAGAAATTGAATAAGGGCAATTAAAGGAATAACGCCCATAGAACAGATTCTTGAGTACGTTGAAATTTGGTCACTCCTAAACCAAGTGGAACTACAAGAGGGGCAAAAGGATGCAATACAGTGGAACCTAACAGCCACTAAACAATACTCTGCAAAATTCGCATACAGAGAGCAGTTTACAGATGTGAGAAAACCTTTCCAAACAAAATGGCTATGGAGGGCCTTAGCAGAACCGAAGGTGACCATGTTTGCATGGGTGGCCATGCACGAAAAATTCTGACAGCAGATAATTTAGAGAAAAGGGGTTGGGACAATAACATCATTTGCCCTTTGTGCCTTGATCAGACAAAAACCACAGCCTACCTACTAATCGAATGCACATTTGCCAAGCAAGTCTGCACATACATAGGTAACTGGATTTCTTGTGCAGGTGCACAGAGAACAAGGACACGCCACAAGGAAGTGGCTAGGTGGTTCCAGTCAGCAGCAATGGCAATGGAGAAGCAACAAAGGAGAAAACAAGCTGGGGCACTTCTGTACATATGGTGGAATGTCTGGAAAGAAAGAAACAGAAGAATTTTTCAAGGAATAGAGAAAGAAGCTATACAAGTTGCAAACATGGTGAAAGAGGAGTGGGATCAATTCATGTTGGCGATCAAATGATCACTTGAGGGCGATGCAAGCTCTGTTCTCCCTGTTTACAGGGAGCCCTGGGAGTCTGAAAGCTCCCCGAACCTTCCAAGGAAACCTGTCGGTCTTTCTGTTGTGCCTTGTTTGTGTGTCTTTTTCTCTCTTTGTGTTTTTTTCCACCGTTTTGTAGCAGCATAAGCTGCTGAACTTCTTGTGTATCCCTTCTGTTTTTGCTTCTCCTCTAATGAAAGGGCAGAGCACCTGCCAGCCTCTTCAAAAAAAAAAAAAAATAGTTTCTCCCCCTGGGCAAGGAGGACAGGGACTCTGGAGTCTGGAGTACGTCAAGAAAAGCACCGGGATAAGCGACGCGACGCGACGCGACGCGTCCTTTCTCTGTCTCCGTTATCTTTTGAGTTCGCCGTCCGGCGGAGGCAGGCAGGCAGGCAACAATCATCGGAATCGGCTGGAGTTGAGGCCACGCATTAGCGCTACGGCGACGATATCCCGGCAGTACTACTCCATAGGCACAGGGTTTGCAAACGTACAGTACTACTACTAGTATACCAGGCAACAAAGGTAGTACTCCTTGTAGGATCAGCCCCACGGTTTGCACTGATTCAGATGCTCCTACTGCATTCAGATACCCCTACTGCCTAATGATTGTGACACTGCTTATTGCGAGCTGCCACGGTAACAGTAACATTCTCTTCGGGTTCGGAACGGACTAAACCAAAACGGCAAAACCACTGCATACCTCACAGTTTCAGCTGTACAAACTGGTACTGTTACGAACTCGATACTACCCTCAACCTAAGTTCTCGCGTCCAGCTCCAGCATCCGTCAAGATCGTCAGCCTCCGTGCTGACCTGACGAAATCGCTGAAAAATTGGAAGACCAACAAAATGTGGATGAGTTCATTATTCATACGTGCCATTAGATTGAACATGAAAAACAACATAATTGATGATTACCTGAAGGACCCGTCGCCGATATGTTTCACAGCGCCTGTGGCGTCGCGGTAGATCACGCGGCTCCTCAGCGCCGCGCTCTCGATGCCGAACATCTCGGACAAGCGGTGGTAGAACTCGTCGAACGAGGTCAAGGACGAGAGGTCGAGGTTGCGGCCGACCGTGTCCGACTCCATGAACACCTCGCACTGCCCGGGCCCCAGCCCGAGATCGGAGAGATGGCTGCTGCCGTCGCCGGACCACTGCCTCTCCGACGAAGCCTTGTCTCTCGAGCTGTTTTGGATGACGCCGGAACCCGAGCACTCGGACACATTGGCGCCTTTCTCGGCGTTCCAGTTGAGTGAACTGGTCGTGGTGGCCGCCGGCGACGTCGCACCGCTGGAGCTGCCCAGGCTCATCTGCTCCTCGGTCTGTATGATCTGTCCGAATAGCCTTATCCCGGCCGGCTTCTCGGGCTTCTTATTATTGACGCCAATGGTCAGGCCAGTGTTGATTATTGCCGGTTTAGGGATTGTCGTTGGACGGTGGGACCCGGGGTACAGCAGGCTCGACGGCAGGTTTGTGAGGTAATCTGGTAAAGATGGAACCGATTGCGCATGCCTGTCTCCCTGCATGGCTGCAGGAGCACTGCCGCTCGGGAATGGGAAGAGCGATGGGTAGGTGTTAAGGAAATAAGGGCGGGGTGGCTGGTTGTGTGGCAGCGGGTTGGGTGGGAATGCCGAGTTGAGGAGCTGCCCGTCGAAAGGAAACTCAGGGTGCACAGACCGAGGCTTCTTGCGCGGCGGCAAGAATGAGGGGTCCGGCATGCTCGAGACGACCTCCACCAGCCACGGGCTCACCCGCTTCACGTTCCGCAGCCTTTCCGGCCTGTCCCAGGTCACCTGCGAAAAGTTGCCAATTAAGCAAGCGAGCACCAAGCGCAAGCTATGTGGAGTCCTAGACTGTAGCAGTACTCAGCAAAGAAGTAGTAGCGAACTCTTGTTTACCTCAAGAAGCCGCCACAGCGACTGCGGCCAGCGCACGGGGTCGGCGACCTTGACGCCGGTGACAGTGCCCGTAAACCAGATGATCTGGGAGGAGTCATCAGTCTCAAACGCCATCTTGAACCGCATCCCGGGGGACCACGGCACCCGCATCGCCTCGTCGACCACCTTAGCGCGCACGCAGAACTCCGGCATGTTCAAGCGAGGATAAAACGCCACCTCGAACGGCTGCCCAGAGCTCGCAAGCCTCGCCGCCTCGACCAAGTCCTCCGCCATCACCTTGGCGCGACCCATGCCGGCGCCGCAGAACTCGCTCTTGGCGCGCCGGATGCCGATGTGCAAGTCCCCGCCGTCGCCGCGGAGGAACACGATGGAGTCACCGGTGAAGAGCCTCTTATTGCGCACGAATGTGCTCCACCCCGTTGCGAGCTGGTGCCGGAGCGGCCTTTTCCGGTAGCTGTGCTGGAATTTCCAGGCGGTTCCGTGCACGTCCTTGGCTACGAGGGTCTGTTCGGACAGTTTGGCGTCGTAGTTGAGCGGCGGGAAGATGGTCTCTGCGATGTACTCCGGCACCAAGAACCAGGGGTAGGCGATGTCGGGCTGCGTCAGCGTCTTGGCGAACGAAGCCGGCTTCTTCGTTTCGTCAACCGCGGCATCGTCGTCAAGGCCGGTGCCCATCACCCCGTCGGGGAGCGGAATCAGGAGGATCCTGGCGAATACCTCGTCAGTTTCCGGGTCGGCCATGTACCGCACGGCGGTGACGCGGCACAGCACGCGCACCAGAACGCGCGCCGCCGAGAGGTCAACCGTCGCGGAGAAAAGGCCGGCCGGCCCGGCCGCGTGCTCAGCATGGCCCTGCGGGAAGTAGTAGACTATGTCGCCGACGGGTGGCACGGTACACATGCGGCCAGCGCACGCCAACCACAAATTCCGGTCCACGCAACGCTCGGCGCCGGCTGCCGGCGCTTGCTGGTCCCCGGCCGTGATCATCGGGAGCGAACCAGAAGCCATTTACGTCCAGGCGATCCGTGGGGAAGCCGGTTCTTGAATCTTGATGTGGCGTGAGTGGAGGAGGCGAAGGCGAGGGGGATGCGCGCTCTAGCGTGGTGCCGTTCTCACGCTAATGATCGATCAGTAGTGAACTCAATCCGTTCCAACTTATAGGTAAGGGCGTAGGGCCATGTTTGTTTTGATTCTGAGAATCTGTTAGATTCTGAAAATATATGGAAAAGATAGGGTAAAAAGTTGTTATACAAAATTTAAAATAAACAAGTATATTAGTATGAATTTATGAATTAAAATTATGTGCTGTATAAAATAAACTCTAATAAAATCAGATTTTAAAGATTTCTAGGAAAAATTATACTATGTGCTAGGATTGGGTGACAGTGCGCTAGGATTGTATGCGCCTTTTTCCAGTTTTGGACACACGTGTGAGTTGCGCTACTGTATTTCCAGGGTTGAACACACGTGTGACGGGTAACTTGTAAAGACTGCAAGTTTGTACAGCACATGAGTGGTGGGTTAAGGCAACCATAAATATGAGTATATATGTGTTACTTGTCCATAATACGTCAATGCGTAAGTAAATTTAGTTGTTTATTGGATGAGTAAAAGCACTCGCAAACAATCTATTCCATTCCTAGTGTCGTTTTTTATTTTTAGAAAATTTCATTTGATCATTCATTTTATTCAAAAATTATATAAATATTGTTTATATTGTTGTGGATTGTTTTATTAGTAGAAATGCTTTTAGCACAAAAATTTTGAAATATTTACATAAATTTTTAAAATAAATGAATGACCAAATGATATATAAAAGTCAAAAAACACCACTTCAAATGGCAAGTAGGGAGTAAAAATCATGTCCAACTTCTAATGAAAAAGTGAAGGAGAAAGAACAAGTAAATTTTTATTTCCATTCAGAAAACTAAACTTTTATCCTTATGGCTTGTCAATATCACTAAGTACAGCTAAATATACACACGTTGTCTATGAAAAAGAATAGTTCGGAGTGTTTTTATTCAGAATTCACAATATTTTTTTAAAAGAACCGGCACAATGTGTGCCAATTTCGTTAATTACAGAAAGAGTAGAATTCAGAGTGTTTGACTTGTAAAGATCTACTACAACATGGTCTGGGAATCCTTGTATGAGGTAATGAACGCTCGGTAAACTTGTACTGGAGTTATAGCGCAACGCAGTGCCGGCTCTACAGTTTGGAGGCCCGCGAACTTAATCACAGGGAATGTAAATATGTACTCACTCGTGAATAATATATAAATTCTTCTTTGAAAAAAACATAAAATCATAAAATAAATAAAAATTAAAATATAAATAATATAATAAGAGTTCACTTCTAACGCATATTTTTCACTCTCAACAACTAATGAAAGTATTGCAATAAAATTTTATAAATATTCCATCTTGATTTCTAAATTATTTTAAATTTGACCATGAGAATTAAAAAAAGTGAAAAAGAGGAATGATATAGAAAATGAGGAGTATAAGATAGGGATGAATAAGTATTGAGAAGAGATAAAGTCCTATTGAGAAACATGAATAATTTATAATTTGGAAAATTTGAAAATGTCCAAATTGACCTATAATTTATGACGAATAGAGTAATATAGTTATCTCAAGTAAGAAGCAAACTCCAAATAGCTAAAAAGGAAAATATGCATATAAATTAATTGGTTAAAAAAATTAGTTTGTTGTAAAATCATCAGGATTTCTAGCATTGGCGTCGTGGGTAGTTGTATCTGTAGAAAAGTACAGAGAAATTGGTAACGTCAGAATTTCTGGCCTGTCATCCGGTTTTCATCGGTTTGAGCCTTAGACTTCGAATCAAACATTGCTACTCTATTTTGAGCTGTTTATATTATTGTGAGCCAAATCTGCTATACCTATGTACGTAAAAATTCTGAACCCGTTAGTGGGCTGGGCCCCTGGCCACCGCCCCTATCCCCTCGGTCCAAAGCCGGGCCTGGCGCAACCTTGCGTGTCGTTGCGTGTCCAGTCCCTAAAAATCACGGTTTCAAAGAGTTCGATCAAACTGCATTCAGCAAGCAGTAGCATCCGGCTTCTTAGCAAGGTTTACAAAACCTTTTAAAACCGGTCAGTTTTTACGGTTTTCAGTAAAATTGGCCCGGTCTAGTTTTATCGAACGATCGGTTTTCGTTTTAAAATTTTTTTAAAAAATTAAATTTAAAAAATTTTGGAATACCGAAAACTGGTAAATCGGCTGATACCAGTAAAACCGATGGGTTTCAAATTTTGAAACCTAAAAATCGATAAAATCGGTCAATAAACCAAAAAAACCAACTAGTTTTCATCAAATTTCATTCAAATTTTGATTTTTTTTAAACAGTTTTTGATCAATTTTTGTGATTTTTGGTAAACTAGTTCCGACCAGTTTTACCGGTTCAAACCCTAACAAAAACATTGCTTCTTAGTGACACGCAGGACACCGCACTTGCTCCGGAGATTTCTTAACAACGACTGGAAGAGGGCTCGTAAGCACGAGCTTATTATGGCAGGTCAACTAGTTTCCCGTCCGGCGCAGCCACTGACAGTTCCAATCGGATCTCGTAACGGTGCCGATGGGAGCGGAGCAGGGACACAATCACACGAGAGTCGCCGAGGGCTGGGGCCAGGTAACAAGCGCCGCGGCGTGGGCGGGGCTGCCTGTGGCGGACAACAGGAGGACAAAGCATGGAGGTCGACGATGATTTGAGCGGGGCGCGGGATCAGAGGATTCAGGGCCGGGTCAAAAGCCTGGTATGTAGGGGTGAAAGTGGCGCGGTCACACCGCCAACCCGCTGGGCCAGTCTGCGCCGCTAGCCCACAAATGACCGCATTTCAGCCCACTTTATTGCAGTGGCTACACGAGGGCAGCCGGTATGACCCGCCGGCGCCGCAAGCACCCGCACAACATCAGGCTCCATCACGGCGGAAGTGGCGGCGCGGCCATGGCGACAGCAACGAATCGATCCTATGATCTTGGGGCATCATCCCTGTTCACGGTCGCTGGTGCGTTCGAGATCGAACTCGCTGGTGCCTCCCGAGCTCGACCCCGCCACATCGTGCCTACCCGATCTCGACCTTGCTGGTGCATCCTGAGCTTGACCTCCACCCCCCCACTAGCCCGCCAAGTGAGTCTGCTGGCTGTCGTCGACCAATTTACCTCCACAACAGCACGCGTATTTATCGTGCTCGTCACCGTCGATGTCCCATGCCCGAGGACCTCCTACTCTGGGGCCTCCACTGCTTCCGCGTGCTGCTCAGGTAATAATCCCCACGAGTGGTTTCTTTGGGATTTTTTTCGATTCCTTGTTCGTTCTATTCGGTTACGTGAGTTCCCTGATGCCACAATCTTTGAGACGAGATTTTTCTTCCTTGGTGAAAATCACAATCATGTATCCGAAGGTCCTCAGTTTCGATCAACGTCTTCTTCCATTAATTTTATAATGAGTATTAGGACATATTTATACTAGTATTTGCTTATTGACTTTATTAATTTGCAAGATGCTGTCGAAAAGCTTCTTATATGATTTGCGAAGTATTTTGATAGCTAAGGTTATTCATCTAGAATAGCTAATCATCCTGAGCAGAGTTTGTTGTACATCAAAATAATTACGCTTTAGATGAAGAATTTTATCATTTGCTAATAAGTAAGCATGCTTCTGGCTAGCAAGCGGCCGCGCGGACGCCGCTAATAGCCGCAAGCTAATAGCGGGCTCACCGCAGCGACCCGCGTAAGCCTCGCGGCTTTTGCGGCGGCGGGGCGGGCAGCCGCAGCCCATCTCGCTTTCATGCATACTGGTATGCGCCAACGTTCGACTCTCATGCGGAGGTGCGGTTCTTATTTTTTTTTTTTGTCTCTTACGACGTGTGTCGCGGCCGTCCGGCGTCACCTTGTGCCCGATGTCGGGACCCGCCTTACCTACGTCCACAGCGCCTGGGGCCCGAGCGCGAGATGGTGGTCAATGGGGTGCCGCGCTCTGCGCTCGACTTGGCTTTTGGCATCACTTTGTGCCCGATGCCGGGACCTACCTCACCTCCGTCCACGACGCCCCCGGGCCCGAGCGCGGGATAGTGGTCGGTGGGGGTGCAACGCTCTGCGCTTGACTTGGCCTTTGGCATCTCCTTGTGCCCGATGCTGGCCGGGACCCACCTCACCTCCGTCCACGGCACCCCGAGCCCCGAGTGCGGCGGGGTGGTGGTCGTTAGGGGGTGCAGCGCTTTGCTCTCGACTTGGCCTCTGGCGTCACCTTGTGCCCGATGCTGAGACTCGCCTCACCTCCGTCCACGGCGCCCTGGGCCCCGAGCGCGGGATGGTGGTCGGTTGGGGGGTGCAACGCTCTGCGCTCGACTTGGCTTTTTGTGTCACCTTGTGCCTGATGCCGGGTCCCGCCTCACCTCTGTCCACGCCGCCCCTGGGCCCTAGCGCAGGGTGGTGGTCGGTGGGGTGCCGCGCTCTGCGCTCGAACAACGTAAAAGAATTAGCGACGTGGTCCGGGTGGGACGCGTTGAAGCTCACAGTCAGCCATCATGCAAGCTACAGGTCGAAGAAAGGGAATGCAGTAGTCGCGGTGAATGGTATTGGCGGGCTCGTAAGCTTATGCCGGTGAACCAATCCGTCACGACTGACGAGAGGCTAACAACTCTGTCGTTTTTGTTCATTGCCAGACATGATGTGGTTCGTCCCTGGGCATCTTATGTTGTGTTCACCTGTAGTTGTAGCTTGAGAATAGAGACGCAGCGTTCGGTACCGGAACGGTTTGCGCCTCGGGTGAATGTGACGTAAAGTAAACACCGTATGAACACCAATCGCTCGTGGTGCCTTAAATAATTAATCTTGGATGTAGGCTACAATAATATAATCGCGACTACTTCATGTGATCTAACCAAAAGAAACAGGAACATAATTCGTTGGCACCTTGCTTGCGGGACCTGCCTGGATCTCGTACTTGTTTGCTTGCGGCTGCATACAGGTTGGACTTCAGCTTCCTACCCTCACCCAATTTTTTTCCCAAGTTTCGGCTAAATCGAAGCTGGCCAGCTTCCGCGGCTCGCTTGGTAGCTCGAACCTTGACCGAGATACGCGACGCGACGCGTTCTCTGTGTGTGTCTCCGTGATCTTTTGAGTTCGTTCGTCATCCGGCAGAGACAGGCAGGCTGGCAAGTGGTAACAAACAACGGAGGCGACAGGAGTAGAGGCCACGCATCAACGCTACGGCGATCTGTGTGGTCTGTTGAGTACTTTTTGCTGCAACGCTTGTCCCTTCAGCTGGTGTGCACGGCTCAAAGGGGGCATTCAAAACTCTGCTGATCCATGGTCACAGGGTTCGCAAAAGGACAGTAGTACCAAGCAACAAAGATTCTAGGATCAGGCCCACCGTTTACACTGGTTCAGATGCCCCTCCAAGGCGAGAACTGAACTGAGTACTCATTGTGGCATTGCTTATTGCTAGCTACCACGGTAACGTTCTCTTCCAACACGGAACGGAGTACTAGAACAAAACCATTACATAGCTCACAGTTTCAGCTGTACAAACTGATAGTAGTATTACGAACTCGATGCTATCCTCAACCCAAGTTGTCGCTTCCAGCATCCGTCAAGATCGTCAGACTCCGAGCTGACCTGACGAAATCGCTGAAAAATTGGGAAACCAACAAAATGTGGATGAGTTCATTATTCAAACGTGCCATTTGATTGAACATGAAAAAGTACCATAATTGATGATTACCTGAAGGACTCGTCGCCGACGCGTTTCACAGCGCCGGTGGCGCCGCGGTAGATCACGCGGCTCCTCAGCGCCGCGCTCTCGATCCCGAACATCTCGGACAGGCGGTGGTAGAGCTCGTCGAACGAGGTCAGGGGCGAGAGGTCGAGGTTGCGGCCAACCGTGTCCGACTCCATGAACACCTCGCACTGCCCGAGCCCCAGCCCGAGATCGGAGAGATGGCTGCTGCCGTCGCCGGACCACTGCCTCTCCGACGATGCCTTGTCTCTCGAGCTGTTTTGGATGACGCCGGAGCCCAAGCACTCGGACACATTGGCGCTTTTCTCGGCGTTCCAGTTGAGTGAACTGGTCCTAGCTGCCGCCGGCGACGTCGCACCGCTAGAGCCGCCCCGGCTCATCTGCTCCTCGGTCAGTATGGTCTGTCCGAATAGCCTTATCCCTGCCGGCTTCTCGGGCTTCTTATTATTGGCGCCAGTGGTCAGGTCAGAGTTGATTCTTGCCGGGGTAGGGATCGTCGTTGGTCGGCGGGGCGCGGGGCGCGGCAGGCGCCACTGCAGGTTTCTGAGGACATCTGATAATAAAGATGGAACAGGTGGCGCATGCCTGGCTCCCTGTATGGCTGCAAGAGCACTGCTGCCTGGGAATGGGAATAACGATGGGTAGGTGTGAAGGAAATCAGGGCCGGGTGGTTGACTGTGTGGCAGCGGGTTGTGTGGGAATGCCGGGTTGAGGAGCTGCCCGTCGAAAGGAAACTCAGGGTACACCGACCGAGGCTTTTTGCGCGGCGGCATGAATAAGGGGCCCGGCATGCTCGAGACGACCTCCACCAGCCACGGGCTCACCCGCTCCACGTTCCGCAGCGTTTCCGGCTTGTCCCAGGCCACCTGCGAAAAGTTGCCAATTAGGCGAGCGAGCACCAAGCGCAAGCTTTGTGGAGTCCAAGACTCTAGTAGTACTCCAGCAAAGAAGTACTAGTAGCGAACTCGTGTTTACCTGAAGAAGCCGCCACGGTGACTGCGGCCAGCGCACGGGGTCGGCTACCTGGACGCCGGCGACGGTGCCCATAACCGGGATGATCTTGGAGGAGTCATTGGTCTCAAACGCTATCTTGAACCGCATCCCGGGGGACCACGGCACCCGCATCGCCTCGTGGACCACCTTAGCGCGCACGCAGAACTCCGGCATGTTCAAGCGAGGATAAAACGCCACCTCGAACGGCTGCCCAGCGCTCGCCAGCCTCGCCGCCTCGATCACGTCATCCGCCCGAACTGTGGCGCCACCGTTGCCGGCCCCGCCGGCGCCGCAGAACCCGCGCTTGGCGCGGAGGAACACGATGGAGTCACCGTTGACGAGCCTCTTCTTGCCCACGAATGTGCTCCACCACGTTGTGAGCTGGTGCCGGGGGGGTATTTTCCGGTAGTTGTGCCGGAATTTCCAGAAGGTCCCGTGCACGTCCTTGGCTACGATGGTCTGCTCGGGCAGGTCGTGGACGTAGTTGAGCGGCGGGAAGATGGTATCTGCGCAGTAATGCGGCACCAAGAGCACGCTGCTTGTGGCGTCGGACTGCGTCAGCGTCAGGACGAACCAATCCGGCTTCGTCGATTCGTCAACAGCGACATCGTCGTCAAGGCCGGCGCCCGACACCCCGTCGGGGAGCGGAATCAGGAGGATCCTGGCGAATACCTCGTCAGTGTCCGGGTCGGCCATGTACCGCACAGCGGTGACGCGGCACAGCACGCGCGCCGGAACGCGCGCCGCCGAGAGGTCAACCGTCGCGGAGAGGCCAGCCGCGTGCTCCGCATGGCCCTGCGGGAAGTAGTCGACTACCTCGCCGACGGGTGGCACGGTACACATGCGGCCAGCGCACACCAGCCACAAATGCCGGTCCACGCAACGCTCGACGCCGGCTGCGGCCGGCGCTTGCTGGTCCCCGGACGTGATCATCGGGAGCGAACCAGAAGCCATTTACGGCCAGGCGATCCGTGGGGAAGCCGGTTTTTGAATCTTGATGTGGCGTGAGTGGAGGAGGCGAAGGCGGATGCGCGCTCTAGCGAGGTGCCGTTCTCACGCTAATGGTCGAGCAGTAGTGAACTCAATCCGTTCCAACTTATAGGTAGGGGCGTAGGGCCATGTCTGTTTTGACGCTGAGAATCTGTTAGATTCTGAAAATATATGGAAAAGATACGGTAAAAGGTTGTTATAAAATCTAGAAATTAGATTTTAAAGGATACTACTAGAGGTGGGCTACGCTAATCGAGAGAAATATCTTCGTCAACAGTCGTGCGCTACGCCGTTCGCCTTCTTCGTGTCGCTGCTGTCCTTGGTCGCCATCAGCGGCTCGGTCTCCTTTTCCGTCATCTGCAGCGAGCGCATCAGCAGAGGATGAGCAAACTATCGACGAGCTCATATCAAGTTTGAGCCTCCGCGATGCAGGGGAGAAGGAAAAATGAATGGAAAGCGTACCTGCGACACCGGCAGGGCATCGCCCGTGGCCTTCTTCCTGCCCTCCCGCACCGAGAAGTAGGAGTAGAGCGCCATGCCGAAGATGGCGACGAGGATGCCCAGCACGTTCCGCGTGGTGAACGGGTCGTGCAGCAGCGTGTAGCCGAACGACAGGACCAGGCACGTCTTGAGGTGCCCCAGGACCTGGTACGTCACCGGCGACGTCGTCCCGATCACCAGGAACGTGCTTAAGTTCACGGACACGGCGATCAGGCACGACAGGATGATGAAGCCCTGTGAACAGAAAACAGGCGTCGTTCAGAAAACGGCAGGCCAATATCTCGTGTCTGGACTGAAACTGTTGCATAGGAAAAAAAAATGTGCGACAGCGCTTACCACAACTGGAAAAGTGTATTTGTGAGCGAAGACGCTGCGGCCAGGTGAGGAGCTGATCCACAAAGGGGCCGGTCGCGAACAGAATGGCTGCTTGGTATGGCGCCGATTGGTACAGCAGTTGCGTCGAAGAGACCTTCAACTTCCTTTGTATCGTGTTTGTGAGCTTCAGAGTTAAAAGGTTAAGGATATACCATGGAGATATATCACAGACAGCTCTAAACATTTTCAGTTTCTAATTCCTATTATGCGGATGAACATGCAGAATGTGCATACTGAATAAAGAATAGACAAATTTCAGTTGCAGGATACAATCTGGCCAACACAGGTTGTGGCGATGGCAAGGGCAGAAAGAATGGAGCCCAGAAGATTTAGCTTCAGGTCAGTAGTCGAAGCAATGCCAACTCCAAATAGCAAGACCACTAGAGAGAACTTGATAGTCTCACTGCATATAGTTAGCAATACTGTATCAGCATTGTGATCACTGAAAGGAAATGGCTTACTTTCCTGAAGAAACAAAAAATAGATAAATCTAAACACGCTTTCAATTTATTTGTAGACTACTGCAGTTTCACTTAAGTTGATAGATATTTGTTCTTCGAGGCATTTATCGAAAACTGTTATAATAATCATGTGAAATGAACATAGATATTGGCTCCAGAATATTATGCTGCAGTGTACCTACTTTTAATCACTGCGTTGGACTGAAAGAAGTGGATTCCGTACTTCTAGTTGAGAGTGAGGGAGAGTGCTCTATCTGGTTTTCCTGACCTGAATCTTTTCTTCAGGAATATCTAGTCTCCAACAGTACAGTGAAAGGTATGATGGCCAGCTTTGTCATCTGCAGAACATTAAATTTAACATCTTATTCATTCATTCACTAAGATACTACTGAATTATGGGAGAACTGACCTGGTAGAATCCTATAGAATTGAATACTAAACTAAGGTTGAGAAGGCCAATTGTGGTTCCATTTAGCAGTCCAAACAGCACTACTGTCTGACCATCAATCGCCTTTGGCTCAAAAAAGTGCAAGCGCTGTGCAACGTGAAGGGTGCAGAAGGTCACCATGAGATGCCAGCTTGTCAGTGTTGTAGCTGCATCAATCAAAGCGCATCACAAATGAGAACTTTTGTTGGCTACAATTGAGCTTTAACTTGACAAATGTAATGCTCTGCGATGCAATGTGCATAGTTGCGTCTTCTGCGCAGGCTGAATACCTTGTCTACTTTGACAAAGATGAAGGCCTAGATGTTATTCAGTTTTTAACTGAGATGGGATCCGTACCAAATGGAAAGCCAAGAATGCTGATGAGGGCTTTGTTGCAGATGACGATGGCCACCGATGATGCCACGGAGAGCGTGAGAGACTCAATGACACCAAGCTGGAAACCACCGGCAGTCATCTTGACCAACTGCTGCTGTAGTGTTGTATCTGCAACCTGAAACTGCGCAGATCAGTCTGTGACCATTTGCGAACGCACAAGACTGAAAGTCTGAACAAATATACATTGAGACAAAAACAAGCCAACTACTTATTCTCGTGTTGGATTGGCTTTATCAGCATCAAAACCATGTTTCCGGAATAGAATAGGCTGACGTTGAACTGGTAATCAAGAATATACAAATGGTGTTACTGATCCCAGAAATGAACCGAATTGTTCCACCGCGGTGCCTGCCAAGCATGGGCGGATCTATAGTCAAGGCACTTGGTGCAGCCGCACCCACAAAAAAATGATATTACTAGTGATTGGAGCTAAATTTTCACCATATTCACGCCCACACGTAAAAAATCTTTGCACCCATTGGACGACTGCACCCTCTCAAATTTGCTGTAGCTCCGCCCCTAGTGCCAAGTGGCTACTAGCCTGACGATCGTGACCAACGTCCGCAAGATTCCGCTAGAATGCTGGCGCAGGATGCTTCTCCAACACCTCCAGATCGATCCGTAGTGCCGCCATCAAAGCTGACAAAGTCGAGATGGAACCAACATCGCGAGTCCAAATGGACAACCGGTTTCCGCCCAACGCGTTTATCAAACTTGCAAAAGCGATTGCTGCAAGCTAAAACGAGAAAACAGTTGATCTGGATAATAACGTGGGACATTAATCGGTGGTTCACTCATTTCCTTGACACATAAAATAGCGGAAACAAGATTCCGCTCCGGTTGCCATGAACATGAAGTGATCGATCGCTCTGCAATAATACGAAATCTGAAAAACGTTGCTAAAATAAAGCGTCCTAAACTATTTTAGTGGCAGCCACGTTCATGGCCAATTGTAGACAAATCATGCAATCACCGGAGAAAGTAAAAACAGAGCACCTTATTTCAACCCAGCTATATGTTCGGTTGCCACCCCCTTGAATTTAACTAACTCGGGAGTATTCACATACTTCGCCAGCCTAATAGCCTATATTCAAAATTGCTGTAAACATAGGAGAAACAGATCCCCAAACCCAAATTTCATAAACAACCTCATACAATCGTGAACTTGGAATAAGCCACAGGGCATGAGTAGTCCTCACTTCAAAATTCACCAAATGGTCTTCCCAAGCAAACAAAGGGCACCTCCCTCTCCTCTGCTGCCAGCCTCCTGCAATAATCCTCCTGGAAAACGGAAACTGTGAGCTGATGCTGATGCCCACGAGAAGGGATGGAGCTGCAGCTTCTGATGCCTGATGTCGCCGATTCTTTGAGCCGGCGCCCTGCAGGAAGAAGGGGAGAGGCGTTTTTATGTCCGAGCAGCTATGGGCCGGGGAGGGGAGGTGTTGGTGGCGTCTGTGTAGTGTATGGACAGTTTGGTTTGGTCCATGCTGTGACGCCCGTGTTTTCAAGTCTGCTTGATGCTGAAAGGAACTGGAAAAACCACTGTGACGCCCGTGGCTTCCTCCGCGACTGGCTACCAAATGTTTCGACTCAGTCTAGATCGCCGACATCGAAAAGACCAAAATGATGAGACGGTCAGTGGGCTGTATCGGAGAAATTGCTGGGAGAAGTAGCGAGCGAGTACTTGAAATTTGAATCTCAAATACGAGACTATCAGGTACCTTATCAATTGCCCTGTTGACATTCTAAAATTTTTATGATTACTGCATCGGATACTGAATTATAATTTTTCAGAGCACGGAGACTGATGCAGACACTGTTGTTTTTTGGGGTACCAAGGCCTGGTGCTGTAGTGTTACTATACTGCTTACAAATGACAAGGTTTCAATGATAAACATCATCATAAACTGTGGTCCTGTGGGCTAAATTGAAGACCCTGATGCCCAAAGTTTGAGAATGTGGCATTAGTGGAAAAAAAAATATGGTCCTGTGATCCAGAATGAAGATCTTGACGCCCAAACTCTGACGGATATGAATTTGTGATAATGCAAACTTCAGTAGGAAAACGGCAGCAGACATTGCTCACGAGTCATGTCATGCACGAACCCACACAGAATCATGTAATACCCACTAAACTATCACTAGCTCAAGTGCCACATCTCTAAAGCGGATTATTCATCCTAAAAAACACGGCACATTCCACTAATCAAAATAAAACTAAGCCAAATAAGCAACATCAAAACTTTCACCGATCTAATATGCTAATACAAATTTTTTTCATCTAATGGCCAATGCCAGAACGAAGAAGAACTTTATCCATCAGCTGAGCACAGACAATGGAACTACCACTCTGCAGAACCAGAAGCACAAAGTGATTTATGATCATTACATGCAACACTTAGGTACCTATGTACCTAGAGAACACCAACTAAATCTTGAAAGCTTAGGTTGGCATCCAAGAGATTTACAACAACTAGATGCAGCCTTCTCTGAAGCTGAAGTTGAAACAGTAATTAAACAAGCTCCTAAAGAAAAAGCACCGGGCCCTGATGGCTTTATTGGCCTCTTTTTCTCATCTTGCTGGAATACTATCAAAGAAGACTTGTTGAGAGCGCTAGAGCAGTTCTGCTCAATGAATCATCAACAGCTTCATCTGGTCAACCAAGCCCTGGTAGTACTAATCTCAAAGTGCATTGAACCACAAAGGATTTAAGACTACATACCGATCAGCTTAATCCATAGTTTTGCTAAGCTTGTTTCCAAAATCCTTGCAAATAGATTAAGCCCAGAGTTGGAGCATCTTATATCCATCAATCAAACAGCCTTCATAAAAAAGAGATGCATCCATGACAACTTCACTTATGTGCAACAAGTGATTAGAAAACTTCACAAAAAGAAAATTCCTGCCCTTTTCATGAAGCTGGATATTTTCAAAGCTTTTGATATAGTAAACTGGCCTTACTTACTAGACATTATGACTTATTTGGGCTTTGGTCAAAGGTGGAGGAATTGGATTTCTTCTCTATGGTGCACTGCTTCATCTTCCTTCCTGCTGAATGGTGAACCTGGCAAGAGAATTCTCCACTGCCGAGTTGTTAGACAAGGAGATCCTCTCTCTCCTATGCTATTCCTTCTGGCAATGGAACCCCTTCACAGACTTTTTAGAAAGTGTCAAGATCTTGGAATTTTGAAAAATCTGAACAACTGCTGTGACACTTTCAGAATGTCCATTTATGCTGATGATGCTGCCATTTTCATTAACCCCTCTGAGCATGATCTTGCAGTCTCTAAAGCTGTTCTTAGCATTTTTTGCGAAGGCAAGTGGTCTTTTCACTAACCTAAAAAAGACACAACTATATCCCATTCAGTGTGCAGCCTTGGACCTCTCTTTTGTAAGCAGATGGGGTGTAGCTGTTTCAAGCTTCCCTTGTAACTACCTGGGACTTCCTCTTCATTTTAGAAAACTCTCCATAACCAACATTCAACCTCTAGTCCAGAAGATTGCTGACAGGCTTCCAGGTTGGAAAAGGAAGTTTCTGTCTTACTCAGGAAGAGAGATACTTGTGAAATCGGTGCTCACGGCTATACCAACTTTTTTCCTGTCAGTCTTCAAATTACCAAGGTGGGCTATTAGAAAAATTGATAGTTTCAGAAGAACTTCCTTTGGAGGGGGACTGATCCTGACAACATCAAAGGAGGACATTGTTTAGTTAATTGAAAAATTTGTACCAGACCAAAAAAATGGGGAGGTCTGGGGATTAAAGACATTGAAAAATTCAATAGAGCATTGAGGCTGAGATGGCTCTGGTTTAACTGAGACACTTGTGAAAGGCCATGGAAGCACCTCCTTAAAGTTGAAGACCCCATAGAGAGGCAACTTTTCTTTAACTCTACCTTTAGTATCATTGGAAATGGTCAGAACACACCATTCTGGGAAGCAAAATGGTTGAATGGTATGGCACCTAAAGATCTGGCGCCTAATCTTTTTCAAGTGGCAAGATTTAAATATAGAAATGTCAGAACTGAGCTCCATAATCTTAACTGGGCAAGGAATTTAAGACACATCAATAGCACCATTCTCCTGGAAGAGTTTACACTCTTATTCATGGCCCTTGAACCAATCTCCCTCACCTCTGAACCAGATGAGATCAAATGGATAGGGACTGCAAACCAGCAATTCTCAGTGTCCTCAGCCTACCTCTGTCAATTCCATGGAGCTATGGTGCACTTCCCTGCAACTAAAATCTGGCGAGCCCAGGTAGAGCCTAAATGCAAATTTTTTGCCTGGTTGGTACTGCATGATAGAGTACTAACAGCTGATAATATGGCAAAAAGAAACTGGCCCTGCAATAGCTGTTGCACATTATGTTTCTGCTATAACGAGACCACATCTCATCTTTTGACTGATTGCAATTATACAGAGGCAACTTGGGATGTGGTAGCAACTAAGTTCAGCCTTTCGGCTTATGCTATTATGAGACATCAAAGAGGACCTAAAACTTGGACTCATTTCTTGCTTGGTACAGGCAGCAAGAGAGAAAGAATTGGAAAATTGGGATCCTTTTCAGGTTCTGGTGGCATTTGTGGAAAGAGAGGAATAGAAGAACTTTTGACAACAAAGAGCTATCAGTTCCGGTTGTGCCATCTATGATCATAGAAACATTTTTCTTCAGGAGGGCGTTAGATTTGGAGCCTCTGTAGCTCTCTGTTTTCTCTCTGTTTTTCATATGTTTTGCTTTTGCTTTCCTGGTGGTTGTGACGCCTTTCTTCAGGCCTGGCTGTTGAGGCCGAGTCAGAATTTGTACCCCTAGGCTGTAATTTGTTTGCCCTTCTCGTGTCTTAATGAATGGCAACACTCCTGCCCCTTTTTCAAAAAAAAAAAAAATTGAACGAGGAAAATCATCTTCCTTTTGTCACTTTGGGCGCAAGGTTGGGAGGAGGCAGCAGGTGGTTCTTCCTGCTTTCCGTGAATGCAAGCAAAGGCAATCTGGAGCGAGCAACCAGCTAAATTGTTCCGGTGGTTCGGTGAGACTGAGACCTCACACAAGTCAGCCGTGCGGGCCTCTGAATTTCAGGCCCTACCGAAAAAGAGGCGCTCTCATGAATGATAGTCAGTCGGGTGTTGAATCAAATCAAAGCTTTCAAATCATGAGTTCAGCACTAAGTAATTATTATTCCTCCGACGATTTTCTATTTTTTAAAGACAAAAGACAACAAAGTGCCCAGCTTCCAGCGAAAGCATAAAAAGTAGGATTACCAGTATCTGTTAATGAGAGCAAAAATCATCTTAAGAGATGCGGACCACTACTAAAGCACCATTACATCTGAAAACCACTGAAGTTGACCCATGAAAAACAGTCATCTTATTCGACAACTTATACGCCTTTTCGACAACTTTTAGAGAAAATCTTAAAGTCCACATAACGGATTTGTACACTAGTGGCCCATCGTTGGTAAGCTAGGAGTTGAATTGGGCTGCTTGCGTGTGATGTCCGGGATACAAATTTAGCCTGCATTTGATTCTAGGCCAAGATTTGGGAAGGCCCAAGAAAACTAGGCTTGCAGGCTAACAAACGCCCCAGTCCAACAATCAATTAAAGGCCAGTTATACTTCTGCCTAATTTTTTTAATCATTTTAGGAGTTGGAGATGATTATTTAAAAGATGAAGAACATAGATAGTGATCAGGAAACTAGAAGATATGGTGGAGAGATAGGGAGTTGTAGTTAAAAAGTGAAAATTACATTTTTTTTGTTAGATATATTTAAAAATTTTAAATGACAATTTTTGGGGACGGAGGGTATACATTATGATAACGAAACAAAAAGCATCTCAACTTTTGCATACCCAAGCAAAAGTACGTGCACCGGGACTAGGAAAAGATTACATGAAAATATCATCAGAGGTAGGAAAAAGTTGCTTGATATAGGCGACAATTTGATCATTTGATGATCAGTCGTCCTCGTCCAATGTGAAATCCGGCTCCATGGGCTTCTTGATCACTGCCTTACCGTCGCAGCTTTGCTGGCAGCACCTCATGCTACCCCCATTCCGCGCCTCTCCGCCCTGGCGCGCCCTGAGGTACATGGATGCGCGGCGCCGCTTGTGCCGGCGCCAGGCGGCCTGGATGAAGCACGCGGCCCAGGTACTCCACTGGTGGGAGTAGAACCGGAACCTGTGGTGGATGCGCGCGCTGTGCAGTCGGCGGAACTGCGTGGCCACGAAGCGCAGGTCGTCGGCGACGAGCGCGAACGCCTCGACCTCGGTGACGGCGCGCACGGTGCGCGTGGACTGCGGCAGCGACGCCGCGGGCCGCGGATTCAGCGCCCACGTCAGGAGCTCCTCCCCGCAGAACTCCCCGGCGCCGATGCGGCACGAGTTGAAGAACCCGGACCGCCCGCCCTGCGTCGTGAACGAGTCGAGGTAGCCGCGGATGACGAAGAGCATCGAGTCCACGGGGTCCAGCTCCCGCACCAGGCGCGTGCCCCGCGTGTACAGCGCCGGCCGCAGCCGCTCGCAGATCGCCTCCAGCGTCCGCTCGTCCATCTCGTCGAACAGTGGCACCTGCATTCTTGTTCCGTCAGCTGATCACTGAAATTTGACTTGGACGTGTCGAAGCCCTACATGCGTAATGCCGTGTGACTGAACACGCACCCTTCGAACGAGGTCGAGGCAAAGGTGGCGCTTGATGTCGCGGCGGATGTCCACGGGGAGGTCCTTGAGCAGGGCCTCCTCGTCGACGCCGCGGGTGGCGACCCACTTGTACTGGTGGTACCGCCTCACGCACTGCTTCAGCGGCTGCGGAATCTGCCGGTGTTGCATCCACCGTTCCATGTCCGTCCGCTTCGATCGCCACTCCTCCAGCCGCACCATCGTTGCCTGGAGATAAGACTGTTGATCCGAGACAGACGAACACACGTCGATCAGGTTAATTAAAGATTTCCGCGGCAACGGCTTTCCGCCTTGTTTGATGAACAGAGCTTCTAGCTTACTTGCATGTTTCCAATTAGCAGGCCAAACAGCACCAACCCAAGGACGCCAATGACGATCGCGAATGTTATTTCTCCGATGAACATGCTCGTCGACAGGTTCTGGCCTAAACAACTGTCCATTTTTGAAGAGCAGATGATTTAGACCTCAATGTTTATGTAATTTACTTGGGACATTAACAGAAACCAGTGATTGGAATTCGCTTGCCTCAGGTTCTTCAGCCCCCACCAGAAGCAGTAGAAGTATTTCTGCGGGAAGGACGAGGACGTCAGCTTGGTATCCAGCGCCTCCGCGTAGATCCCGAACGGGTAGAACCCGTTGCCTGACGTGCACATCCGCGTGATGTTGCTCATCTCGTACCAGATCGTCCTGTTGCTGCTCACTGTGTTGCAGTCGAAGTACATGGTCTGGCACGACGGGCTCTCGAGGCGGCACGCCTCGCGCCAGCACGACTCCTGCCTCTGCACCGAGAAGAGATACCACAACGCTCCCACAGCCTGCATTTCATCCGTCCAAAATATTGCTCATGCATCTGTATGATCATAGTAGAAATCAATGGAGATCACAAAAAGGTCAAACGTACATGGCTTGCGAGCATGTAGAGTATCAGGTTGTACGCGGCTCCGGCCCACGCCGTCTCCGTCATGACCCCGGTCGCCATGACGATCTGCCTCGACAGCGGGAAGATTTGGAACAGCCGCGGGAGGTACTGGAAGATGATACTGAACCGAAGGATGTTCTTCCGGTTGGCCGTCGCGGACTCCTTCATCTTCGGTATGACAATCCAGATCACAAACTGGCATGCATGCCAAGAGGCATCATAAATATCGATCACTGAACATTTTTTCAAACAAAGTATGAATCACCAGCTAGAACTCATCTCATTTTTGTTCAAACAATTAAAATACCTGCGGCAGCGGCAGCGCGGTGACGAGATCGAACCAAAAGGTCCTTGAAAGGTACCTCCTGGCGATCTTGTGAGGCTGGATGACGAGCTCCCCTCTCCCGAACACGCGCGACGACGGCGCGATGAAGGCGGTGCGGAAGCGGACGAGGATGTGCGCGGCGTAGAGCAGGTCCAGCAGCGACCGGATCATGGAAAGCGTCAGCCCCAGGGAGTACTTGAACTCGATGCACATGTTCTGCTGCGTGCCCGTCAGGTACAGGAACATCGGGTCCACGAACAGCGACAGCAGGCAGGCAGTGAGGAAGATATTGTGCCACAGGTTGATCAGGTGCCCGCGCGGGTCGAAGAAGAAGCTGCTGCCGGAGTAGATCAGGGAGTCCAGCTCCTCCGAGAAGGCGCGCGACAGCATGCGGTCCCTGAGCGTCGGGTTCCGGCAGGGCTTCTCCAAGCACCCGCCCCGGAAACCCAGCCGGCATCTCCTCGGATCGTGAGCCTTGCTCTGCTTCC
>BCLH01000300.1:151659-185622 GCA_001602315.1 Zoysia pacifica
ACTAGTTCCTTCGTATTGACAACTATGGAGTAGAAAAGAAAAACGGAGTGACAATTGCTCTCTGGTCATGCGTTCAGTGTGAGGCCAAACACGTTCTGGGAATAAATTTGCCACAAAGGAAAAGGAACAACGATCTGGATTAGCGAAATTCTTTGATTTATACAAGTGCAGCGGTTACAAATTTGAAAATAATTTTTCATTTTAAATTACAAATTCGCACACCTTAGCTGATTTACCCATTTTCCGTGCTTTTGCTCGGCTTCCACGTTCTACCCTGTGTTTTTCATTTGAGTGGGATAGTTCTCACGGGAGAGAAAATGTGGCCCATAACGAATGGCCAACAAATCAAGGAGAAGCACCCTTAAATGGGCTTTGCCCGGTCGCGCTCCATATCTGGGCCCTGCGTACAACGAAATCGGTCCAGGCAAGAAGGAGAGGAGCTCGTTCAGTCGTTCGTGGTTCGTCGTCTCCGTTCACCCTCCGCCTGCGCAACCGTGCAATCTGAACTCCAGTCTCCAGCTTTCTCCCCCTCCCCCCTTCCTCCAACTTCTTTGTGGCTTCTCATTCACCATTTTTATAGTGTTTGATTGATTGTTGTTATAGTTATTTTGTTACAGACTGCTCCCACTGGCAATCGGGCCACTTTCTAGTTTCTAACAAGCATATGCGCAGTTGGATCGTGATCTGATAGACAAGTTTGTTGGTTTGCACCATTTCATCCAAAATGCATTTACACTGAAATCTTAGATCTTGGCGGATTAGGCAGCCCTAGCCTAGAGTTAATGGCGGACTGACGAGATGCCCATTACGGCCCTGATGTTTCAATGGAACGAAGGAAAGCCGTTGATCTCGCGACGGCTCACGGCACGCATTACCGCTCTACATCTGCATCAATGGCACGCACGATGATCATGTTTCCATGGTGACATCAGTGGGGGACATACGATGATCATTTTTCCATGGTGACATCAGTGGGGGACATACTACATAGTACGACCACACCATGAGTGGCTGTACATGCTCGCTGCCATTGCTCAACAGCAGGGATCGCCTTTCTGGGGAACTCCATCCAGCACCGATGAAAGAGAGGCGCACCACCAAACGCACCAGCGGGCACCATCTCTGGGCCTCCTTTTCCATGTCACCGGCGGCTGATCGGAGTCTAGAATAGGCAGAGCTACCAATGCGCCGGTGTGTGCCATGGTACGTGGCAGCGGCCGGCAAAGCTGTAGTTGCTTTCCAGCAGTTGGATCGGGGGGCCTGCATGCCCGACACGAGACGACGCAGGGGCGGGCGTTTCCTTTCGGACAACGCTGCGCGGTGGCAACTTGGCGCGCGCACGTTTGGTAGGGAATGTGGAGGTTACGCCGTGTGAGACCCTCTTTCAGAAAGGAGCATCTATGTGCTATCTATACCATTCTCTAGATCCGTAGCTGGTACGCACATTCAGAACAAAGTGGTATTTATTACTCGCACTTTATTACAACACACTACTCAACCTACGAGGTTCGGCAAACAAGACTAGAGTACAAGCATGAGTCAGCACAGCGACTCTAGACAAACCACATCTAGTCTATACACACACCACAGGCAACTTGACGGCGGACGAGACTACTACTCTTCATAGTCAGCATCTTCTTCGTCATCTTCGTCTTCTGAGCAAAAGTAGCAACAACAGAAAGAGTCAGTACAAAGGTACTCAGCAAGTCCCATCAAAAAGTAGGTAAGGGTTTTGCCGCAACGAAGCAAGGAAAGCTTGAGGGTAAAGTTTTGCGAAAAGCATATTTTCATGTCGGCTCCCTATTAGAAGAGAACTTAAAGGAGAGAGAAAAGCATTTGCTATATTTTAGTAGGGTAGACCTGGGAAAGGTTTTCACTCCTCTTCGCAGTTCTCAAGTTTTATATTGGGCGTAAGCACTCTCGTGCCGGCCCTAGACACACAGCCACGCAATTCCAAAACACGAGTTGCTACACCCACTCACGCATCAAAGCAATGAATAAAGTCTAATCGTAGGGCACCCGAACAGTAGCATGTCAATACCGTGACAACGGCCTATCCGAAAGGATTTTTAACTCTGCAGAGGTTGTACACTGTACCTACAGGTTATGCTACTCTTGATTATTAGAGTTACATAACGCCTATCTCACATTTATGCAGTTTTTCACAGATTCCACCCAAGGTGCAAACAAAGGCCATTCCTCGAGGTTTTTTAGGCCGTCGATGACGCGTCGGTACATTCTCGGAGCCGGGTCATGAATATCCACCGCATTCACGCCTTTTCCTGGTCCCCTCCAATCTCGAGTATTACCAAACCAGGGGCTATATCCGTGGGCATACGCTCCCATGACGTGGGCAATTACCGTCGAAGACCCGGCAGCGAGTCATCTCACGCCCTTCTCCTGTTCCCTTGTGTCTTCACTACCGACCCCCCAGTGGTTCGATGTGAAAAGAATACGTAGAGAGAATAAGTCCTGCCCAAAAAGTACAGGTTCTGTGGTTGCACGGGAATTACCAAGTCGAGGGCTAACAAACCGGTCCTTATATGGCAGGGGCGGCGGTCTCGTTCACGGCAGGTGGACCACAGTGAGGCCTACACACCTATCACCATCACCTCAGGTGAGCCCCACCCCACGGCCAGAAACGTCCCCTCTTCACCTAGCACCAGTTGTTCTAATCCCATCTCTTTTATTGATACTCACACCACCAAACTCTTTTTAACTCATTTTGCAAATTAATGGTAAATGGTGTGACGATGTAGAGCATCGCAGATGGAGTTCTAAGCAGTTCTAGTAACAAGGTAGTATTCGTTTCGTAAAACTAACTAGGAACGGAATTCTTATAGTTATCAAAGACACGTCGGTAATGGTTTCCAAGGGAAATATCTATATTTATACAGCAAGTTACTGACATAAATATAAATACTTAAGATCAAAATAGGTATTAAACTACACAATGTTTAGCACATTTCAAAGTAGGCTATCATCGCTGTCTATCAGCGCGGTAAATAAAACATGGGTTCAATGGGCTTAAGATGGGTTATGACTTGGCTTCAGTTGCTTCTTCGAAGTCCGCTTCAGGCTCGAGTTCTTCAGGCTCTTCGGGCTCTTAGGCGGCTTCAACTTCTTCTTCTTCTGTTACAAGCAATAGTTACAAAAAGACTATCAAAGAACAACTAAGAAACTAGGAAAAGAAACAAACACCAAACAAGTTATAGAGTTTGAATTGGCTAGAATGGTAGGGCTCATGATGTGGGTTCCAATGGTATATTGGTTGTGATGATCGAAGTTAGGATGTGGCGGCAAAGTTAGCGGCAATGTGCTATGACGGACTGCAGAAAAATCTGTCTGGACACGGGGTTCGGCCAGTGTCCATGCCCTCTGGGCACTCAGGTGCCCGAAATCGGGGATTTTCCTGTGGACCCGTGGGTTGTGGTGAAAGTTCGGGGTTTTTGTGGACACGGGAAAGTTCGGGGTTTTCGTGGACACGTGAAAGTTAAGGGTTTCCGTGCACACGGGAAAGTTCGGGGTTTTCGTGGACACGGGAAAGTTCGGGGTTGCCGTGGATACGTGAAAGTTCGGGGTTTTCGTGGATACGGAAAAGTTCAGGGAAGTTCGAGGTTTCTGTGGACACGGAAAAGTTCAGGGTTTTCGTGGACACGAGAAAGTTCGGGGTTTTCGTAGACACGGGAAAGTTCGGGGTTTTTGTGGACACGAAAAAGTTCGGGGTTTCCGTGGACACGGGAAAGTTGGAGGTTTCCGTGGACACGGGAAAGTTCGAGGTTTTTGTGGACATGTAAAAGTTCGGAGTTTCCGTGGACTAGGCTATGCCCGTACCCGAAGTGATGGACATGGAGAAGGGGACTGTGTCCCTTGCCCCTTGACATGGAATGAAGACCGTGTCCAATGGGATCAAAGTCGCTCATGCCCTAACTAAAGTTCTCGCTAGACTGTGACGTGTGTGGGGTTCACTAGTGTGGTTCACGGCCCACTGGTCAGGGACCCGGGCCAATGATATGGGTCAGCTAGGTGGAATAGGGCAGGAGGCGTTCCGGGCATGCCGGTCGCGCTCCCGGTGTGCCCCGGACGTGTCCCAAACTTTCCGACGTGTTCCCGACGACACAACCACAAACCAGTCTCCGAGAAATAACGTTCTAAGCTTCTAGAATTGCGTGCAAGCTCGCTGTGTGGTGTGGTGGGCTCGGGGTTGAAGTTTCGGCCGAAACGTAGTAAACTAGAGCGCGCTCCGGACGTGTTTTGGACGCGCTCTGGCGTTCTTGGGCGCGCTCTGGCGCAGCCGAGCGCACAGCTCGTTCCCGGTGCTGTAGAGCAAAGGGCTGCGCAGCACCGGTCCGGGAGGCTTCTCCGCAACTTCACGACAGTTGTGACGCGTACGACCTCGTCGGAACACTATGGCACGGCAGCCGGCGACGCGCCGGCACGGCGCGCGGCGGAGGCTCACGTGGAGGAGTTAAGTGAGGACTCTCCCAGTACTATGGCTGACTCGAGGAGCTGAAGCTCGACTGGGTGAAGCTATACACGCGAGGATTTTGAAGTTGGCCATCGGAATGGCGAGCTCACCGGAAATGGCGGGTGGTGGCTGGATTCGAGGGAAGCGGCAAAATTGATGGCGACGAAGAGAAAATCCGGCGAGGTAGGGGTGCTTTAATCTGCTACACAATGTGGCGAAGCTTGCGGACACGCAAGCGCAGAGAGAGAGGCCTTTTATGGCCGGCGGACAGTGTTGGCGCGGCTACGTCCGAAACTCGGTCAAGCGGCGATTTTTGTTGGTTCTTCGAGCGCTCATCTGCTGCGTGGCTTCGTCGCCTCAGTGGCAAGGGTTAGCGGTGCCAGCGCGGACTCCACGCTTGTCGGCAGGGCGGCACGTCGGCGTCTGGTCTTCAAAGCGTGACGACGAGGGCCACCGCTTCTCCCGGGCGTCAACGCCGTCACCCCCGTGTGCGCGGCTCGGCGGGGTTAGGTTGACAGCGACGCGCAACGTCGTCGTTGCTCTTCTCGACTCGAGGACATCGGCGCGGCCGGGTGGAGCTAGCCCGCCCTGTCGGCCAGTGCGCGCGGCGCGCTGCGCTAAGGAGGAAGACGACAGGAGACGAAAATGGGCTGGGCCGAGGAGAAAAGGTGGAGTGCGGGCCCGGCCAGAGGAAAGAAGGAAGGAGAAGAAATGGGCCGGCCTGGGGAGAGGTTTTGGCCCACCAGTCGAATTCAATTTTTCTCACCTCAATTATTATTATTATTATTATTATTATTATTATTATTATTATTATTATTATTATTATTTCTTTTTGATATTTTTTGGCTTGGGATTTTTGGGGTAAAGATTCCAAACTCCGAAAACCAAAATTCGAAACAAAAAAGGAAGAGCTCAAACACTTGTCGAACTCACATTTTATGTTTCAAAATTTTGACTTCTAGTTAACTACTTTCTAATTTTTAGTTCCTTTTAATGGAAAATCGTAAAATTGACCTAAGCTAGAATGTCAAGAAAAGAAAAAAAATTTAAGACTCTTTTTTTTTAACTTGAGATTTGAGATGTGACACGGCGCCAATAGGGTTGCCCGGCTCCTGACGTCCGATCAGAGGACGTGGCTGTTGTGGGGGTACGAAAGTACTTCCTTCGGTTTTAAATTATTGACACTATTGACTTTTAACTTCAATTTTGACTATTCGTTTTATTCAAAAATTTTGTTCAAATGTGTAAAATTTTCTTATTATTTAATTTATCATTAGTAGAATTTAAATCATGACTCATAATTTTACACATTGAAACAAATTTTTTGAATAACATAAACGATCAAAGTTGATATTAAAAGTTAATAGTGCCAATAATTTAAAACCAGATAGAGTAATTTGAAGCACAGAGATCACCATGAATGATCAGCAGTGGGGAAACTGATTGTTGATCTGAAACTGTTGATCACTACTAAAGCTTGCATTTGTATACCAAATCTACCCTCCCAGGTTCGAGGCACGACGAGGGCGTTTCACACCGGGGTTTATTCCCTCATAAAAAAAAGCCACTCTGAAAAAAGGAATAATTTGGTGTTGATAATGAGAAATACGGACAGGGTACTTCAAGGTCATCATTCACTATGGAGGACAACGGATCGGTCAGCCTCGATCGGCCGTCTCTTACTCCCTCCTCACGCGTGGACACTGGGATCGCAATATTTGGTGAGGATAGAAACTGAGCGAAACCCGCAGCATCTAGTAGATCGCAGCAGCCACTGAAGTGGACCTTAGATGCAAGAACGCGGAGAATTTGGGGGCGGTGAGATGAGTGGCGATGCATGCATCTTCACCTACCGTGAAGCACTACCAAGCCCTTTCCAAACATCGTAGGTTTTTGTTTACCGTTTTAACTTTGGAAAGGCAATGTTCAAAGCAAACTTTGAGTGCTTCAAGATAGCTAACTTTGGAAATTAAGGTGGGTTGGTGAGAACGAACAACTGTCAAAAGTTGCACGAGGCGAATAAATTTTGAAAGAAACTGGAGAACGGATGCACTCCTAGATACTAGTAGAAGGTAAAGATTGGCATTGCACTTAACCAGCTTTCATCAGTCTACAAGTTGTTGGCCGACCTCCAAATTGGGTTTATCGTAATAATCTCACTTTGTACGCTAGATCATGGCGATGCAGCTGAAATGGGAAAAGGATAATGTCACTCGTCCTTACAGTTACTTTATTTACTCTAATATGCATATATAGGCGGGATAAGATAAGTACTATAGTTACAAAACGTGCACGAACGCAACATGCATACAATTTGCATTCCAAAATTTCAAAGGATGTGCCCTGTATCTGAATGGCAATACAAATATAACATAAAGTTAAAATTGATATGCAATCTATCAGTCGGCACAATGGATGGGGTGCAGTCCCACTAAAGCCATCCACATCAAAAAGAAAAGAAAGAGCATGGACAATCCCGGTACGAATTTTCTCCTCATGCGTCATTGCGATCCGCATAAGCACTCAGCCTGTAAACACACGCGCGTAAATTTTGAGTTTCACTGCAGTTATGTATGATTCAGGTTTGGCTAAACTCAGAATTGATTTCTCAGCCAAAATAGCACTTCCGAAATTGGGAGGCGTGGGATTGTTTGGATTGCCATGGCTTACCTCAGCGGGTATTCATCCATGTTACGTGAGGAACATCTGATGATGCAGCCGTTGCCATGGTGCTTTCGGCAACGTTGAAATTCCAAACCGGATCGTGGAACTTGGAACAGATAGACCAGGATCAAAATGGGTTTGTTGGTGAGCTAGAATTGTTGACCCAGACGTCGGAGCTCCGAGAGGGACAAAACTGCGGCCCGGCTCGGACATTGTAGTGGGTTGGTGAGGAGCTTAGAAATTAGCCACACCAGTGACACCACACCACTGCCTGCTCTGATTTTCCTTCTCGCTGTACGTATGCAACGGCACAGTGCCCACTCGCATGCAGCTGCCGTTTTGGTAATTGGTCAGCAGCTTGTAGCACCTACTGTACAGTCGAAAGCTGCAACCCGCTGCAGAAGCTCCACTAATCAACAACACCGAAATGGAGTTGGAGAGGCGACGTACGAGTGACAGCAATGAGAATTAGAAAAACGAACAAGGAAGCAAGGCAGGAAACAGGCGTCGCATAAACAATTCTACCCTTATTTTCTCCATTAAACATGTGTATGATGAGACTATCATCTCTTGCGATTTGCAAATGTGGTAGTAGCTTTTGAGCACGCACCTCGATGCATGACACTTGACTACTAGGCAGAATATCATTTTTTTTAAGACTCAATTTGAGTTAAAAATTTAAAGGAGAAACATGAGGATCTCGTGGCGGGATGGATGGAGTTCCTTGCTCCCCGGTCAGGCGGTCACGGTCGCTTTTCCGTGGGATAACTATAGAGCAAATTAAATTCATATTATTACAATTTTATAAACTTTAAAATATGTTATATATAGTTACACGGTTGTACTTATTGATGTTGTCCGGTCCCTTGACCTGCAAATCAAGCGCTTCGTACTCCAGTTTCATTTTTCGGTACCTAACATCAGGACTCGCAGGATTAATGCATGCGGGTAATTAGTCTAGCTAAGAACCACACGACTGCTCTGAACAACACTATAGCACACGTCGCGTATCTGTGGACTTCACAAGAGGCTTGTGGCAACGAACCCTTGACATGGACGGACACACTTGTGTCTCACACTGTCACACACCACGTTATCTGGCACAACAAACCGCCACAGCACCATAACTTGAAGCGGATTTTTTCACCTCCACCGTTGTCCGGGAGGTCGGACAGCCCTTAGATTACGCTCATCTCCGACTCAGGGATTGAGACGAGTTTTTTTTAAAAGACTTCTTTTGTTAGTGGAGAAAACGGAGAGCTCCTCGTAACGGGAGTCGAGACTTCCGATTATCCTCACCATAACTTGCCAAGCATACAAGATGGCAGGACCGTGCCCACGTAGGAGCCGCAAGAGCTAGCGCGGATAAATGCTGGTCCCGCGTGCCAGTTCGTGTCTCCTTCGCATGCATGTTCATGCCAGGGCCTGGTATACTTACGTATACGTAGGAGACCTATTGACCTCTCGTAAGTAGTCGTAACCAAACGCACGACTACTTGGCCTCGTCGTGGCCTCATGTGCTGACCATACATTTATGAAGAACGCGACTGTGGCCGCGATCGTGGTCCGGACAATCTGCGTCCACTTGGGGATTGGGACGCGCGAGGGCCACGCTGATCCTGTGGTCACGTTTGCAGGGTACTTGTGTAGATCATCGATCGCCCGATCAGTTTAATGCGCGATAACAGAATGAGGAAGGACAGTGATTTAACTTGGGCGGTTTCACAATGTTACTACTAGTCCTGGTCGGTCGGTCGGTCGGTCGGTCCGGTGGATACAAATGTTGGTTGGTATACTTCTGCTTCATGAACTAAACAGACTGACAGTTCCGCAATCTCAAGATACAGTTCAGTGAGTGTGGATGCACGTGACTGTGAGAATACCGATTAACCAAGTGCCAAAAGCAGACCAAGGACTGACCAAGTCTTTGGACATGGACCCTGCAGGTGTGCTCTCACGTGCATGTTGCGTGGCAAAGTGTAGGTGAAGACCGGATGCATGTACAAAATTACTGAATCTTTCTTCTTCCGCAAACTATTGTTAAATTATTAAATTACAGTTTTTTTCCATTCTAAAATTGTTATCATCGGTTTAGTTCAACGATTTCAAAATGAACTAAGCATCTAATTTGATAGTCTAATATATTACCTTGCATATTATTCGAGGCAATGTTAAATTGTTACTCCGAAATTATACTACTCCGTTCAATGACGATGACAGTTTCAATGGCGACGACAATTTCAGAACATATTGAGCACGTAGTTTGATAGTTTAGTATTACCCAGCTTATTATTCAAGGTGCATGCATAACAATGTAGTCGGTCGTGACTGGTCTCTTCAAACAATGCATTTTTTCACGCAGCATGCTACATATACGAAGTCCAACTGGCCATTATTTGACCCGTCACTTCCTGATATCTCCTAATCGATCGTTCAACCAATCATGCAGATAAAATCATTTGGAGCGCAAAGCTCACCAACCCCTCGTGCGGGGCAGGCGCGCACCAACCGCAGCCCGTGCGACCAAGCGACGACGACCACAAAATTTCGGCGCTTTCCTCGCAGCCAGCCACGCGAAGAATATACTACCTGCAACGCGGCACCCCTGTTGTTCATACGACCTAGCCACGCGAAGAGCAGCACAATCCTGTGCACAACGAGCTCTTCTCCAACACAAACAGCGCAAGCTCTAAACTACTAAGAAGCCGTCGCCTACCTCTGATCCTCGAATCATTTTCTGCTCAGTGCTTCGGTTGAAACTCTCTGGTCACTAGCGATGGAGTGCGAGAACGGCCACGCTGCAGATGCCAACGGCGACGCTCTGTGCATGGCCACGCCGCGCGCCGACCCGCTTAACTGGGGGAAGGGAGCGGAGGAGCTCATGGGCAGCCACCTTGACGAGGTGAAGCGGATGGTGGCGGAGTACCGCCAGCCCGTGGTGAAGATCGAGGGCGCCAGCCTCCGGATAGCGCAGGTCGCGGCGGTCGCCACCGCCGGCGAGGCCAAGGTCGAGCTCGACGAGTCCGCACGCGATCGCGTCAAGGCGAGCAGCGACTGGGTCATGAACAGCATGATGAACGGCACCGACAGCTACGGCGTCACCACCGGCTTCGGCGCCACGTCCCACCGCCGGATCAAGGAGGGCGATGTGACATCTCAAATTTTAGAACAAGTTTAAAAATACGTAATTCAAAATTTTTCTAACTTTTACTTTAACATTTTTCACTCCACTTCTCACCTTCTCTCTTCTTTCCTCTTTCAAAAGGCAAAAACCTCACTAAATTAAAACTTAGCTAACTCGTAAATTTCAAAATATTAAAATTTGAAGTGTGACAAGTGTTTGAGCTCTTTTTTTTCGTTTCGAATTATGGTTTTCGGAATTTAGAAACTTTTAACTCAAAAACCCTAGCCAAAATTAAATCAGAAATAAAAAATGAAGAGGGAAATTCGAATCAATAAAGTGGGCCAAAACCTCCTCTCCAGGCCGGCCCATTTCCCTTTTCATTTCCCTTCCCCTCGGCCTAGGTCACGCTCCCTACCTTCTTCCTCAGCACATCGCGCGCGTTGGCCGACGAGAGCAGGCCGGCTCCAGCTGGCCGTGCCGGTGAGCCGCGCCAGACAAGGGCGGTGACGGAGCCGTACACCGCCGTCCACTCTAACCCGCCGCGCCGCGCACACGGTGGGGGGGGGGGTTTGACGGTGTTGATGTTCGGGACAAGCGGCGGCCCTTGTCGCCATGCAATTGAAGACTGGACGCCGACGTGCCGCCCTGCCGACGAGCGTGGAAGCCGCGCTGGCACCGCTAATTCTTGCCACAGTATTGACGACGCCACGCAGCAGCTCGACGATTCGAACGTGACAAAAACTTACCGCTTGACCTCGCCCAACATGGCTGCGCCGAGCTCGCTCCTCTCCGGCTATAAAGCCGTCCTGTCTCTGCACCCGCGTGTTCGCACGCCTTGCCACACTGTGTAGCAGTTAAGGACACCCCTCCCTCGTCGGATTTCCTTCTCGTCGTCGTCAATTTTGCCGTTTCCCCGAGTTCAGCCACCACCCGCCATTTCCGCTGAGCTCACCATTCCGGCGACCATCTTCCAATTCCCTGCGTGTTAGCTTCGTCTAGTCAAGCTTCTTCACCCCGAGCTAGTCCTAGTGCCAGAGAAGCTCCCCGCCAGCCTCTCCACGGTCACGCTTGTCGGCCGCCGCGCCCTTTGCGCCGTCGTATCTGGCCGATTAGATCACGTCACCACGCTCCAGGAGCTGTGAGGGATCTCGGAGCAAAGCTACGTGCCTCCGCTTGCCCTGTGTCACCCGGAACGCATCGCGCGCCTGGTCGCGTCGGCGTGTGTGACATCCCGAATTTTAGAAAAAGTCTAAAAATACGTAATTCAAAATTTTTTTTCTAACTTTCACCCTAACTATTTTCTTTGCACTTCTCACCTTTTCTTTTCCTTCCTATTTCAAAAGGTGAAAACTCCACTAAATTAAACTTATCTAAATTGAAGATTTGAAAATATTCAAATTTGAGGTGTGACAAGTGATTGAGCTCCTTTTTGTTTTTCTTTTCCGTACCGCTTGTTTTCTTGTGTTCTTAATCCCATTCCTTGAATCCTAAATACAACCAAATATCGTTAAATTTCAAATCCATTCAATTCCTTTGAACTCAATCATTTGTAATTTCAAGCCAATCGAAGTCCTTGGATTCCAAACACATCCAATTCTTTTGAACCTTTTGACCCGTCCAAATTAAATTACTCCATTCAAATAGCTATTTATCCTCCGAATTTCATAGAATAAAATCTATTCAGAATTTGAAGATAATCCTAAAATGAAAGTTGTTCATCCTGAAAAGCTCTTCAACCCTGCAAAATTTTATATTCATCGGAGCTCGGGAGGTTGACCTTTTGAGGGAAAAACAGAGTCTGCTGCTGAAATTCCGGAAAATCAGAAAAATAGAAAGAAGTCGTGGGTTCCGCCTGTCAGCGTCTTCACCTTTCTCTATCCCTATCTCCTCCTCTCCTGTCTTCTTCCTCGCGTCGCTTAGCCAGCGCACCCTCACCCGCGGCGCCACACGCACTACCACGTGCCGCGCGCACGACATCCCTGCCTCTCTCACTCTCCCGGGACCACATATCACCCCCTCCCCTGCATCGAATCGGGCTCAATTGACCTCACCTCCTCCGCTGCCGACCACCCCCATCACCGAGCGCCGCCGTAAATTCGTGCCCTCCGGCGAGCTGCTCCCCTCCCAGCGTTGAGTGCACCATCTCCATGGGCGCGCTGTTCACCTTCGTGGATGGCCCTCCACGGCGCTTCTCCGGCTTGCCTGCGACCATGTGGAGCTCCACCACGCCGCCCTCCTGCTCCTCCGCCACCTTCCGAGCCACCTTTGCCTGTCCCGCAGGCTAGCACCGTGGCCGCCGCCCTGCTCTGCCTCCACTCCACCGCCAGCGCTCGTCGTCGCCTCCCTGGCTTCCTCGAGCCCGTGGCGAGATCCAGCACGCCGCTCTGCCCTTCCTCCACCGAGGCCCTAGCCACTCTGGCCGGCTTGCCGCTGGACGCCGGCGAGGTCCACGGCGACGGGGTGGACCGGCCCTTTCCTCACGTCCTGGACAGAGGCCACGGCTTCAACATGCTGATTGGTAAAGGCTCTCTTTCAGAAAAGCCCTCCAGGTCCTTTAGATAAAAGTCCTAGGTCCAACTTCGTTTTAGGAAGTTCTACGATTTCTTGATTATTTACAGTATAGTCCTAAGCCTAAGTATTTACAGAAAGGTCCCTGCTGATCCTCTGGTAACTGCAAATTAGTCCTTGACGACCTTTCTGGTAATTACAGCATTGGCCACGTGTCCACAGACACGAACACGTCACAGTTTTCCCGTGTCCACGGACACGTCACAGTTTTCACGTGTCCCTGTGTCCACGGACACGATCGCTGTCCCCGAACTTTTCCGTGTCCACGAAAAACCCCGAACTTTCCCGTGAACCCCGAACTTTCCCGCGTCCACGAAAAACTCCGAACTTTTCGTGAACCCTGAACTTACCCATGAACCCCGAACTTTCTCGTGAACCCCGAACTTTCCGTGAACCCCGAACTTTTCTGTGAACCCCGAACTTTCCCGTGAACCCCGAACTTTCTGTGAACCCCGAACTTTTCCGTGAACCCCGAACTTTTTGTGAACCCCGAACTTTCCGTGAACCTCGAACTTTCCCGTGAACCCCGAACTTTCCGTAAACCCCGAACTTTCTATGAACCCCGAACTTTCCCGTGAACCCCGAACTTTTTCGTATCCACGAATCCCCGAACTTCCACTCTCACGTGTCCACGAATCCTCGAACTTCCACAAAACCCCGAACTTCCACTCTCACGTGTCCACGGACACGTCACAGTTCACGTGTCCACAGACACGGTCACAGTCCACATGTCTACGGACACGATCACAGCTCACATGTTCACGTGTCCACGAACACGTCACAGAACTCTGTGTCCACAGAGAAATCCCCGATTCTGAGCACCCGTGTGTCCAGAGGCCGTGGACTCAGGCCGAGCCAAGTGTCCACACAGCCTTTGCCAGTTTTCGGTCACAGACCAGCTGGCAACATCTACACGAGGTTCGTCCCCTGTTTCACGCCTGCACACACACCCGACAGCTGTGGACACATGCCGAGTAGCGAGTCCACGGGGGAGATTTCCTATTTTTTCCATCGTGAATATCTTGTTCGTCTCACCACCGCCACCCCTCAACTCCATTTTCAATGAGTTTGACACCGTTGGAACCGTTGTCTCGAGCTCAACCACCTTGAATCATCCAAACCTCAGCCAACATCCGATCTTGCTGGTTTGTTTTAATAGTAAGTCCTTCGCTGAGTTTAATCGTTGTTCCTTCTTTTGGTTTTATCATTGTTAATGCAAGTCTTTAACTATGACTCATCCTAAACATAGATTTACACTAGCTAAAGCACGCAACAACATAACATAACCTCATTATTTAGCACACCTTAGTATGCATACCCATGTTAGCGCTAAGTAATCTAGTCTAAGGTTAGAATCATACGATTAATAGTTAAATACAAATAGCTAAATATTAGAAAGTAAGTGATTACTTAGGTGGCAGCCTATAAGCATTCTGTCTTGCATTCACCCACTCATGTACCACTTGCTGGTTTTAAAAGTTTAACTATATACATTAGACTAGGTAATTGATCATTAATTACCTGGAGTAAAACACTCAGGTGGGTACACACTAGATAGTTAATGATGATAGTATGCCCATCACCGCACCAAAATTAATACCATCTACTTAGTGTAGGAATTCAATTGTGTAATATAGTCAAGGAACTAGTCACCAGAAAGCACGTTCAACACATCAGCACACGTTAGTGCACATACCACCTACTAGCACTAACGATGTAACTAGATAGTTAATAGCTAAATATTCGACCACCTACGGGCATGTTAGGAAGTAAGCATAAATTAATTAGAATACTTATGTATTTCACTTTACATCGGTACACACCGGCACACGTGCAATCTTAAGTCGCGCTCACATTCGAAACCATGATACATAGATATAAGCACAGGCCAACGATAAGTGCAAGTGCACAATATACACAGATAACTCAGGTCATGAGCCGTGACATAGAAGCACGCACAATGCACTCATGATATAGTTTAATCACTAGGTAACAATCAGAATAACTCTAATGGCCAACAAGTAGTGAATGGCCTTAAACTAAGGTCTACATAAAATGAAGTACTGTTCACAGACCTACACGTGCACATGCCTCTCCAATAGTCATGCTAGTGGGCCTCACCGCTCCTCGTAATAACTAATCACCGCATCATGCATGACCTGCCTTAGGTTTTCCTCGCAGAATTTAATTGGTTCTTGTTTGAAGTTCTTTAGATTTTATTGCTTCCTCCCGAGCCTTGTTTCTTTCGCAGTAGTTTTATTAGGCTTTTTCTTCGCGTAGATAACGTTGAGTGTAAGGAAGAGTCAAGCCTCAAGCGGAACCAGAAGGTCTACGTATGAAGAGAAGCTCGTAGATTGGGCGCAAAGCCAGAGATTGAAGATTGAGATCTTGAAGAAGAAGCTTTCAACCTCAAGCTTGAAGATTAAAGAATTTGCAGGCAAGCTGTAACCTCATATTGAACCTTTAATTTGCTAATGCTCCTATAGTGCCTATTTATTCTCCTATGCATGATATTTTGGTTTGAAACATTGTATTAGTAATAACCCTACTTGTACCTAGGTATTTATATTTATGTTAGTAACTTGTTGTATAGATATGAATACCTTCCTTGAAAACCATTGATGAAGTGTCCTTGATAACCATAGGGTTTTTTTCCTAAATAGTTTTACGGAACGGATATTACCTTGTACTAGATCTGCTTAGGACCCCATTTACGGTACTCCGCACCGCCGCACCATGTACCATTAATTTGCAAAATGAGTTGAAAGAGTTTGGTAGTGTGAGTACAAATAAAAGGGGGCGGAATTAGAATAACTGGTGCTAGGTGAAGAGGGGATGTTACTGGCCGTGGGGTGGGGCTCACCTAAGGTGATGGTGATAGGTGTGTAGGCTTTGCTGTGGTCCACCTACCGTGGATGAGGCCGTCACCTCTGTCATATAAGGACTGGTTCGTTAGCCTTCGACTTGGTAATTCCCGTGCAACCACAGAACCTATACATTTTGGACAGGACTTATGCCCTCTACGTATTCTTTTCACATCGAACCACTGGAGGGTCGGTAGTGAAGACACAAGGGAACAGGAGAAGGACGTGAGATGACTTGCTGCCTGGCCTTCGACGGTAATTGCTCGCGTCACGGGAGCGTAAGCCTGCGGATATAGCCCCTGGTTTGGTAATACCTGGGGATTGGAGGGGACCAGAAAAAGGCGTGAATGCGGTGGATATTCACAACCCGGCTCCGGGTATGTACTGACGCGTCATCGACGGCCTAGAAAACCCCGAGGGATGGCCCTTGTTTGCACCTTGGGTGGAATCTGTGAAAAACTGCGTAGATATGGGATAGGCGTTATACAACTCTAATGATCAAGAGTAGCATAACCTGTGGGTACAGTGTACAACCTCTGCAGAGTTAAAAATCCTTTCGGATAGGCTGTTGTCACGGTATTGACATGCTACTGCTCGGGCGCCCTACGATTAGATTTTTTATACTGTCTTGATGCGTGAGTGGGTGTAGCTACCCGTGTTTTAGAAAGTGTCTGGATGGGATAGTGGAGGCCCTTCCAATTAAAACTTAGGATCTGGCGGGAACGGTTTTTACTTCCCCAGGTCCAACTTATTAAAATATAGATAATAAATGCTTTTGCTCCCCTTTTAAAATCTTCTGTAGTGAACTTTGCATAAAACTGGCTTTTTGGCAACATGGACCTTGCTGCCTCATCCTTGCTACAACCAATGTGCATCTATATTTATACCTTTACTTAGTGTTGGAGCTTGCTGAGTACCTTATGTACTCACCTGCCTGCATTTGTGGTTTTAGACAGTGAGAATCACGTAGGGGTTGTGCTGGCTTCATTCTGCTTCCCATGTCTGCTTGTGAATTTGGGCCCTGGTGTCCGCTGCCTACTCTGCTTTTAGTTGGTCAACCGGTGTAGGATCGTAGAGATCCTCATGATGTGGCCACTAAAAGTCCTGTCTCAGGTTAGTTATTTCTTTCGAAGTATGCTTTCGATATACATTCTGTTGTGTTGTGCGTATCAGCTACTGATCCAGAGACTGATACATGTATCACAGTGCATCTCGGAAACGGGGTGCGCAATAGGGTGCGCTCGAGGGCGCCAGAGCACACTCAGTGCGCGTCAGTAGCGCGCTCTAGTTTCCTGCGTTTCGGTCAGAACTTCAACCCCGAGCCCACCACACCACCACAGTGAGCTTGCACAATATTCCAGAAGCTTAGAACGTTATTTTCCAGAGGCTAGTTCGTGGTTGTGTCACCGGGAATGCGTCGGAAAGTTTGGGACGCGTTCGGGGCACACCGGGAGCGCGACCGGTATGTTCGGAACGCCTCCTGCCCTATTCCAACTAGCCGACCCTTGTCGTTGGCTCGGGTCCCTGGCTGGTGGGCCGTGAACCACACTAGTGAACTCCGCACATGTCACAGTCCAGCGGGAACTTTAGTTAGGGCATGAGCGACTTTGGTCCCATTGGACACGGTCTTCGTTCCGTGTCTAAGGGCAACGGACACAGCCCCTTCTCCGTGTCCATCACTTCGGACGCGGGCATGGCCCAGACCACGAAGACCAGCAATAATCCCCTAGCAACACAGCGCATGTGTCCACGGACACAGCCACAGCTCACGTGTCCACGAATCCCCAAACTTCCACAAAACCTTGAACTTTCACTCTCACGTGTCCACGAATCTCCGAACTTTCACAAAACCCCGAACTTTCACTTTCACGTGTCCACGGACACGTCACAGTCCACGTGTCCATGGACACGATCACAGCTCACATGTTCACGTGTCCACGAACACGTCACAGAACTCTATGTCCACGGAGAAATCCTCTATTCTAGACACCTGTGTCCAGAGGCCGTGGACACAGGCCGAACCACGTGTCCACAGGATTTTTCTCAATTCTGGACACGCAGGTGTCTAGAGGCCGTGGACACAGGTTGGGACGTGTGTCCCCGCAGCCTTTTCAAGTTTCCTGTCACAGCCTCGCGTCCACAAACACGAACACAGACTCAGTCACGTGTCCATGGGCTCGGACACTTTGTCTACCATGTGTCTCAGAGCTGGGTCACTGCCGGGCTCCACGCAAGTATCTTGAAGCCTGGACACGGCACCGACAGTGTGACCCACATCACGATCACAGATCACCGACGATGTCACAAAACGGCCGAGATCACTGGCCGAACTATGTGACCATGAGGCTGTTTCACCACTTCACGCCCGCACGTTCCAACGGTGGACACGGACTGGGCAGCGTAACTATGAGGTTGTCCTCTGATTCACACCTGCATACACCCGACAGCCGTGGACACATGCCGAGTAACGTGTCCATGTGGGATTTTCTGTTTTCTATCGTGAACACCTTGTTCGCCTCACCGCTACCACACCTCAACTTTGTTTTCAGTGACTTCGGCCCTGTTAGAACCGTTGTCTCAAACTCTACCACATCGAATCATCCAAACTCAGCCAACATCCGATCTTGCTGGTTGTTTTAATAGTAAGTTTTATTGGAGTTGGTTTTAATACATGCCTTTTATTGCGACCTATTCTTTAGCATAGCTCATACTAGATAGGTGTGCACTCCACCTTTTCAGCATGATTTTATAGCATCATTAGCATACATAAGTGCGCATATCCATGTTAGTTTTAAGTACTATAGTTTAAAGTAGAAACATATATTTAAGTAACTAATTGTTAGTTGCTGGTGATGCATGATTTTATTCTGTGATAGTACATATTAGCCACATACCACTTGCTAGCTTTAGTAGATTAATATCATAAATTAAACTAGATAATTAATCATTAAACACTTAGGATGATGCACTCATAAATGAGAGAATTAACAATAACATTAAGCTCTTCACCGCACCGTAGTTGATGTCACCTGCTTGGTGTGATAGTTTAGTTATAGATGTAAATTAAGTAAATAATTACTAGTCACCCATTAATCACCAGGGTCACCTACATATTAGGGAGTAAATATTAATTAGCCGCATATGCATTGCACTTCATGTTAGCATGCATTGATAGGGTATTATCAATTAATTATAATAATTTGGTTATGAAAATAAAATAATTAATCTCTAATCACAATAGGTTTTCATGCATATTATACTTCAATAGTGCAAGTGCCACCAGTCAGCCCCACTAGTTTAACTATAGGGATAAAATATGGTAGTAAATTACGAAACAATAGGAACCACTTGCATATGGAAGTTAGGCAACAAATAATAGCACACTGTGTACCGACTAACCCAAGTTGATGCCACCTATATACATGCATCTCGCCTATATATACATGCACTAGTGCCACAGACAAACATAGTCATAATCACATGCTTATCACGCACTTGTACCCATATACATATCGGTACACTTACACACGGGACGTGCACGCTACATTGGTCGTGCAATGTCACATAGCATACTGGTATATAGCAACATTAGGAAAGCCCTAACGATGATCCAATACTCATAGTGCACCCACGTAATCATCTCAGTAATAAATAAAAGTGTTTAAAATAAATCAGAATGCATTAGTAGCCAACTCATACAAGATCTTTGTCATCTGCTTTCTTTTGGGATTTTATTTGGTTCTTATTTGGAGTTCTTTGGATTTTATTGCTTCTTCCCGAGCCTTGTTTTTTTTCGGTAGTTTTATTAGGTGTTTTCTTTCGCGTAGATAATGCTGAGTGTAAGGAAGTGTCTAAGCTTCAAGAGGAGCCAGAAGATCAGTGTGTGAAGAGAAGCTCATAGATTGAGCGCGAAGCCAGAGATTGAAAATTGAGATCTTGAAGTAGAAGCCTCTGACCTCAAGCTTGAAGATTAAAGAGTTTGCAGGTAAGCTCTAACCTCATATTAGAACCTATAATTTGCTAATGCTCCTATAGTGCCTATTTATTCTGCTATGCATAATATTTTGGTTTGAAACATTGTGTTAGTCATAATCCCACTTATTCTTAGGTATTTATATTTATGTCAGTAATTTGCTACATAGATATGAATACCTTCCTTGAAAACCATTAACGACGTGTCTTTGATAACCATAGAGATTCTATTCCTAGATAGTTTTACAGAACGAATATTATCTTATACTAGATCTGCTTAGAGCCTCATTTACGGTGCTCTGCGCCGCCACACCATATACCATTAATTTGTAAAATGAATTAAAAGAGTTTGGTGGTGTGAGTATAAATAAAAGGGACGAGATTAGAACAACTGGTGCTAGATGAAGAGGGGATGTTTTTGGCTGTAGGGTGGGGCTCACCTGAGGTGATGGTGATAGGTGTGTAGGCTTCGCTATGGTCCACCTGCCGTAGACGAGACCGCCACCCCTGCCGTATAAAGACTGATTCGTTAGCGCTCGACATAGCAATTTCTGTACAACCACAGAACTTGTATATTTTAGGCAGACCTATTCCCTCTGTATTCTTTCCACATCGAACCACTAGAGGGTCAGTAGCGAAGACACAAGGGAACAGGAGAAGGGCGTGAGACGACTCGCTGCTTGGCCCTCGACGGTAATTGCTCACGTCATAGGAGCGTAAGCCCACGAATATAGCCTTTGGTTTGGTAATACTCGAGATTGGAGGGGACCAAGAAAAGACGTGAATGCAGTGGATATTCACGACCCGGCTCCGAGAATGTACCGACGCGTCATCGGTGGCCTGAAAAGCCCCGAGAGATGGCCCCTATTTGCACCTTGGGTAGAATCTGTGGAAAACTGCGTAGGTGTGAGATATGTGTTATATAACTCTAATGATCAGGAGTAATATATCTTGTGGGTACAGTGTATAACTTCTACAGAGTTAGAAATCCTTTTGGACAGGCCGTTGTCACGGTATTGATGTGCTATTGTTCGACTACCATACGATTAAATTTTCTATACTGCTTTGATGTGTGAGTAGGTGTAGCTACTCGTATTTTTTAAGAGTGTCTGGAGGGGATAGAGGAGCCCTTCTAGTTAAAACTTAGGAACTGACAGGAAACACCTCCTTCAGGGTTACTCCGGAATTCGCTTCAAGATCCTCGAGGGGATCGCCAAACTGCTCAACGCCAATGTCACTCCATGCCTGCCGCTCCGAGGCACTATCACGGCGTCCGGAGACCTGGTCCCCCTGTCCTACATGGCTGGCCTCGTCACCGGCCGCCAAAACTCTGTAGCAGTGGCCCCGGATGGCAGCAAGGTGAATGCGGCCGAGGCTTTCAAGATTGCTGGCATCGAAGGCGGCTTCTTCGAGTTGCAGCCAAAGGAAGGTCTTGCCATGGTGAATGGCACGGCCGTCGGCTCCGGGCTCGCCTCCACGGTGCTCTTTGAGGCGAACATTCTTGCCATCCTTGCCGAAGTCCTGTCGGCCGTGTTCTGCGAGGTCATGAACGGCAAGCCAGAGTACACTGACCACCTTACACACAAGCTGAAGCACCACCCCGGACAGATTGAAGCTGCTGCCATCATGGAGCACATCCTTGAGGGTAGCTCCTACATGAAGCTCGCTAAGAAGCTCGGCGAACTCGACCCCTTGATGAAGCCTAAGCAAGACCGGTACGCGCTCCGAACGTCACCACAATGGCTTGACCCCCAGATTGAGGTTATCTGGGCCGCCACCAAGTCCATTGAGCGTGAGATCAACTCCGTCAATGACAACCCATTGATTGATGTCTCACGTGGCAAGGCAATTGACGGTGGGAACTTCCAAGGAACGCCCATCGGTGTGTCCATGGACAACACCCGCCTCGCCATTGCCGCCATTGGAAAGCTTATGTTTGCACAATTCTCAGAGTTCGTCAACGACTTCGACAACAACGGTCTGCCCTCCAACCTGTCTGGTGGACGCAACCCAAGCTTGGATTACGGCTTAAGGGAGCAGAGATTGCCATGGCCTCCTACTGCTCTGAGCTGCAGTTCCTGGGCAACCCGGTGACCAACCATGTCCAGAGTGCAGAGCAGCACAACCAAGATGTGAACTCGCTTGGTCTCATCTCCTCCAGGAAGACTGCCGAGGCCATCGACATCCTGAAGCTCATGTCCTCAACGTTCTTGATTGCCCTTTGCCAGGCTGTTGACCTGCGCCACATCGAGGAGAACGTCAAAAGCGCCGTCAAGACCTGTGTGATGACGGTGGCGAAGAAGACTCTGAGCACCAACTCCACCGGTGATCTCCACGTCGCCCGCTTCTGCGAGAAGGACATGCTCATGGAGATAGAGCGCGAGGCGGTGTTCGCATACGCCGACGACCCCTGCAGTGCCAACTACCCATTGATGAAGAAGCTTCGCAACGTGCTTGTGGAATGCGCCCTCGCTAACGGCGCGGCCGAGTTCAATGCCGAGACGTCCGTGTTCGCCAAGGTCGCCCAGTTCGAGGAGGAGCTGCGCGCGGCGCTGCCCAAGGCAGTCGAGGCTGCACGTGCGGCCGTCGAGAAGGGCACCGCAGCGATTCCGAACAGGATCAAGGAGTGCCGCTCCTACCCGCTGTACCGGTTTGTGCGGGAGGAGCTCGGAACTGAGTACCTCACCGGCGAGAAGACGCGGTCGCCTGGCGAGGAGCTGAACAAGGTGCTCGTGGCCATCAACCAGGGCAAGCACATCGACCCACTGCTCGAGTGCCTCAAGGAGTGGAACGGCGAGCCGCTTCCCATCCGCTGAACTGAAAACAGAGTGGAAAAAATAATGGTGTTAAAATGTTAAAAGTCAGTGTTGTTGGTTTTTTTTTTCGGATTGATTGCTAATGCTACTAATTGTGTAGCTGGCGATACGTTTTCACACAAGAAAAATATTGTATTTCAACCTTTTTTATGCGAAGGTTCCTTCTTGTGAAATACTAGTATATTGTTCATGTTTGTGCAAATGACACATGCTCTTACATTAGAGCGATTTGGTGAAAGGCGACTGTCGATGAACTCAATCCCCCACAATTCATATTTTTGTTCAATTGGCAACAAGGGTAGCTACTGAAATGATTCCTGCACCAATGTTAGATTAATCGAAGAGAAAAACTCATTTATTATACAATAGTAAATCAAAGTGGAGAGAGCGAAGCTACTTGTAATCATCGGGTCCAATGAGACTTGCTGATTTTTGCTAATCCTAGTGTATTATGCTAATGCATTGTGTAATCACGGTATTGACATGCTATTTGTTCGGGTATCTTAGAATTAATTTTCTAGGATATTCTTAGTGTGTAAGTGATGTAAGTGTTCGTGTTTTAAAAAGTGCCTGGTTGATATAGTGGAGACTCTTTTAGTTAAAATTTGAGAACTGACGAGAATAGTTTATGCTCTCTCAGGTCCAACCTACTAAAATATAGACAACAAATGTATTTACTCTCTTTTAAAAATCTTCTGCAGTGAACCCTACATAAAAACTGGCTTATCGCAAAAATTAAACCATGTAGCCTCATCTTTACTACAACCAAATATACATTTAAAATATATACTCTTGCCTAGTGTTAGAGCTTGCTGAGTACCTTATATACTCACATGTTTGCATTTGTGGTTTTAGACAGAGAGAACCGCGTAGGTGATGACGTGCTGAGTTTACGTTCTGCTTCCTAAGTCTGCTTGTAGATTTGGGCTTTGGTGTTACATTGCTTACTTCGCTTTTGGTTGACTGACCGGTGTTGGATCATAGAGATCTTCACTGTGAGCCGCAAAAAGTTTTGTCTCAGGTATCTATTTTCTTTTCAAAGTATGCTTTGAATACACATTCTGTTGTTTATATGCGTATCAGCTACTGATACAGAGACTGATACGTGTTGTACAGTACATTCCGAAAATGGGGTGCCATAGGGTGGAGCTCTTTCAAGCTTCCCTTGTAACTACCTGGGACTTCCTCTTCATTTTAGAAAACTCTCCATAACCAACATTCAACCTCTAGTCTAGAAGATTACTGACAGGCTTCCATGTTGGAAAAGAAAGTTTCTGTCTTACTCAGGAAGAGAGATCTTTGTGAAATCGGTGCTGACGGCTATACCAATTTTTTTCCTATCAGTCTTCAAATTACTAAGGTGGGCTATCAGAAAATTGATAGTTTCAGAAGAAGCTTCCATTGGAGGGGGACTAATCCTGACAACATCAAAGGAGGACATTGTTTAGTTAATTGAAAATTTTGTACTAGACAAAAAAAAATGGGGAGATCTGGGGATTAAAGACATTGAAAAATTCAATAGAGCCCTGAGGCTGAGATGGCTCTGGTTTAACTGGGACACTTATGAAAGGCCATGGAAGCACCTCCTTAAAGTTGAAGACCCCATGGAGAGGCAACTTTTCTTTAACTCTACCTTTATTATCATTGGAAATGGTCAGAACACACCATTCTGGGAAGCAAAATGGTTGAATGGTATGGCACCTAAAGATCTGGCGCCTAATCTTTTTCAAGTGGCAAGATTTAAATATAGAAATGTCAGAACTGAGCTCCATAATCTTAACTGGGCAAGGAATTTAAGACACATTAATACCACCATTCTCCTGGAAGAGTTTACACTCTTATTCATGGCCCTTGAACCAATCTCCCTTACCTCTGAACCAGATGAGATCAAATGGAGATGGACTGCAAACCAGCAATTCTCAGTGTTCTCAGCCTACCTTTTATTAGGCCTCCTAGGCGCACACACACGCCGCTGGGTTTATTCCCAACAATCTCCCCCTAAAACCAGCGCCCTTGTCTTGCACTCACAGGAGCGTCGGTTCCTTGTCGGCGCTAGCGAGCAGGGCCTCCTCCTTCTTCGGCTTGCGGCAGTCCCGAGTAAAACGGCCACAAACGCCGCAATTGAAGCACCTCTGGATTGACGACTTGGGTTTCTACCGAGCCTGCCACTCGGCCACCGTGAGCAGGAGCTGGTCATCACGCCGTTCGCCGCCGGCATGTGTGCGCCACCGGGAATGCTCGTCGAATGCCTTTAGCCTGTTAAGCGCCTCCTCGAACGCCATCATCTCGACGTCTTAGAATTGTTCGATCCCGGCCTCCGCAGGAAACTGCCAATCGGGGACGGTGTCGAGGAGCTTCTTCACCATGGCGGCGTCGTTGAGAGTCGAGCCAAGGCTGGTGTACCTCGCCGCCATGCCACTGATCTGGGCGGCGTAGTCGTCCAGCAGCTCCCCCTCCGTCATGCATAGCTTGTCGAACTCGCCCTTGAGAGTTGCAAGGCGAGCCGCCTTGACGCAATCAGCGCCGACAAACCTCGTCTTGAGGCTGTCCCATACCTCCTTCGCCGTCGTCTTCGTCGAGACTTGCATGAGGATGTCCTCCGACAATGCTTGGAGAAGTTGTGCCCTCGTCGTCTTGTTCTTCCGCTCGTCCACCGCCACACCTTTCGCAGGAGACACCACCTCCCAGAGACCCTGTGCATCAAGGATTACCTCCACCTTGATCGCCCACACCGTGTAGTTTGCTGGCGTGAGTACCGGGTAGGACAGCGACACCATGCTCCCCTCGGCACCGTGAGGGACCATCGCCATGGCCACAGGAAGGAACTTGACGCTCGGATACCAATTGTTAGGCCTCCTAGGTGCACACACGCACTTGAATGCTCAAGAACAAAGGCAGCGGGAGGAGGAAGATGAACAGTAGCACAAACTCACTGTTGATGGCGACGGACGCCTGCAGCGCACACACCCTGAAGTTTTTCTTCCTTTTCTACAAACGAGCGGTACAGTAGGTTTTATAACTGGGCTGACGCCGGTAGAACGAACTCCACGCTGCCCCCACTCTGCCACTCGATCCGCATGCTCCGGTCGCGCGCACGATGCGCACCAACGCGCATGACGCGGCTGCCTCCAACAGATTGCAACGGCCCCTACTGCATGCAGCTCCTCCATGCTAGTAGGCGGCAAGCTGCAGACCGACTCAAACGCACGCACGCCCCACAACTTGGATCACCACATGATCAGCACACGACGCGCTCACGCCACCAGCAACGCACACACACACGCCGCTGGGTTTATTCCCAACACCTTTGTCAATTCCATGGAGCTATGGTGCACTTCCCTGCAACTAAAATCTGGCGAGCCCAGGTAGAGCCTAAATGCAAATTTTTTGCCTGGTTGGTACTTCATGATAGAGTACTAACAGCTGATAATATGGCAAAACAAAAACTGGCCCTGCAATAGCTATTGCACATTATGTTTCTGCCATAACGAGACCACATCTCATCTTTTGACTGATTGCAATTATACAGAGGCAACTTGGGATGTGGTAGCAGCTAAGTTCAGCCTTCCGGCTTATGCTATTATGAGACATCAAAGAGGATCTGAAATTTGGACTCAATTCTTGCTTGGCACAGGAAGAGAGAAAAGAATTGGAAAATTGGGATCCTTTTCAGGTTCTGGTGGCATTTGTGGAAAAAGAGGAATAGAAGAACTTTTGACAACAAAGGGCTATCAGTTCCGGTTGTGTCATTTATGACCATAGATGAAACGTTTTTCTTCAGGAAAGCATCAGATTTGGAACCTCTGTGTGACAGACCGCCTCACAGAAGAGATGATCCATCGACCACAGGATCATATCGGGTGTCACTCGGCGAAGCGAGGACTAACAGTATAACTCAAACACGATAAAATATATTACAAACTGTTACTTAAGTTTATAAAATCAAAATTTTTGAAAGCGCGGAAGCAATAACCTGAATTAGGATCTCCTAGAGACTATGCATAAGATGCCATCGAGCCCATACGATGCATCCTTTAGCAGCACACAAACAGCAGCGGCGAGCAAGGCTCCTAACGGATATAGCTACCTTTGAGGTTGCTTCTACCAGTTGGTCCAATGGAGGGGGAGAGAAATCACCTGCACAAAACCACAGAGAGCCAAGCCCTGAGCATTCAAATGCTCAGCAAGTCTTACCCGAAACCTGACCAACTACAGCCAACTCCAAGGATATGATGAGGCTGACTCATATGGGATGGCCATTTGCAAAACCAGCGCTCGTATAGGAAATCCTTATCTTAAAATTTTAGTGGTAGATTAAGTTCACAGAAGGTAAATTTAGTTTGCTCTATAACTATATCAAGCATGGTTACCAAGCAATTGACTATGAACTAAACAAACATTTTATATTATTGATTAGGTTTACGTATTGCCTCTGTTCCCAATTAACTGTCATTTGAAATAGGAAAGGGTGCATTCGGAGTAGAGAATGTGCAGTGAAAAGTGATAGAGATGTGAGCGAAAGTGTTTTGGTAGAACTAGCAATTATTTGGGAACAAAGAGAATACATTATTACTACGACATAACGCAGTGAACAAGCAATACTCGTTACTGTGAGGGGCAGCGATTATAATCAATTTACACCAGCTGGAAAAACCCGAAGTACACGACACGTACGCGCTTCCTAGAAGCCGCATGTGGCCACCTTTCACAACAATTCTATATGGTCGGCCCGAGGCCTACTCCCAAGCACATGGTCCTCCATGCGATCACCACGCCAGGTGCATCCATAGTTAGATCTAAGCCTTTTCTCTACTACCCCACCGAAAGAGTGGTAGGAGGACGTCCAACCACTACGGTATCGAGCTACATCAGTTTTCTGGGTCCCATGTCCCCAGTATGTATTCGGTATTATTCAAACTTGCTCAACAGGGCCACACTCGAATCAGTCCTTAACTGACATAGACGGGGCTACCACCGGAAGGCCTAGCCTTCTCAAACCCTCCTATACTCTATCCCCGCTCGGTCTCAGGTTTATTAAAGTGTGGGATAAAGTCTAACCTATAATTTCGCGAGTGAGGTTTCTCATTCACTCGACTTCTACCGTTGATTAGAACTCATAGCTTAGCTCTACATCAAGTTAACTGTACCAATATATACTCAATAAGGGTAATTGGTACTATCACGCATTCTAAGGTTCCAAATAACTCCTACAACTTAATGCACAATACATTAGCTATACAATATATAGTAATAAAAATAAAATTTAAAATAGGGTTAATGCATCGGAGCTTGCTCACAGTTAGCTTCTTTTGCCAAAGAAACGACTCCACGCTCCTCTTTGGATGGGTTGGGTCTTAACATGAAAGATATGTAAAGAAAAAGATTATAATGATGTTTAACTTTAAATAAAATCATATGCGATGACAACTTTTTATTTTCAAAAGACACAATTTTAGTTGCAAAACTTCTTTAAAATGTTTTTGAGAAACATAAAATATAACTCAAGTTGTTCATAAAATCAGAAAGGTCATAAAATAATTTTTGAGAAAATTTCAAGATTTATTGAAGTCAAATGGATTTATAATAGATTAAATACAATTTAAGCAACATAAATCATTTAAAAAAATTATTTTGAAGAAAATAAAATATGGAACTATTATAAAACAGAGAGTTTGACTAAAGGAACGAAAAAGTAAAATTTTCAAGTTTTTATCATGCCAAAGAATATCGATAATGCATTAATGAATTATTTAGTGATTTGAATTATTTAAATTAATTTTATGCCCGAACTAAAAAATTGTTAGCTTCAAAAAATAGTTCTAGCTAAGAGGATCCTAACAAAATTTATTTTGCATTTTTACGAGATAATATGAAGTTTCTATGATTTTTACAAGATTTAACGAATTTCTGAGCAATAAATAAATCAATTCGCAAAATAATGAAATTCCAGCCCGCTGGGATTCCGCCACACAGATGGCCACAGGTTTGGCACAAAAGATCCCACACGGCCACACGGGATCCGGGCTGAGCGGAAAGCTCCACGGTGGGCCGGCCATGGTGGTAGTTCGCCGGCGTGTGGCAGCGCCTCGCCGCGGCGACAAAACTACGACCTTTCTTGCACTAACACAACCACACAGACAAAAGGAGTTCAGTGGGGAGCTCACCGGAAAAAGGCCGACGGCGTGCGATGGCGAAGGTCGACGTTCGGCGAGGTACTGCGGATGGCTCGGGTGACAAAACTTCGAGCCGTTTGCTCCTATAGCTTCATTGGGTTATGAAGAAGAGCGGCATGGGTGTTGTTGACGTAGAAAGAGGCCGGAAGGGGGTCGTCACCAGTGAGGGGGGCGCGACCTCCATGGACGCTGGCGACAAAACTTCGATTAGTATCAAAATCTCGACCGAATCAAAGGATAACAAGTTTATATGGAGTCCTCATACCCTTTAACACCTGAAGGCCCGAGGAATTGAAGGACTTCAACCGGAAAGGTGCCGGATTTCGCTGGTACAGTAGAGGCGGTTTGAACTCGCGATTTGGGGAGAAGATGAAATCCAAGGTCAATCGATGGGGGATTTGGACGGGGATGTTGAGGCTTTGCAAGAGGAGGTGGTGGGGGTTCGACTGGGCTATTTTTTTCGAACAGATCGCAGCGCGGTGAGGTGCTGTGGAACAGCTCTGCAGTGGAGCAGCCATGGCAGCGACGTGCTGCTGTTGTTTCACGACCAAGAAGCAAAAAATGAGGGAGAGAAAGAGGTGGAGTGGGGGGCCTCGGCCTGGGGTAGTGAAGGCTCGACAGAGGGTTAGGAACACGTTCACCGCGTCGTGTCTCTCATGCACAGGAGGGCGCGTATGAGATGGCACCTGGCGCGCTCGTGGCAGCCAGAGGTAGAAGAAGGTGGGGTGGCCGACTGACAGGTGGGTCCCGCGGAGATTTCTCAATTTCCAGATTTTTGTGAGTTTCTGCGCAGCGTTTTAATTTTGCTTTGAAACCACCGTTCTCGAGCTCGGATAAAAATGAAATTTTGTAGGGTGCTTGAAAACTTCACAAGAAACAACTTTTATTTTGGGCCCAAGTTCAAAATCGAAACACATTTTATTCTATAAAATTCTTAAAATAGGCAATCTTTGTTAAAAGAAATATTTCATTTGGGAAATTTAACTTTCAAATAAAATTTTACAAAAATCACCTAAATTCAAGTATTCATAATACCTTTCAAATAGAAATTTTACAACTTTTATTTGAAAATAAAATTTTTAGCTTTCTTTTGAAATTTGAATTCAAAAGCTTTTGAAATTTTATATTACTCATTTTATTTCTTTTGAGCTCGGTTCCGAAATTTCAAAATCAAACAACTTGCTTTTTTCTTTGAAAAATGTGGTATGTCACACTCTGTAGCTCTCTGTTTTTCATCTGTTTTGCTTTTGCTTTCCTGGTGGTTGTGACGCCTTGCTTCAGGCCTGGCTGTTGAGGTCGAGTTAGAATTTGTACCCCTAGCCTGTAATTTGTTTGCCCTTCTCGCGTCTTAATGAACGGCAGTGCTCCTGCCACTTTTTCAAAAAGAAAATAATAATTGAACGAGGAAAATCATCTTTCTTTTATCACTTTGGTCGCAAGGTTGGGAAGAGGCAGCAGGTGGTTCTTCCTGCTTTCCGTGAATGCAAGCAAAGGCAATCTGGAGCGAGCAACCAGCTAAATTATTCCGGTGGTTCGGTGAGACTCAGACCTCACACCAGTCAGCCGTGCGGGCCTCTGAATTTCAGGCCCTACCGGAAAAGAGGCGCTCTCATGAATGATAGTCAGTCGGGTGTTGAATAAAATCAAAGCTTTCAAATCACGAGTTGCACTAAATTATTATTATTCCTCCAACGATTTTCTATTTTTTTAAGACAAAAGGCAACAAAGTGCCCTGCTTCCAGCGAAAGCATAAAAAGTAGGGTTACCAGTATCTGTTAATGAGAGCAAAAATCATCTTAAGAGATGCAGACCACAACTAAAGCACCATTACATCTTAAAACCACCGAAGTTGATTCATAAAAAACAGTCATCTTATTCGACAACTTATACACCTTTTCGACAACTTTTAGAGAAAATCTTAAAGTCCACATAACAGACTTGTACACTAGTGGCCCAACATTGGTAAGGTAGGAGTTGAATTGGGCTGCTTGCGTGTGATGTCCGGATACAGATTTAGCCGGCATTTGATTCTAGGCCAAGATTTGGGAAGGCCCAAGAAAAATAGGCTTGCATGCTAACAAACACCCCCGTCCAACAATCAATTAAAGGCCCGTTATACTTCTGCCTAATTTTTTAAACATTTTAGGAGTTGAAGATGATTATTTAAAAGATGAAGAACATAGATAGTGAACAGGAAACTAGAAGATATGGTGGAGAGATAGAGAGTTGTATTTAAAAAGTGAAAATTACATTTTTTTTTGTTAGATATATTTAAAAAATTTAAATGACAATTTTTGGGGACTGAGGGTATACATTATGATAACGAAACAAAAAGCATCTAAACTTTTGCATACCCAAGCAAAAGTACGTGCACCGGGACTAGGAAAAGATTACATGAAAATATCATCAGAGGTAGGAAATAGTTGCTTGATATAGGAGACAATTCGATCATTTGATGATCAGTCGTCCTCGTCCAATGTGAAATCCGGCTCCATGGGCTTCTTGATCACTGCCTTGCCGTCGCAGCTTTGCCGGCGGCACCTCATGCTACCCCCATTCCGCGCCTCTCCGCCCTGGCGCGCCCTGAGGTCCATGGACGCGCGGCGCCGCTTGTGCCGGCGCCAGGCGGCCTGGATGAAGCACGCGGCCCAGGTGCGCCACTGGTGGGAGTAGAACCGGAACCTGTGGCGGATGCGCGCACTGTGCAGTCGGCGGAACTGCGTGGCCACGAAGCGCAGGTCGTCGGCGACGAGCGCGAACGCCTCGACCTCGGTGACGGCGCGCACGGTGCGCGTGGACTGCGGCAGCGACGCCGCGGGCCGCGGATTCAGCGCCCACGTCAGGAGCTCCTCCCCGCAGAACTCCCCGGCGCCGATGCGGCACGAGTTGAAGAATCCGGACCGCCCGCCCTGCGTCGTGAACGAGTCGAGGTAGCCGCGGATGATGAAGAGCATCGAGTCCACGGGATCCAGCTCCCGCACCAGGCGCGTGCCCCGCGTGTACAGCGCCGGCCGCAGCCGCTCGCAGATCGCCTCCAGCATCCGCTCGTCCATCTCGTCGAACAGTGGCACCTGCATTCTTGTTCCGTCAGCTGATCATTGAAATTTGACTTGGACGTATCGAAGCCCCACATGCGTAATGCCGTGTGACTGAACACGCACCCTTCGAACGAGGTCGAGGCAAAGGTGGCGCTTGATGTCGCGGCGGATGTCCATGGGGAGGTCCTTGAGCAGGGCCTCCTCGTCGACGCCGCGAGTGGCGACCCACTTGTACTGGTGGTACCGCCTCACGCACTGCTTCAGCGGCTGCGGAATCTGCCGGTGGTTCATCCACCGTTCCATGTCCGTCCGCTTCGACCGCCACTCCTCCAGCCGCACCATCGTTGCCTGGAGATAAGACTGTTGATCCGAGACAGACGAACACACGTCGATCAGGTTATTTAAAGATTTCCGCGGCAACGGCTTTCCGCCTTGTTTGATGAACAGAGCTACTAGCTTACTTGCATGTTTCCAATTAGCAGGCCAAACAGCACCAACCCAAGGACGCCAATGACGATCGCGAATGTTATTTCTCCGATGAACATGCTCGTCGACAGGTTCTGGCCTAAACAACTGTCCATTTTTGAAGAGCAGATGATTTTGACCTCAATGTTTATGTAATTTACTTGGGACATTAACAGAAACCAGTGATTGGAATTCGCTTGCCTCAGGTTCTTCAGCCCCCACCAGAAGCAGTAGAAGTACTTCTGCGTGAAGGACGAGGACGTCAGCTTGGTATCCAGCGCCTCCGCGTAGATCCCGAACGGGTAGAACCCGTTGCCTGACGTGCACATCCGCGTGATGTTGCTCATCTCGTACCAGATCGTCCTGTTGCTGCTCACTGTGTTGCAGTCGAAGTACATGGTCTGGCACGACGGGCTCTCGAGGCGGCACGCCTCGCGCCAGCACGACTCCTGCCTCTGCACCGAGAAGAGATACCACAACGCTCCCACAACCTGCATTTCATCCGTCCAAAATATTGTTCATGCATCGGTATGATCATAGTAGAAATCAATGGAGATCACAAAAAGGTCAAACGTACATGGCTTGCGAGCATGTAGAGTATCAGGTTGTACGCGGCTCCGGCCCACGCCGTCTCCGTCATGACCCCGGTCGCCATGACGATCTGCCTCGACAGCGGGAAGATTTGGAACAGCCGCGGGAGGTACTGGAAGATGATGCTGAACCGAAGGATGTTCTTCCGGTTGGCCGTCGCGGACTCCTTCATCTTCGGTATGACAATCCAGATCACAAACTGGCATGCGTTCCAAGAAGCATCATAAATATCGTTGACTGAGCATTGTTGCAAATAAACAGCTGGAACTCGTCATATTTTTGTTCAAACAATTAAAATACCTGCGGCAGCGGCAGCGCGGTGACGAGATCGAACCAAAAGGTCCTTGAAAGGTACCTCCTGGCGATCTTGTGAGGCTGAATGACGAGCTCCCCTCTCCCAAACACGCGCGACGACGGCGCGATGAAGGCGGTGCGGAAGCGGACGAGGATGTGCGCGGCGTAGAGCAGGTCCAGCAGCGACCGGATCATGGAAAGCGTCAGCCCCAGGGAGTACTTGAACTCGATGCACATGTTCTGCTGCGTGCCCGTCAGGTACAGGAACATCGGGTCCACGAACAGCGACAGCAGGCAGGCAGTGAGGAAGATCTTGTGCCACAGGTTGATCAGGTGCCCGCGCGGGTCGAAGAAGAAGCTGCTGCCGGAGTAGATCAGGGAGTCCAGCTCCTCCGAGAAGGCGCGCGACAGCATGCGGTCCCTGAGCGTCGGGTTCCGGCAGGGCTTCTCCAAGCACCCGCCCCGGAAACCCAGCCGGCATCTCCTCGGATCGTGAGCCTTGCTCTGCTTCCTGCTGGATAGGTGGTTCTCCAAAGGGCTGGTTTTGAAGTGCTGGAGTTCGGTGTCATTGTGAAATCTGAAATGATGCCAAGATCGAAGAAATGTTATTTGAAAACTTCAGATCATACAGTGTGCTAGTAACATGACAAATATGAGCAACGTGGACAGTTCATGCCATGCTTTACATCTACTACTAACAATGATGCTGAAACATACGTCAGTATTATGATGCTTTTAGCAATCTGATCTGAAATTGGCCATTTCAAAGCAGCAATGGAGTTAACAGCGGAAGATTTTCTACGTCGAACTTGCGACAAGTATTATTATCAATTCTTGCATTGCTGGCCTCAATGAATCTTTCACCTGAGAAGAGGGCGCTCACCTGACGTTTCTTGAACCACCGGATGCCATGGTGAATTTGGACA
>BCLH01000301.1:0-12291 GCA_001602315.1 Zoysia pacifica
GAGTGGTTAGCCGCGCTTCAGAAGCGGCTAGCCGCGCGGCTCGGGCAGTTAGCCGTCTCCACGGGTAAACCGCGAGATTTGTGCGGTAAGCCGCCCGATTAGCGTGGAAAGCCGTCCGATCTGGTGGGTTTCCGTGGCAGCGAAGGTGAAATGGTTGTTTTTGTGTTTTTTGTTCAAATATTGGTCGATTTGTTAGCAAATTTAGAACATAGTTGGTCATTTTTAGGAATTGTTGGTTGTAAGATGTCAGATCAGACCGATTTGGTTTAGGAGCACGGGGACAACGTGTATCCCGGGTTTCGTTGCAAATATTGCAAGGCCGTGAAGAGAGGTGGTGGTGCCACACGATTCAAACAACATTTGGCACATCGTGGAAGCAGCGTACTTGAGTGTCCTCGTGTTCTCACAGACGTGCGGGACTATTTTCGCCAAGAGCTTGATAGAACCGCCGAGCGGAGGAAGGACCGAGCTAAACAGACCCTTAGACAGCACCACGTTGCAGGTCGGAGAAATGTCAATGAGGAAGATGATCAGGAGATGCAGGCTGCCATGAGGTTATCTAGAGAGGAGGAGAAATTCTGACAGCGTCAGCGTTCGTATGGTGGTCAGTTCGAGAGTAGTGGTGCTGGTGCTGGTTCATCGCAAGATGCTTCTGGTTCGTCGCAGAGAGGTGGTGGGTTTGGATTGTTTAGTATGATGAGAAGGTCCGCATCACAGAGGTCAGGTAATGAACGGATTCAAACTAGGATCGATACAGGTCCATAGAGTGCGAAGAGCAAGCTAGCAAAGTCGGCCATTGGACGTGCATAGTCAAAAAAATTTCATACAGAACCCATCTCTGGTAGAAAAGCCGATAGTCCATACTTTGTTAGTGTTATAAAGGAGATACAGAGATAGGGTACGAGACATTTATTTTATTGTATTACATGTTTCATTATATGTTATCATATTTATGTCGTGTGTCATGATATTTGCAAGAAAGGGCGTATCTAGCCCAACTGGGAGAGAAATAGATGGCACGTATCTTGATGCTAACGAGCAAGACATCAAGAAAGAATTCGATAAATTCAAGATGGGGTGGCTGATGTACGGTGTCACGATTATGTGTGACTCTTGAACTGGCCCTATAGAGATGAGCTTGATAAACTTTATGATCTACTGTAACGGTGTCATGTTTTTTTACAACTCATGTGATATTACTGGGCACAGCCAATCTGCGGACTTCATATTCAAGGTACGAGGCATATGTTTATTTTATAGCACTATTTGTTTTATTTGCAGCTATGATATTTGAACAATAAAACGGTCTTGTGCACTATTTGTTTTATTTGTACATATGATATTTTGAACAATGAAACATTTTTATGCAGGAAATGAATAAGGTATGCATTGATGTAGGTGCAGATAATATTGTGCAGTTTATTACAGACAATGGTTCAAATTATAAAAAGGCGTGCAAGCTGCTAATAAACAAATATCCTTATATTGTCTGGCAATCATGTGTGGCCCATACAATCAACGTGATGCTAAAGGTTATTGATGAGTTTTCAGAGCATAAAGCTATGATACAGTCAGCTCGCAACATTTCTCGTTGGTTGTATAATCATAATCAGTTGCACTCTATGATGACCAATGCTATTGGTGGTGAGTTGATAAGATGGAATGCAACACGTTTTGGTACAAACAATATGTTTCTTGAGAGTATGCTTCGTCGGAGAGAAAAATTTATGGCATGGATGGGTTTTGAGATATTTTTAAATAGTAGATTTGCCAATATTGAGGACGGAAGGCATGCTCACTCCTGCCTAGCAAGCATGTCATGGTGGGATTCAATGAAACATGTGGTAGATGCAGTGTAACCTTTGTATGCGTTTCTTCGATTTGCTGATCAAGACAAGAGCCCTACCTTGAGTGAAGTACTTCTCAGATATCATTTATGTAAAAATGAGTATGAAACCCTTTATAAGAATGATGAACGAGAGATGCAGAGGTATATGGATATTATAAATCGTAGGATGGTGGACATTTGCAATGATACCTTTGTGAATGCAGGTAATACGTACTTACAAAAAAACATTATTGTATTTTTTGTTTCTACTGCAACAATATCTAACTATTGTTACATGTGCAACTGGATCTTTGAACCCAAGAAGTCAATTTTCTTACGAGATGGGTCAAAATATGATGAACGATATTCGAGAGGCATTTACACGCATAGCATCAACCGACTTGTGTGTGCATGCCCTGCAGGAGGCAGAAATTTTTAGAAAAAAACAAGGTTCATTCGGCACTGAGTTGGCCAACAGAATGGCAGTGGATAAGAATACTTCTCCTGAAGCTTAGTGGAACATGTTTGGAGGTGACACACCTCATCTCCAGTAGCTTGCATTACGGATAGTCTTACAGTGTGCATCATCCAGTGGTTGTGAGCCCAACTGGAGTACATTTGCATTGATCCACACGAAGGTGCGTAATAGATTATCTCATGAGAAATTGCATAAGCTGGTGTATGTTAACTACAACCTTCGGATCCGTATGCGTGATGTTTCATAGACATATAAGCCACTGGAAGCCGATCCATTTGATCGTCTCATAGAGCTGTCGTTGTATGATTCTTCAAATCCTATTCGAGAATGGATGGATGGAACATGGGAGATCTAATTTTGACCCTGTTCTTGATGAAGAGGGCATCAAGACTGACAGTCCTGTACCCAGCCGTCTTGTTACAAATGATGACGCTGGTAGACAGTTGCTGCGCTTGTCTCGTGCTGCAACAATATCTGAATGGACAGATCAATATGTGGGTGATACTCACATAGTCAAGAGAAAAGATCAAAGTGCAAGACAAAAAAAAGTGGTAAAAAGATGAGGTTAAAAAGCAAAGAGAAAGGTAAGAATGTAGACAGTGACGACTCCACAGATTCTGGAGACGCTAGACGAAGCCCAGTCTACCAGGAATCAAATGATAGCAGCTCCCGGACTACATCTGGAGACCCACCAGGCAGTATGATTCCTGAGTCACAGGCACCGGTCATAACTCATCATTTCACAGGTAACAAATTTTTCGCATCATACGATCAATTTTGACTCATTTATCTTACACTTCACTTCTTTTACAGGTGAGACAGACTATATCCATGCTACACAGGATGAGGACCATAGTGCTCCATAGTCACCAGGACATCGATGGGGGGAGGCAGCATTACTACGGCACATACTATTCCGCGCAAGACAGTGATTCCTCATACAGCCAAGGTAATGAGTACTACAATTATTCATACGGTAATCGTAGCACACAATCTCCCACCACATGAGTATATCAATGGTAAAATCCAGAGTTTTATAACATGTTATACTCGCAATGGAGGACAACTACTGCTTGAACGGGACAATCTTGGAATGAATTCAAAGCGGAGTTGTTAGCTACTAGAGAAATTCAACTCCTCTCAAGTGAATAGTGCGACAATGCATATTTTGATTGGAGTACAATCCACAAGTAAAATGTGCTTCGAAGACTATATATGTACTTTGAATTTGTTGTGAATGAACAACATGTATATATGAATTTATTGTGTTCCGAACTTTGAATTTGTTATGAATGAATAAATGTCTTTTATTTGTGGATAAAGTATGTTGTGAATGTTGATATTAAAAGAAATTAGAATAGATCATGTCCAATTTTCTAGCACTTTTTAATCTAATTTCTTATTTTTCACTAATTTATCGGTTTTTAGATAAATCAAACGGTTTACCGCAAAAATCGCGCGGTTTTCAGCAAAAACCGCTCGGTTTTCGCTGTTACCTGTTTTCAAGAAAACCGAGCGGTTTACCGCTCAAAACCCGTGGTTTACCGCAAAAACCACTCAGTTTACCGTTTTTGAACCGTCCAAACCGTCCTAAATTTTGAAAATTGAAATTTGAACGAAAAACCGAACGGTTTTAACGGGTTTCGCGGCTTTCGTCGTATCGCTCCCGGACGGTTTTTACGGTACAAACGATAAGTTAAACCCTGAGCGGAGCACGACGCGGGTTGGGAACAGGGCAGCGCGAGCGGTGTGGGGAGGGAGTGGGCCACGGCGCAGGGGCAGGTGGAAACGCGAGGCGCAGAGGAGTGCCGGCGTGGCTGGGCAGGGTGAGTTGGTGCGTGGTAACGCGCTCGAGTAGGGAAGAAGAATGGTGGTTGAGGATTATATAGACATGGTGATTTCGAGTTTTTTTTTGAGACGGGTTGATTCCGAGTTGGATTCCAGAAAAAGGACCTGTATCCGAATTGGAATCTGGATAAAAAAAATAAAGGTATTTTAGACTTTATTCTTTAATTACGAATTGTTAGTCTTTATTTGTCCTTCTAACGGACTAACAGAAAAACAATTAGTATATTGATGAACTAATAATTAGTCCTCCTGTTAGTCCATCCGTTTAAAAACAAAGGAACTAAAACAATTAGTCTCTTGAATCCAAACAGGCCTAATACTCCTATCTTGCATGTCTATCATGAAAACATGGGTGCCTATCCTCGGACATTTATGGATCGATGATTAACTGCCACATCTTTCGGTGAAGATAAATTACTCAAGAACCATATGAGACTATTAACGGTCACTGAGTTTCCCGAGTTAAGATGGATAAAATTCATTTGATATATTTTATAGAACATTACAAAATTAAAGAGGTGCATGGGATAATAAAAATTTAGAGTGAAATGCATTCGGCGTCCTTAAACTATTTGTGTATGGTCACTTAGGTCCTCTAATTTTCAAAATGATCAAATGGGTCTCAGATCTATCTAAACGGTGCATCCAAGTCCAAACTGCGTCGTCAGCCGTATAAATCCGACGTGGCACTGCCACGTCGATGGTGACACATGTGACGCTGCCGCCATGGATGTAACTGGTACTAATTGAGATGAAAGTGAAATGCATGAGTGACCCTAGACTATTATCCTCTTCTCATTTAGGTTCTTAAACTATAGTTCTGCATTTGTAACTCCCTAAACTATTTTTCCTTCTCTCCCTAAACTCTTTTTTTTATTTTTGCATCTCTAAATAATTTTTACCTTCTCATCTAGATCCTTAAACTCTACTTCAATTCCTTAGTCATAGACAAATTAAATGAATGGTTCTATTGTTGAGAAAAAACAACGATAAGAGTCTATCATATACAAATTCATTAAGTTAGCCACTAAAATTCTATCATCCAAAAACAACTAGCGACGAAGAAAAATTTTACTTGCAGATGCTTATTTACTTTTTCCTGTTCTGCTACATGTGTTATTATAATGAACTAACGACGAAGGAAAAATATAACGAATCATTTTCATTATTCACTATGGCTTACTTACTTTTTCTCTTATTTTAAAAAATATGATAAATATCATATATTTTTTTATATTTTGCTTTATCATTAAAAGTATTTACAAATGACTTATAATTTTACACATTTAAACTAATTTTTTGGAGTAAGATGAATGGGAAAATAACGTTAACCATATGGGACAATTGTGCCACTGACCTCAATTGAGAAGCTAATTGCACTTTTGGCTTCATTTTTTAGGGTTTGCAGATTTGACCCATATTTTTTGAATTGAAACTACTGTTTGGCCCTAGTGTGTAACACCGTTAGCCTGAGACATTTGTGACGATTTAAAAAACTAAGAAAAAAAATGAAGCAGTCTAAAATGGACTAAAATACCGATCAATGATTTTAACATTTCGTGACCTGCCTCTGACTTACCCCTGACCCAAAACACGTAAACCTTGCAAGCGGATGTGGCGGTGAGCAGTGCTGGGCCACGGCGGCGACGTGGGCTTGGTGGTAGGCGGGGTGGCAGCCGATGGCTCACGTGAATCGAGCAGGCAGGAGCCGACGGCGAGAGCGATGCAGACGGGGCGGGCGAGCGTAGGTGCGGCGCGCCGTGCCGGAGCAAAGGGTCGAACACGCGGGGGCGGCAGGTGCGTAGGGTCAGGTGCGCATGCCTGCCACGCGTGCGGGGCGGCAATCGATGGGTGCAGCAGTCCATAGGCACTGATCTTCTTTCAGATCTTTCTCCCCTTTGCTGAGCTCCAAATTCAACCGTCATTGATTTAATTTTTTTAAGAGTTGGGTATAATTTCTGATTTGATTACTTACAATGTGTATGTATATTCAGATTGTTTGGTTTCAAAATTCAACCGTCATGAAATTGTTTGTTTCAAAATGTTCAGATTGTCGGGAAAATGCTGTCAAAATATGAAAAAAAAAGGTAAACTATATTAAAAAAATGTTTCAAAATAGTCAAACTTTAACTAAAATTAAATTAAAAAAATATATTCAATCAGTACTGAATTTTTTCTATACACTTTGGATTTTTATTTACAAAAACAGAGTCATTTGTTCAAATGAATCAATAAAACAGGGTCAATATTGCAAGGGTAAATATGTCATTTTATATAGAAATTAACACCGTCTAGAGGGCATAACAAAGTAGGGTCAATCTTAGCCTTCATTTAGAAAAATTTTGGTCAAATACACAACCCCTAAAAAACAGGACCAAACATGCAATTAGCTTACCAATGAGAGTCAGTTGCGCAATTGGCCCTAACTATATTTGGGAGCCAGAAATATAAAACAAGTATTTGGGGACCTTAGATCAGAAAGTGAAAATTGTTTAGGTAGGCAGAAATTAAAAAAAAAAATCAAAATTTAGGGACCTAGATGAGAAGAAAAAATAGTTTAGAGTGTCATAAATGCAAAACAAGAGTTTAAAAACCCATATGAGAAGAGGGTAATAGTTTAGGGCCACTCATATATTTCACTCTCATCTCAATTCCACGGTGGCAGCGCCACTTTGTCACCATCCACGGTGGAGTGCCACGTTGGATTTATACGGCTGACGATGCGGCTTGAACCTAAAGATGCACTATTTAGATAGATCTGGGACTTATTTGGTCACTTTCAAAGTTAAAAGACCTAAGTGACCATACATGAATAGTTAAAAAAAACCTCTGGGAGCATTTCACTCAAAAATTTAAGATCTCACACTAGGGATGCAAGGGTGTCGACCCACAAGCAAATCCATCGTAATACTAGGAAAGTTTCTTTGCGCAGCCATCTGCTCCAGATAGTTGTGAGCACTCGGCTAGTCCAGATAACACTTCTACTTGTGAGCACTGCCATGCTTCTTGTTGAGAGGAGATTGTAGAGAGACAATCGAAGGAGCAAATAATTCATCAAATTTTATTTCTGTAGGATATATATATATATATATATATATATAGAAAGATGCCTCCTCTAAGAGGCACCTAGTGAACTGATCACTTGAGAATAGTTTCTAACACTCCCCCTTGAGCAGTTATCTTTCTATGTACTCTGTATATGTAACTTCGTGTAGTAACTCCTCCAAAAACCATGTGGGAAAAATATGAGAAGACATGTACTGTAAACTGTGAAAAACTCATTAAATCCAATGGGAGAAATTGGTACAGTATACGTTCTTATGTGATACGCTGTGAAAAAAAACTCCTTAAAACCCGGCGAAAAAATTAGGAGAAATTGATACAGTATATATTAGCATTATCTCGTTAAAAACTCATATGAGAAAAATCCTTTAAAGGAAAAACTTATACATGAGTTGTGAGAACAATATATATCATTTGGTATCACCTTTTAAAAACTCTAGTAGGGAAAAATCAGGTGATATGACATTGTCTTGTATTGGTATTGCCTCATTAAAAACCTTTTTATGAGAAACCATATAGGAAAAACTCACAAAAGGAAAAGAGTACAATACGATGTTTGTACAAGTTACCATTCAAGAAGATGCTTTCCCTGAACCTTGAAATACTTAGTGAATAAACTTATGGTTTATCACATAATTTAGTTTGCAAGGTATTGATATTCTCAATCTGCGATAGTATATGAGGATACAACGACTAAGAGCAATATACATATTACTCTATATGTAACCTGTTTTCATTCGAGCAATACAAGCAGCACTATCTAGTAGACAATGCTTGATGATTCAATAGAACCAATACTACATAGTTAATATAGTTCATCATTCTTCACTACAACATATACAGTAATTGATGTTGGAGAATGATAGATAGAACATTACTTGGAATCTAAATGATCAGTATACAAAATTTGTTTCACCATCACATCAGTCAATATACCAGCATGGGGATCATTTATGTAACCGATATATGCATATTCTACAATGGTCTTTTCTTTATAAATTAATCAAGATCTTATGTGTCGTAGAGATATTGATCAATATCTTCTTTGACTTCTACCTAATGGCATTGTAGAGTAGCGTCTTGAGCTAGCAAGTTATCTGCAAATGTAATATCAGGCATGTTGCAATTTTGCAAGATATATGACGCTTTAACGGCACTGACATAGAACTTCCAGTTCCATATCATCATATTTCTCAATCCAATGTATGAATACATTCGGATTCATACTTGAGGACTAAGTGACCACATTATTTGTTGAATATGACGATCTAATATCCTTCAAAAATTGATATACAATATCGATTGGATATTAGTTGACTGGTGGTTAACATTCCATAGGAATGTGATCAAGTTATAAACTTAAGCCAAATTTGGTTTTACCCAAATCATTCATCTCAAATCCGTCATTGCTTTGTTTATGTGCTCTTTGGAGATAAATGGAAATCAATATAGATTTCACACAATAAGCACACTAGCAATTATGGAGTTTCTTCTCAATGAAAAAAAAAACTCACACAGTAAGTTAGTTGTACCACAACATCATAACTATTTTGAATCACATAGAGACTCAAATTATACACAATAGGTATTGCGATTTGAATTTAGGGCGAAGTTCATCTGAACTTAATTGACTGAGTATATCTAATTCTTTGTTCTGCCAATTATCTGAATGGAGGAACATGATTTCCACACATACCATTAGGTATGATACATCATTTCTGATGTCAGGTCTCTGCACAAACCCTTATGCTCCAAGCTTCGCTGTTTCACCACCCAACGGAATAAATATTCCATTATGCTTTTCATATCTCAATTGCAAAAAACTGTTATCTCAATTGCAAAAAATATTGGTAATATACCATAAGGAATGCAATGTGAAGGAAGTTTTACCTTCCAGTATGAGAGAAAGCAATCTCTTTAATTACCACCTTTGGTTCGACCAATTTGAGTGCTTGAGCACTCTATCTAGAATTTTGGTCTCAATCTATTTCAAGGCGTGCAATAATATTGAGGAGAAGTGTCGACATTTTGTAGGCTTTAATTATATTGATTCAATAGAACCAATATGATTTGTGGAAATATTATCTTTATAACTTCGTGTCTTTCCCAAACACAAAAGTAAAGATGTTTCAATGACACAGTGCCAAAATTTGTGTACACAATTGTTGGTCTTTTGGATATTAAATCCATCAGCTTTGGATAATAAATATATCCGCAAGTTGTCTATCAACATTATATATGTTGATCTGCATTTACTGTCTTGGAGAAAGTACTCCTCGTATTCTCGATAATACTTGCAAGAAGCTGTCATACGTGACCATACTTCTCCTCCTCTTTTATCATTCAGGAGTTGAGTGGTTTTTTATTGGTACCTCCACTCTTTCTAGCACATAAGTATCGAGAATTTAGTATTCAGACACCTTTATGACAAGTAAATGCTTTTGGCAGATATTCTGAAAAATAATAGTTCAGAATTTATTATACGTGGGTAGGAGGACTGAGTTTGAATCTCACTCCTGGCATTCTTTGTGGTATAAATCTCCCCCTAATGCCGGGATAGTCTTCAAAATATTAGCATACGAGCAATAAATGAGTCCACTTGAGAGACTCGAGGTATTATAAATTGACGGATAATGATACCTCATTTGATCCCAATACTCTTTGTGTATGCCTTTAGGTGGTGATCTCAGTATGTAAAATATTCTGATGATGCAGATGGAAAACTTTCTTGCTTGACATGCGGTCAAGTATCCACATACTGCAACAGGTGGAGCCGTTTTGAATGCAGTAAATTGAATTAGAATAATCATGTGGTGTGTAAAGCCACATGTAACTAACATGAGGTTAGTATGTGTCAATTCTATACTTGGTCATTGTAATGATTTGATCCTTTTGGTTAGAGAATCAATAAAACCAATTTTATGCATAGACATATGGGACATGTGTCTTACCTAAATTCTTTGGACCATACAATCGTCATTGTAGGTATATAAGATCAATCTGGTAGCATTGTCCTATTGGATTAAATTAACCCAATATCTAAGATAATGTGCTCATAATTTGAGCAATTATTTTATTACATACATGGTTATTGTGTGTAAAAATAACACATACGAGATCTCTAAAGAACCATGAATACCTGAACAATCCATACAATGGTTTAATTTCTATGTTGCACATGCGGTGCACACTAAATCCGAAGATTTTAGAAATATGTTGTGACCGGTATAATTAACAAATAGTTTTCTCATCGTCCCTATGAATGGACGACTAAGCCATGTATGACAAGTCTTGATATGATCAAAAAAGAAAAATATATGCAATACATGATACGAGATATAATCCAGATGATATGTTTAAAACTTGTCATATCCGTTATGTTAAGATGAAAATTTCATCTTAGTTGCTATCATGAGTTTTAATATAGAAATTTTTAACGGACACCTCTATATCTTTATGATACTAGAGTGCAGTAGCACTGCTATGATTGCATCTTGAGTACCAATGAGGAAAGATGATAGTGACAATATGTTAGCTTCTATGTGTTTATCGCGCTACGCGATTATTGATTTTCTTGGCTCTAAGTAAGAGCAAGAAAATATGGGAATTAAACTTACATTTTGCAAGAAATTAACATCTCAATTGCAAAATTTGAATTATGTTTAACATTTAACTCTACTCAAATTAAGCACATCGGGCTTAGTGAAGAGAAATTAAATGGTGATTAAGCAAGAGATAGATTCTCAATTGCAAATTACAATGTTGTAAATATTATTGTGTGTATACTTTAATTCATCTTGAATTAAGCACATCAAGCTCAATTATGGCAAATTCAATTGGTTTTGCAGGAAATTAATATCTCAATTGCAAAACATAGGAAACACACTTCGATATCTCAATTGCAAGACATTGTTATCTCGACTGCAAGAAATATCGGTTACATGTCATAAGGAATGCCTAAAGAGCAAATCCAAGGGACATAAATTTATTTCCACATCATATGAGAAGTGAAATTATAATTTACAACATAAATCACTAAACATAAGGTAATGCGCATAAGGCAAACCATTGGACATAAAAAGATTATTCTAGAAAAAAAACTAGAATTGTGTTTTGCAAGAAATAGGAATCTCTACTGCAAAGTTAACTTGCAGAAAATACCAATCTCAATTGCAAGATTAATGGTAAGAAATATCCACCTCAATTGTTTAAAACAAAAGATGAAAATCTCAATTACTATGAAAATTCAGTATTAAAGTGTGTATCATCTAATTCACTAAAGTAAATTAAATGTAGACAAAAGAATTTAATCTCAATTGCAACTGTATAGTGTTGTTGTGTTTAAAAATTAATTCTGCTCGTATCAGGCTAAGCCTAATTAAGATAAATTAATTATTTCATAATTACAAGAAAATATAAAATTCTCAATTGTACAACGATTGGAACACAATTATGTGTCACATAAAATGTTGATAAAAACAATCATAAAAGACACATCTGAAATTCTATAGTATAAAATGTAGGAATATTTACAACACTACTGCAGAAAATAAATTAAAATGCATTTTTACAAATACTGAATTTAAAGACTAAAGTACTAGCCTAAAATCACAAATTCTAAAAGAAAATGTGAAATCTGACCCTGTACAATATTCGTGCGGCCCATGAAGAGATGAGAAGCCCATCGAACCCTGAGTATCGAAGCCTGAGTATATAAGAACCAGTTGGGTTTGTTCACCCAAGTGCCAGCTCCATCACTCAGCCGCAGCCTCCTCCTTTAAAACCACCGAAAAAAAAATAATCCAACCGATCCCTGGGGAACTGGCGCCTGTGGAGGTCGCACCTGCTCGGGATCGTCCGGCAACCGCCGCGTGCCTGAAGCCGCGCTCAGGGCCGCGTGCCTGCTGGCAACTGCTGCTCGGCAACCGCCGCGTCTGGGAGGCAGGGCGCGCCTGCTCGGGTCGGAGCGCCGCCTGGGGAACCGACACCTGAGGGCGCGCGTCCGTCTGCCTATCACCGCCTTGCCTGGGGCCGTACGCGTCAGGGGCCGCTCGCCGGGTCGTGGCGCCAGCCG